>OY992897.1:45079230-45186730 GCA_963921405.1 Cepaea hortensis | reverse complement strand
TAGAAGTCCCTCACACAGTACTAAAACAAAGCCGTTTATCAAGAGTGCGTCCACTCTACTGAAACAAAGCAATTTGTTACGAACACGCTCAAACATGGTTCTGTAAAAAAAAAATAAAAAAAAGCCACATATTAAGACAACGTCATACACAGTACTAAAACAACGCGATTGACTAAGATTACCGCCACACGCACTGTATTGAAACAAAGCCACTTGTTAAGAATACAATCACAGACAGTACTCAAGCAAAGCCACTTGTTAAGAATACAATCACAGACAGTACTCAAGCAAAGCCACTTGTTAAGAATACAACCACAGACAGTACTCAAGAAAGCCACTTGTTAAGATTACAATCACGGGCAGTATTCAAGTAAAGCCATTTGTTAAGAATACAATCGCACACAGCACTGAAACAAAGTCGCTTGTTAATAATACAATCACACGCAGCACTAAAACAAAGCCACTTGTTAAGAATACAATCACACGCACTACTCAAACAAAACCACCCGTAAGAGCACATCAATATACCGTACTGAAACAAATCCACGTGTACGCGCACACATAGTACAATAAGAAAGCCACTCGTGCGCTTACTGTACTAAACTAAAGCCACCTGTCAAGAGTAAGCCAATACACAATACTGAAACAAAGCCACGTCCGGACGCAGTACCAAAACAAAGCCACTCGAGAAGTGTACGCCCACACAACTAAAATAAAGCCACCCTTGGGAGCACGTCCACGCAGAGTACTAAAACAAAGCCACCTGTGGGAGCACGTCCATACACGGTACTTAACCAAAGCCACTTATAAAGAGCACGCCCACACGAAGTGCTAAACTAAAGCCACCAGGTGATACCCGAATCATTGCCACCCGAGCTACCTACCCTACAATCTAAATGACCCGGAAGCAAGTCAGCGCAATGGAAGCCCACCCACTCGGTACTCTTAACGATCAACGGACAGGTGTGAGCGATCCAGACACAGATGACAAAGATGGTAGCAGTATCGATTCACCCTCCACTGCTTTAACACATGCTAGTCACAGCAAACATAAGAAGAAAATTTACGATGATGATGATGATGATGAACAACCAGTGAAGGTAAGTCTTTTTATGCCTGTATGCATGCTTCTACCCCATGTGTTTATTTTATCGTATTATTTATGTAACCCTATGATTTTGAGAGAGTGGACAATCTTATTCAGTTTAGTAGTTCGTTTAATGCATTGTGCTTCGTATATCAGGTATTAGTATTATTCTCACATTTTACATTTCAATGGCATTTCATGTTCATGGTGTTTTACAATGGTGATTCTCTACATCTTGTGCTGCTAATTTAAGCTTGTTATTTAGTGTTATTTAGTAGTAGTACAGATTATGAGCACATATTATAATTAGACATTTTATCAGCTATGTTCCACTAACAATATGTTATTTGGATGAACCATTTACATTCCACCTCTGTATGTCTTACTTTTGTCCTGATACTATCTATCTGCTATCCTGATAACGTCTTACTACTGTCCTGATACTGTCTTACTACTGTCCCAGTAATGTCTTACTACTGTCCTGGTACTATCTGGCTGCTATCCTGGTACTCTCTTACTACTGTCCTGATACTGCGTGGTCGTTTATTGTATAAACAATCTTCCCGATCTCGGTTCAGGTTTACGGATGTAGAGTTCTGTGTTTAACGGTTCCAATTGTGTCGATGTATGTGTGTTCATGGCGATATAGCGAAGGCGTTGGTGTAACGGTTAGGACGCTACACAAACAATAGCATTAGGTCTGTTATTTCTCCTAAAGGTTTTGATTGGTCTAATGAAACTATGCTACTGAGCGTAATCTTGCCAAGAAATCAACAATCAGCTGAAAGAGGCTGATGTTGACAGCAATGTCCTGTGAATGATATGCGAAAAAACAATGAAACTATGGGATTAGCAGGTAACCAATTCTCCTGAAGCTGTTATATAAGTCCCTGTACCCGCTCTGTGGCGACGGAGTTACGGTCGCAATTCGCAATCCCGCACACCGCGTTCGAAACACAGCTGCAGACGATTTGGTAACAAGCCGTGTTGCGTTGGTTTTCATACAATGGTCATTGAGAAATCAATGGCAAACTATTGAACGTAAACTTGCCAAGAAATTACAAACGGCATAAAATAATGCCGGGGTTGGCTGCGACGTCCTGTAAAGAATATGCCAGAAACGTATTTTTACTGTGTAATGTCTGTGGTTTGGTTCCTTTCCTGGGGTGGTTAGACACACTGACCAATGTCCTACAACTCCAATTAACATCCGAGTATGTGCAGTTGATTCTGTGATGTGGTGTTTACACAACCACAGAGGGGACGTCGGCATAGCAAGCTCTGGGTTTCTGCCAGGTGCTTTAGTTACTTTGATTCATGTTCTTTGAAATGAATATTCTTTACAGGTCGTCGTATTAACTATTTATGGCTGTTTGTGATTTCTTGGCAAGTTTATGTTCAGTGGTTTGCCATTGCTTTCTGAACAACCGGGACTCATGCCGCTAAATGAAAACCAGAGCAAGGCGGTTCGCTCTCAAATCGCCCGCGGCTGTTTCGACCGCAGTATGCGTGATTACTAATTGCGTTCGTGAGCCCTTCGCCACAGTTTTGATTCATTAATGGACCTGAATGGACCGAAGGCACAGCAAAAGAAATGAATGCATTTCAAGGGTGCTGTAGTTCTTCGTAATACACTTCTTGGAGACAGGTGATGCTGCATCAAAGTAAGATCACTGTAACAAATGCTCCTTTAACCTAACATCGTCAGAACTAGAATGAGACACAAGAGTAAGTAAGATCTTATCTCTGCAACAGCAACAACTCAAATTCTTTGTTAGACTTTCGTTTCAGATGTGATGTTTGGAAGCTACAGTATCCTCACTTCCTCCAATCCCTCCTCCGTCATCTGTTCGTAGACTTTTAATAATAGGTTTATTCTCTACGATAATTTATTCTCGATGTTAATCAAATAAAACAGCCAGCGACTCACTCATGCTTTATACTCTCATTTCTTTGATGTCTGGTACATTGCCCAGCCTGTGCTAATGTAGGGCCGTGCATTTACAAGTATTTAGTGACATGAATAATCAATTATGAAACTATGCAATAGGACTTCGGCACTGCAGCCAAAGGCTGTGCATTCAATGAATGCAGTGTAAAACACTTAATAATAGCATTAATTTACTGATCATCGTGTGGGTTTTTTACCCATCCATGTTTAATAGATGAGTTGGGTGATTCGAAGGGAACCGTTGTACAGAAAATAGATTAATGCGTTGGCCTCGTGGATCAGTTCTGTGTTCTTGTCTCGACCATGCCACGTGGCCTAGCTATCCAGATCTAGCCGTCTCTCCCTTCCTAGTGTTCTTTTTCACTAAATCTTGTCAGTTTTCACCACGTTCTCTACTCTAATTTATTTCTTCTAGTGAATTAAATGTTTTGCATATCCTTTACAGCATATCGCTGTCAACATCAGCATCTTTCAGCTGTATGTTGATTTCTTGGCAAGATTACGCTCAGTAGTTTGCCATTGCTTTCTGAGCGGCCGGCTCAGTTATCCCGCAAGTCACCAGCGGGGGTCGAACCGCTCCCAGCTCTCGCCCTGCTACGAGACTCTGCGTGATAAACGGGATTACGGAGAAAGTGTTGTAACTCCTCGGCCAGAGAGACCGGCATTTCTTCTAGTAACACGTCCAAAAATCGTCACAGTTAACGTATACTTTCTCCAATCAGTTTATGGTTTCCAGCTTCTTCTTGTTGGATTTGCTCACTGGTTTTACTGTCTGTCCATGGTATTCTTTGCATTTTCCTCAGACACTACAGAGAAGAATCCACGCTGACGCACTAGACAAGAGGAAGAAGTAAGAGTACACTAAATAACAGAAAGAAATACGAGTAGGCAAATGAGATAACAGACAAATGTTAGAGTAGACACAATAAATAACAGCAAGATGTACGCGTAGGCAATATAGATTACAGAGAGGAGAATGAATACACATATTAGATTACAGAAAGTTGTAGGAGTAGGCACTTTAGAAAACAGAAAGAAGTACTCGTAAGCACATTAGGTAACATAAATAAGTTGGAATAGATACGATAGATTACCGAAAGAAGTAGAGGTATGCACAACAGATAGCAGAATGAAGTAGAAATAGACGCTCTAGATAACAGATAAACTAAGAGTAGACACCATAGAAATACATACGGGTAAACATACTTGTCAACGGTAACTAATAAATGCTGGTACACTAGACTACAGTAAGAAATGGCGGTCAACACACGTTATAACAGAAAGAAGAAGACATATAGGCAACAGAAAAAAAGTAAATGTTGGCATATTCGACCACTGGATGAAGAAAGAGAAGGCACATCAAATAACAGAAAGTAGTACCAGTAAGCACTCTAAATAATCCAGTGCCTTGCTGGCTGGCGTAGGCGATGATGCCTCTCCACAAATTACGATCTCCGACGTCATGGATTCATGTGTGTGTTGACTCCCTTTCCGTGCCATAACACAAGAATGTCAAGAAATTATCATGTCGTCTTCCTCTATCTCTCTTTCCGTAAATCTTTCCGGTTGTCACAACATGTTCCAGTTTGTGTCTTCTCATAACGTGGCCAAAAAGAAAGAAAAAAAATGACGATGACTGCCTCTTTCTGATGTTTGTGATAGCTTGTCTTTGCGACTCACCTTCCCTTGAAACGTCCTGATTGCTCATTTTGGCTGTCCAGTTAATTTTCAGCATTATTCTATAAAACCACATATCAAAGGCATCGGATGATTTTATTTCGCCTATTTACAAATTGTCCAGGATTGGCAGCCGTATGTTAAAACCGGTTCTGCAAGAACTTCTCTAGTCTAACTTTCAGTGACAGTGACTTATTCCACAAAATGTTCTTCATTTGATAGAATGCAGTTTTTGCATGTCCTGTTCTGCTATTTATCTCAGTAATGCATCTTCCATCTGATGTTATCCATGTGCCTAGATATCTGAAATTCTGCACTTGCCCCAAAATAACGTCTTGCATTTTAATTGCACATTTAGGCACAATGTTTCTTTGATATCATTACGCCTTTTGTTTGTATTTCTATTAATCAAACTAGGGGACTTTTCTCACTTTCTACAATGACTGTATCTATCATTTCCTGTAGATCCTTCTGACTTGTTGCTATAAAGATGGTGTCATCAGTACTCTAGATAGCAGAAACAATTAGAAGCTAGCAAACTGGAAAAACAAACAAACAGGAAGAAGTAGAAGTGTGCACTCTAAATAACATAAATGAAGTACAAGTAAGCACTTTAGATAAAAGAAAGAAGATGGAGTAGGCACTCTAGATAACAGAAGAAAATGCAAGTAGGCACTCCAGATAACAGAAATAAGTACAAGTAAGCACTACAGATAAAAGAGTTGAGTTGAGTTGAGTTAAGAACCGACATCACTGCACTCAGGACATTCCCATACGTGCTCCGTCCCCTCGTTCAACAGCCAGCTAAGAGTCATAATACTAATCGTTCCCACCGCTATCTGATTAAAAGTTCTCCTGGTCTTCACTCTCAGTTTTGAGATTCTTCCAGAACCCCTGCCGATCCCCCGCAATCTCATTCTTTCCACATATGGGTTCTCAATCTGTTCCTCCGCCTTCTCCACCTGGTCCCACAAGCGCACGACCACCTCCCCCTTGTCCATAGGCAAAATACCACCAAGAGGTGCACTAAAGATAAAAGATAAAAGAAAAAAGTACAAACTAGGCATTATAGAAAGAAGTACACGTAGGCTTTCTAGAAGACAACAGAATTAAGTTGGAGTAGGCACTCTTGATAACTGTGGAGAAACTGGTGTGGATGGCTAAACTTTCGCCTGTAAACTACTGATGAAGCATAGTCTGGATTCTTTAATGAAGCCCAAATCTTGATATTATGATGAAGCAACAGTCTTGATACTTTGATGAAGCAACCATCTTGATACTTCGATGAAACACCAAATTTG
Source organism: Cepaea hortensis (assembly GCA_963921405.1). NCBI lineage: Eukaryota > Metazoa > Mollusca > Gastropoda > Stylommatophora > Helicidae > Cepaea > Cepaea hortensis. The sequence continues at coordinate 45,180,714 of OY992897.1, read as the reverse complement.
ATAGGTTAACGAAACAACACATTGCTTCCAGGATGGATTCTCTATGATGTTACAGCGCCCTTTCTTATTTTCTGGAGAGAGGGTTGTTCACCAACAGTCTTGAGGAATATATTCTCTTGACCAGGTGCGGCCAACTTTTTAAGCAGGCGGGCCAAATTTCAGAAATAATATTTCCTGCCGGGCCACGCACCTAATTTATTTTTATTTTTTTATTAATTACAGTAAACAAGCAAGCGTGCTACAGCTTCGACCACATCGTCGTTTCCCACTCCGCGGGCCACAACATGACTCCCGGCGGGCCGCATGCAACCCGCGGGCCTCGTGTTGGCCATCCCCGCTCTTGACTTTGACTTGGCTTTGGTTTCTTTGAGGCATCATGTCTGCATTCAACTTTTCATGTTGACTTTTTAATTGCTCTATTTGTCATTTTCCCACATTTGAAGGTAACAAACATAAGGGGTGTCTGACATAGAACAATTCAGGGATCCTTATCTGCATCAACCTTAGATAGAACATAGCTAGCTTTATATCTCCGATCCGGTTCTCAGATCTTGTAGATCAGATCTGTATACATACACCTGTCCAGCTGATCATTTTCTCCCGTAGACTGACAGAAGAACGTGATGATAGTTTCCTAACTTCTGCCTCTGTCCCTTTTGGGCAATGTCATATTCTACTAGAGGGCAGAGAGTGGAACATGTAGGCTATCGAAGATAAATCCCCCTGGCTCTCATTGAGCTCCCATACCAGCGAAGCACGGTCTTTACATTCCAAACCAATCCCATCCAATCAACCCAGGGGCAAGGTTTTCCCAGGCATAATCTTCATATACCTTAAATACTGTGTCTCGGCATTATATTCCAATACTTAATGGCTATTTATTTGACCTAGGAAAGGTTAATAATAGAGAAAGGGCTTCTGTACCTGATCTCAGTTTTCTTTACAGAACTCTTAAAGCCAAGTTTCTGATCTGGTAAACAATCCTTTCTATACTACATTAACAAGGTACGAAAGAGTTTACAGATCCCGATTAAGTGTTATTCCCCGTATTTTAACGGAAGATCATCCCTGTAAAACTAGGCTTGATCGGGATCGTCTTTTATTAAAGCGTCCTGAATTGATCACAAGGACGTATACAAAAGGTTAAGGTCCTATAATGTAATCTCTGATGAGAAGCACTTAAAGAAGGTTAAAGCACTCAAGAAGGTCTTAATCAGGTCGCTTAATGATGATACCCCAAAGCCAACTTCTATATATCCCTTGTAGGAATTCAATTTACAGCGTAGGATATAAGGAATATCACAGGGCCTGATGTATAGCACCTCATAGCTCACATGCGGTGTTTTAATTGCAGTACGTTTATCAAATAATACTATTTTAATTGAACCAACACAAGTTTTTAAAGGCACAGATTCCTCAATTTGAATCTGGGTCAAGTTGACTGCTAGACTTATCTAATCTCTCCTTCAAAATGGGAGAACAGCCAGCGCAGCTGTAGAATTAGGACTTGAACCGAGAAACTTTACTTAGCCAGTAACATAACGTTCAGCGACTCGTAAGTTAAATTTGGAAATTACCTTCTTATAGCGAATTTGACACAATCTCCATTGCGCAAGAAATAGATCTCCCTTTATGTATTACATATTTTTTTTTTTTTTTTTTTTTTTCATATCCTATTTAAAGGACATTGCAGTCAACACCAGCATTTTTCAACTGCCGATGATGTCTTGGCGAGTTTTACGTTCAGTAGTTTGCCATTGCTTTCTGAACGACTGGCTCATATACCTTTCCGTAAAAAACCAACGCGATGCGATCCGCAGCCGGATCTCGCGCAGCTGTGTTTCGTACGTGGGTATGCGGGGTTATGAACCGCGTCCTTAATCCCTTAGCCAGGGATATCGGCATTACACAATTGGAGCATTTCATTACTTCTGCGGTTCTGGCCTGGGTCCTCTCTGGTCGAGGATAGATGTGAAACTAACACTGCGGGTCATTCGCAGATGCCTTTCAGGTTTCTAAAAAAAAAAAAAAACCGACTGTCTTTCTACGCTGGGACAATCCGACTGTTCTGAATTTCAAGGATATTATGATAGAAAATTGCCCTGTCAACTACAGAATCTCGGAAATCTGTGAATCAATTTTATGGACTCTGTGTCTCACTAGAATTTATGGGATGATTACATCAAGATTTCATCCCACGTGATGCCCACAGAAGTCCCCACACAGACACTCCTTGAGGATGTCCCCCGACTCGCCTGATAGAAATAGAGAAGGGGGATTTTGGCAGACTCGAACCTATCTTGGTTTCGTTACAATAACAGAAAAATGTAAAAGTAGACGCAATAAACAGAAAGTAGTGTGGTTGGCCACTTTAGATTACAGAGAGAAGGAGAAACAAGCATACCAGATTATAGAAAGAATTGGGAGTAGGAAAAAGATAAAGGTAAAGTTAAAGAAGTTGGCGTTTATTAGAAAAACTCTGCTATGTCTCAACAGCTGCTAACTTGTGGCCGTAAAGTTCACAAAGGAAAAGCGTTTCATATACTGCATTCGACGAATAATAAACTATTACTCACATACATCGAACCATATCAATTAGACATTCAGATATCCTCTGCCCAGAATTATGCTGTTGTGTCTTGTGAATAACATTCCTAATTACATAGTCCAAAAGTATCTGTTGTTATTATTAGATGATAACTTAAAAAAGTAGAGGCAGATGCAGAAAACCGAACCAAATAGTTCTTGGTTACGCTGGTAATGGGAGGTGATTTGAAACTATGTTGGACATTGAAGCCTTGGAAAGAGAGTGATCCCAAATGGAAATTGAGATGGTTTTCCCTTGTCTTCCAGTGATCACGTCCATGAGGTTCCCTAGATGTGATGGTCGTGACCGTATGTCGGCCACGCCGAAGTGATGGTGTTTCAAAAGAGACATACACATTGGTCGCATAATGAGCAGAGAGGCATTTAATAATATCGTGTCCACTGGCTAGACCAGCGGGGAAAGGGGTAGAGGAAGGTAAAGAGGAATTGTTCATGATGGTCTTAGATAATGTCGTGCAGAAATATCATCAGTAGAATCAATCCAGAACACCTAGGACCGACATCTGTGGAGAGACATGTACGCTTACGCCAGTTGGTAGGACACATGATTAAACAAACACACACACACACGCGCTCACACACACACGCTCACACATGAATACATACAGACATGCACTCACAACCCAAATATGGTCATTGAATAGAACCGACATGAAAGGAATGGTCATACAACCGAAGTAAGGAATTTCTGTTTCTTGTTGCACTCAAGTCAAATGTAGGACCCGGATGTGAGAATATCTAGTTTATTTCCCCGTTGACGCCGTGATCCCGCCACATAACTCCCCTGAGATTGGATTTGATGACAACCACGTGGTAACAGGTCGATCCAGTTCGATAAAGTGGACACCAGAACGAGGTCAGACAGCATAGATGATATTGTCCACAATACTCAGCGCGGGCCATGTGGCAATGACAAATATGGCATTGAGGCATGATTCCCAACACTAGATGATGATGGCGAATGTGTGTCTGGTATACAAACCAGAACAGTTCTAAATAAATCAAATAGCAAAAAGATAAACATATGGTGTAATAAACTACAATAACTCAATATTGAAGGAGATTTGTTGTTAGTATAAACAAAATTGAGGTAAATTAACCTTCTTCAGCATGTAAACAAGACAAGATTGTCTGGGAATGATAAATATTGGAGAGTGTAAAGGGGAGGGTACGGACTGGAAGGTTACACAGTAAATGGATATACACAAAGCAGATGGATTCAGTATGTGATAGATAAAGAACATATGTCAGCAACAGAGACGGGACACGTGCCTCATGTATGTGAAGTCAACTTTAATTACTCTTTCTACAAGCCTTGAGGCATGTGGGTCATACGGTATTTGATCCAGTTTTGTAGACCTGTCAACTCTCTGGAAGTGATGTTGTCATTGTAACGCCGGCCCCCATTACTTTCTGTAGACATTTCCTGGTACACAGATTAGAATGTGCCTATTTACGAGCCCATATTAATTTTCAAACGCTGCGAATTCTATCCCTTTACCACCCTTTCGGCAGGCAAGCGTGCTATCTGACAGATTAATGGGGAACCCTTTCAAAGACTGTTATGGGCACTAAGGTCTCCAGACGGCAAGCTACTGGTCCTTGATAATGACGATGAATAAAGTACATAAACATGCTGAAGAGAACAACGACCTCGTGAAACTGCTGGACACCTTCCATAGAATCTCCTCGTGATCTGCTCGGTGATAACACGGCTCCCCGCCACCTAACGATCAGTTCCAATGTATTTTAGTTCATGTAAACAAAAAGAATCAATTACAGAGGTTCTATAACAAAAAAAAAATGGAAATGAAAAGAGAGTTGATAAAAGAAATAAAAAAAGAGGCAAGTTAAATATTTCGGCCATGTTAACAATCTTATAAAAACCATACTGGAGGGCAAGGTTGAAGGCAAGCGAGCAAGAGGTAGACAACGATACAAGTGGGCAAATAACATCAGGAGGTGGACGAACATCAATCTGACAGAATGTAGTCATGGTGAAAGACAGACAGTGTTGGAGATCCATTGCAGCTAACATTCATTGTGGAGACGGTACCTGCTTGATTAAGTCTAGTTTAGTAGTCCTCTGAGCTTGCTTTCCAAACAAGATGACTGCCGGCCCTAGAAGGTCAGACCAGGTTCCCACTAGGGTTGCCACATTTTTTTGACCAAAGGTATCTAGAAATGGCTCAAACAACATCCATAAATATCTAGATTTCGTTGGAAAGTATCTAGGAAAAATATCCAGATTGAGAAAGTAAGAAATTACATATGTATTGATGTGACTGCCGGTCTCCCTGGCGAAGAGTTTATGTCTGTCGCCGTAATCACGTATATTCTCGTGAGTAACGCAGCTGCACCCGAACCGGCAGCGGTTCGAGCCGCGCTGGTAATTTAAGGGGTATGTGAACCGGTCGCTCAGAAAGCAATCGCAAACTACTGAGCATAATCTTGCCTAGTACATCAACCGCAGCTGAAAAATTCTGATGTTGACTGCAACGTCCTGTAACGGATATGCAACATTTAAAAAAAAAATTGACGTGACTTACCTATAGAATCATGTCCTCATCTTCACTGATGATGCACTCTCACAATATGCACTTAGTTTGGATGATGAAGTTGAAGCTTCAGATTCAAAATGACTCTGGTATGCTTTAGCTGTTCCAATTTCTTTTAATACACGATCAGGGAGCTGATAAGTTGAACAGCATTTTCCTGCTCTCATCAGGCCAAATCTTATTGTCAAAATAGCATTTAAGAGGTCAAGTTTCATCCTGTTTCTTAGTTTACATTTTGTATAATTCACAGTACTGAAAACTCTTTCCGCATCAGCATTTGAATGGGGTAGTATCATGGCAGACATCGCATATTCAAAGAGCTTACAGAATGGACTGTTTCCTGGGGCATCTTTAAATTGTCTTACTTCATTCCAAAAAGCTTCAGTTTCTGTTTTGTTTGTCCAGTCAATCAAATTTATTTTGGTTAACTAATATTCTGCTTCCACCACACTATTATCAGTAGCCCTTAAAAATTTAATAACTTGACAATATTTAGGTATGTCCTTTACTGGCTGAGATATGTTGTTAATAGAAAAGAATGAAATATTTTTCAATACATCTAAATTTTCAAGAAGTCTCTGCTTCAGTTGATTGAATAATGAGACAAGAAAATCTTGACAGCGCTTTCTTAAGTTGTTCTCTTCATTTTCTGTTAACAGTCCTTTTGTCTTTAAACCATCAATTTTTGATTCGATTTGGTATCCTAGGTATGGCTTAGGGGCCAAATAGCTCTCTATAGTGCAAGTGAACAAGTCAGCTTTACAAGTTGGCAATATAAGTCTTTTACCAATTGAGTGAAATAGCAAAATGAGGTCGTCAAGTAATTTAACTTTATCAACATTTTGAGATTCAAATAGTTTATTAACATTTTGCACTTCACTTAAAATGGGTTGTAAAAAGAGAAGGAATGCCAAACGTTTTTCATCACTGTACATTCGATAGGCCTATAGTATTTCAGCTGTGTAGTATTTTTTCACTTTGTCTTGTTATTTCGAAGTGCGTCTTCAACTCCAATCATTGGTTCACAATTATTTCAACAACTGGTTGAATTGATAACCATCTAGTTTTGCAATATGACAGAATTTTCAGTGGTGGGGAACTATCATTTTTTGCTTTATATAAATTGTTATTGCTGTTGTCTGACAGATGATTTGGAGAACCAGTTATGTGTTTCAGCAATAAGGAATTCCAAATTCCTTAGTAAACATTCTGATAAGGCATGTGATAATGCTAGCTGCAAGGAATGACACGCACATTTTATGAGGATTAAAGATGAGATATCTTCCTTAAATTTTATATAAACGCTATGGTTGATATCAACCATTATCGAGGCATTATCTGTACCAGTTGCAGCCAAATTCACGTGAAAAGAATCACAAAGTCGGCATTACAGCAATAAGTGCAGCACAGTGTGTTCACAGTTCAAATAATGTTATTATAATTTATGCGCCGTTTTACTCATTACCAGGGGGTTGCCAGATTGTTGAGCGTTGACCCAAGTCAGTTCAAAGTTTAAATAATGGCAGTTACCATACTTTACGCGCGTCCAGACCAAACATAAAATGGGTAAATGACACCGAAAGAAAAGTTAAATCTAGAAAGTATTCAAAATATCTGACTCCAAATGAAAAGTATCTAGAATTGCATCCAGCATCCAAACGACAGAAAACGGTATCCAGATGCCGGCAAAAACCTCTAGATCTGGATATAAAATATCTAGAATGGCAACTATGGTTCCCACACACTCATTATTTTGTAAACATTCTGGCGCCAGTTCTTGCAAACACACAGCTTGCAAAACGATATGTTCCGAGTGCCACCCATTACTATCCCTTATCTACTATTATGAAATGGAGATTATAGCTAGGAAGAAATAGATGAATACTTTGATGAGCTGCAAGGGAAAATTATTAAAGTCAATCTACAAGATAAACTTTATCTAATGGGGGACTTCAATGGCAAGGTGGGAAACAACATAAGATCATTGACAAGATACCTGGGCAAGTGTGGTGATACGAATAGTGAGAGAAATGTAAAAGGTGAAAGACTTCTAGAAATATGTGCACAGCATGATCTTGTAATTATGAATACTTTCTATCAACATAGAGCCTCTTGGGTGTTCACGTGGTGTAAATGGAAGGACTCAGAAGTAACGAGGCAAACTGATTATATTTTACAAGGAAATGAGACTTCTGATGCTAGAGTATATAAATATAAGCGAGACAGATCATAAGATGATGATAACAGACAGAACAGTCAACATGAACACACAAATAAGAAAGAAGAATCAGAACATTGAAGTAATCATGTGGGAAGAACTAGATGGAGAAGAATGAAATAACAGTCTTCCAAGAAAAATTGCAACAGGGTTATAAACAATCTCCTCAAAAGAAGGGGGAGGTGTAGGATTAAAATATCATCGTGGTGGAATAATGAAATGCAAGACATTGTGAATGAGAACAAGAAAGCTTATAATTTTTGGGTAAGGAATATTGACGTGGATAGGCCTTAGGTTCATACCAGAATACGATCAGCGTTGCCAGTGGTGGGTTGTGCTCAATATTTAAATTTCAAATCCCGAAACAACCAATAAATCAATTTGATTATTGCTCGCTGGATTTTAGGAGGCCTGGTGTTCCTTGCCAGTGAGAATTCCTGATCGTTCGGGTACACATCGATTGACGGACGTCAGTCGCGGCAATTGGGCAATCTTGAGCATAGCCTACGATGGGTGACGTTGTGGTGTTCTGTTATGATAATTTGGCTGTGTCCAGTGTGTGCCGCGTGGTTACACACCCGCTTCACACGCGTGATCCAGGGCTTGTTTCCGGATCCGGTCAGGGATATGCACTACTGACGAGCTCAAACGAGAGCGAAACTCGAGTATAGTGCTTCCATATTTACGTGGATATGCCTTAGGTTCATACCAGAATACGATCAGCGTTGCCAGTGGTGGGTTGTGCTCAATATTTAAAGATCAAAATTATTTATAATACAGACGCATCAGAAGAGAAATAAACATTAAAATAGGAAGAGCTAAGAGAGAGTCGTGGGAAATGTCTGGAGAAATTGTGGCAGATGAAGAAAAGGCAGCAGTAAGATAATACTACAGAAAGGTAAGAGGAATAAGGCAACGCGTTGAGGCTTATAGCCCATCCGAAATATTGTCTGTCATCTACTGCCTTTTGTATCTTGCAATATAGAGCATGGGGTTTTCAGTCTGGGGAATTAAGGCCACCTGGCTAGTGCCGTGTACTGTGCAGGTTAGGGTTTTCTGTTTTTCCCCCGACAGCACAAAATCTACACCTTACAGAACAGAAATACTAAATTATGAAATAGGGCAGCCTATACTAGATCCCAAAATGATCTTAGACAGATTTGGAAATTATTTTAAAGAACTGCTTATCGTGGGGTGGGGGGGGGGGGGAGGGGGAGAAAGACAAAGCCGCAAATAAAATTATGAATATATATACCTGCAGACACTAACAAAGCAGCTGGAGAAATAGGGGCAAATGGCTCAGGCACATTTTCCAGATAGTTTGGTCAGACAAAGAAACACCCAAATGATTGGCAAACATCAGTAATTGTACCGATTTGGGAAAATATAGGCTTAAGAAAGATTGTACTGATTATAGAGGAATCTCACTACTCAGCCACGCAGGGAAACTGCATGTCAAAGTAACTGAAAGAAGACTAAGGCCGTTATTGGAAGAACACTTATCTTTAAACCAAATAGAAGCTCAGGTGGGCCTGAGACCAAACAGAAGCTGCCATCCATTATGTCCCATGCCGTTAAGCGTGGGCGGTCATGTTTCGCCATCTCAATCGATCACCAGAGTCGTGGATCTGCTGCTTGTTTCTGCCTAGACCATGCCACTTGACCAAGCCAGCCAGGTATTTACTTCTCGATCTTCCCCTTGGTCTGTTCCCTTTGATCTTGCTAGTCGTCACCAAGTTCTCCAATTCATTTCTTCTCATAACATGCCCAAAATATTTTGACTGTCTACGTCTAATATCTCTAATCAGTTTAAGATCTTCATTTGTTTCTTGAAGGACTTGTTCATTTATTTTTCTGTCTGTCCATGGTATTCTTTGCATTTTCCTCAGAAACCACATTTCACAGCTATCAGATGTTTTCAGTTTGTCTGCTCATTGTCCACGCTTCACATCCATACAAAAGTACAGGTTCTATGTAGCACTTCAACACTCTTTTCCTCGTTTCAGTTGATATATTTGAATTCATTCATTATGTGCCATGCCGATAAGCGTGGACGGTCATGTTCTGTCATCTCACTCGATCACCAGAGTCGTGGATCAGCTCCGTGTTTCTATTTGAATTGGTCGGTATGTTTTTCATCTTGCAAAAGGCTACCTTCGCAATAGCAATTCTTCTTCTAATCTCTTCAAGGCGTCTCCCATCTGATGTTATGACTGTTCCAAGATAACTGTACCGATTCACTTGTTTAACAATATGCCCATTTACTTGTATATTACATTGTGGTATTTCCTTCTTCCCAGTGTGGACCATAATCTGTGTCTTCTAACAATCGACTCTAAACTTAGTTGTTCACTGTGTGCAGCAACCGCATCTACTAAAAGTTGCAGGTCCTGTTCATTGTCTGCAATCAAGACTGTATCATCTGCATATCTAATTTTATTGGTGTATCGTCCCCAATGATGATTCCTTCAATATCTTCTATATTTCTCAAAATACTTTTACAGGGGTAAAAAAAATCTGGAGACATTACACATCCCTGTTTTACATCTCTCCTAATAGGCTGATATTGACATACTTCATTATCAGTTCTTATGGTAGGTTGTTGTTTCCAATATATGTTTGTTTTTTTACACATCTAAGGTCTTTTCCATCAATTTGTAGATCTTGAAGTATCCTTATCATGTTGACATATCTCACTTTAACGAAAGCCTTTGTGTAGTCAATAAAGCAAAGATAGAGATCTTTGTTTACTTGTATAAAACGTTAAATTATTGTTCTCACTATATACACAGCATTTACTGTACCCTTGCCTTCTACAAACCCACATTGTTCTTCTCCTATTTCAGGTTGTAATTTCTTCCTAACTCTTTGCATAATAATTCTAAGCAAAATCTTCGTGATGTGACTCATTATACTAATTGTTCGATGCTGGTCACATTCCAATGCTCCTGATTTCTTTGGGATTGCAATAAATACAAAATTACACAATTCATGAGGTATATCTCCAGTATCATATATTGTATTCAGCAGTCTGGTGACTTGATCTATTCCATATTCTTCTAAACCATTAATCATTTCTGTTGTGATGCTGTCTGTGGTCTTGCCAGTTTGCATATGGTTAAGAGCATTCTGAACCTCCATATTCAAAACTGATGGTCCTTCATTATTATTTTTAATATCATAAAGTTCTTCTCTGTTATCATCATAAAGGTTTTTCACATAATCTGACCATATACGTAAAATCTTATCTTTTTGTATTATGATTTTTCCATTTTTTATTTTTTTGTCTTATGGCAGCCTGCTGATGTACGTGTTCTTTGATTAGTAAGGTCCTGAATACTTTGTGCATTAGTCTGGTATTTGTTATTGTTATGTTGTTGTTGTTGTTTTTTTTTTTTCATTTTCTGCGCACTTTTTCTCGAGCCATGCCTCTTTTGCCTCCTTACATAACGTTCTGAATTTTCTGTGAAATTCTGTATATTTGTCAGGATTATTTTTGTTCTGTCTTCTTGTTTCCATTAGTTGTAAAATTTCTTCAGTCATTCATGTCTTGCGGCCCACTTCCTTTAATTTTGTAATAGGTGCTTCCACAGCCAAATTGATTGACTTCTTCAATATTTCCCATTCATCATCAGCATCTTGAAATAGGATCTCTAGATCAGACAATATATCAAATTTGTTCTTTACTTCTATGTTCACTTAGACAAATTTGTGAAAAAAACTATCGAATATAGTGACCAGCAGAATATTGTGTTTGTGGATCAGGAAAAGGCTTTCGATAGAGTAGACAGATACAAATTATGGACCATTCTTGAAGACTATGGGATAGAAGGGCAACTGCTAGAAAACATCATAGCCATGTACCACTCGAGCCAAAGTGCAGTAAGAACACAAGAAGGTATATCAAATATGTTCACAGTCAATACAGGAGTGAGACAGGGATGTGTGCTCTCTCCCCTGCTATTCAATATCTACATGGACAGTATTTCCAAAGAAGCAAGTCTCGACAGAACAGATTCAGAAAATTTAGAACTCTTTACTCCAGATGAAACAACTGACCCACAGGGAATAAATGAACTTCTATTTGCAGACGATCAGTGCCTGTTTTACAGCAATGAGGGCAGACTACAAAATCATATAACTAATCTGAGTTCAACCTGCAGCAGATACAATATGAGTATAAACACAGCCAAAACCGAAGTAATGCAAGTTAGCAGATCGCCAGGTCCACTAAGTATACAGATAAATAACACACCTATGAAACAAGTTAAAGAATTCAAATACCTTGGAAGTATGATCACAGAAGATGGTAGATTGGACAGAGAAATTGAAATCAGATGTCAAAAAGCTAGTGCACTTACATATCAACTATCACCCTTACTGAAGCATCCAAACATACCCATGTCCGCAAAACGACAGATTATAAACAGCATATTCACACCAACCCTATGCTATCAATCTCAAACCTGGACTTTATCCAAATTACACCTTCGCAAAATCAACACCTGCGAAATGAGATGCCTGAGGAGAGTTGCCAACTTAACAATCCGAGACCGAGTAAGAAATGCTACTATCAGACAGACTGTGGGATCAACACCTTGTGCCACATTTATTGAAAGACAGAAGATCAAGTGGTTTGGCCATGTCGTTAGAATGCAACATCAGCAACTACCATCACTGCCCTTACATCAAAGATCATCTGCGACGAGACGACGAGGACGTCCAAGAAGAAAATGGATTGACGACATCAGAGACATTGTACAACCACACGGAATGACACTATCCAGTGCCGTCCACCGGGCGCTGGAACGCAAATTATTCCTCCCCACGACGCTTGAAGGCAGAAGTGGAAGATGATGATGATGATGATGACTTCTATGTTAAAATTATCTTGTATTTCTTTGTCATTTTATCAATTTGCACAAATCATATTTAGTGTTTCCTGTTACATATTTGACTTTTTTTTTAAAACTTTACCCTCAATGTGCCTGTAATTACTTTGTGATCACTGTAACAGTCTGCATTGGGATCTGTTTTTATGACTGTTAACGCATTTCGAAACCTTCTGCTAATCAGGATGTAATCTATCTGGTTTTTAATCCGGCTGTCTGGACTCCTCCATTTCCATATTCTTCTGGGATGCTGTTTAAAAAAGGTGTTTCCTACAACCATTTCTTGTTCTTTTGCCCATTCTACAAGTCTGTATCCTCTTTCGTTTCGCTCTCCCAAACCATGGTTGCATACATTGCATCCATCGCCTTGATTTCTTACTTTTGCGTTGAAATCACTCATTATGATATTTATTTCTGGTGTTTTTACAGTTCTTCAAAGCAGACTTCATGTCATTATAAAATTCCTCTAAACTTTCTTTAGTGCATTCACTTGTTGGAGCATATATTTTAATGATATTTATTTTAAAGTCTTCTGTTTAATTTTACTAATAGAACGCTGTCTGACAGAGCCCAAAATACTTTAACAGAATTTGAAGTTTTCCGATCCAATGTAATGGCTACACCCCTGTGTAGTTCTTCTCCCTCGGAATAAATAATACACTGCACAGACACAATATTCACAATTGGTGGAGTTGCTAGATTGCAGGGTTATCCTTCGGGAAACTCGTGTTCAAATCCTCTGTTAGGTGTGGGTTTATTTACTGTCGGGGAAAAAAGAAAATCCTAACCTGAACAGTTCGCGGCGATTGTCGGGCGGCCTTAATTCCCCAGGCTCAAGACCTCCCACCCTCACCCCCTGCCCCTCTTTTTTTCTATCCTACATCGCAAGGTACTATAGGTAGTAGATGACAGATGTTTTTGTTTTTGGTGTTGTTTACAGACAACTGACAGAAAAACTAGTTTAAGACGACAAGACCTGTCGCATTTATAGACCAGGAAAAGACTTTAGACAGGAGTTTACAGGAATCATCTATGGGATTGCCTAAGAAATTGTGGAATTGAGGAAACATTAGTTAATATTTGCAAAAGTTTACACAAGTCAAGCAAATGTTGCGTAAGAACAAAAGCAGGTACTTCGAAACCTTTTGGAGCAATTTCAGATGTACCACAAGAGTATGTGCTCTTTTCCTACTTTATATAATATACATTGGCATTATATGCCGAGAAGCAGAGAGCGAAGAAGAAGATAACATCTCAGAATTATTATTTGCGGACGACCAAGTGTTAGTAGCAGAAGATGAAGAGAGCCTTCAGAACCATCTAAATCAAGTAAATTCCAAGTGTGAGAAATATAACATGAAAAGATTCAGACAATGGTGACAGACAGACAGCCAGAAACTCTGTCAATAAAAATAAAGAACACGGAAATTAAATTAAAAAAAAAAAAAAAATAAGGGAATTTTTAAAAAAAATCTAAGTTCAACATTCACGTCTGATGGGGGAATGGATAGAGAAATCAACACACACTGGGCAAAGATAAATCAGGTACTAGGACTACTAGCGCCACTTCTGTCGCATAGAAAGATACCTGCAAGTACTGAAGCTAATAATATCATAGTATTTATGGGCACTCTTCCGACAGACGGGTCTAAATAGTTCTGCAGTGAATAATTTTATATAACTAACACTTACCCTAACCCTAACCCTAATCACTTATTCACTGCAGAACTATTTAGACCCGTCTGTCGGAAGAGTGCCGTATTTATGTTTTGGCCGACAGTATGCTACCAATGTCAGACATGGACGCTTACTAATGAGCGCAAAACAACAGAGACGAGATACTTTAGAAGAGCAGCGGGAGTAACAGTGAGAGATAGCATTAGGATTGAGGAAATTAGAGGACGAATATGTCTGAAACCAGGCACGCATTTAATTAACGAATACCATATGAAATGGTTAGGCCACCTTAGAAGAATATTCTGGTACCATCAGCCACTCAGTGCCGTATTGAAGAAATGTGATGGCTACAATATAAGGGGAAGAACTTCAGAGAAATGAATACCAACGTACTAAAAGCATTCGTAAAAGCGCATAACGGATCTTTACACCCCTCCCCCCTCCCTTTTTAACACTTCACTGAGATAAATAGAGGAAGAGAAGAAGAATGAAGGAACGAACAAACGATCTTTATTTTAAAGGGTATCAAACTGGGCACGCAGGCCCGTCTTACATTCGGCCCTTCCAATCACTCATCTGTCATTCATCAATTGTGCATGTTACATTTACATAGGAAAAAAGCATTGTCAAATGGATGTTGTAAACACAAACAATGCATATTACCATGTTATGACATACGCAGACACACGTATACATGTACATTCATAAACAAACACGCACACACTCATACCTGCATGCATACTTACATCATTTGCACAAGCTCTCACAGTTATGCACACACTCAATAACATACAAATACACACTCCCTCGCATACACTGCATGTATATACACATACCCACACAAACATATACACACACACTTACACACACATACACACATATCGCACTCATACACACACATACACACAAATACACACACACATACACACATATACACACAAACACACACACATACACACATGCACACATACACGTATACGCACACATACATACATACACACACAAACATACATAAGCACTCATGCAAACACATACATACACACATGCACGAGCGCGCACACACACACACACACACAAATACACAAACGCACATTTATCCACACACACACACATATAGACACAATACACACACACACACCCATCCACCCACACTCACACATCTAGACACATAAAGCTACCTCACAACCACTAAATTAATATGAACAAACTCCCACACTTTACACACACACACACACACAGACACACACATTGACGATTATCGTGAGCATCCTCACAAATAACACACATGCACACTCCCTCGCATAGCACACAAATACACACTCCCTCGCATACACTGCACGCATGCACACATACACACACAAGCATTTACATATACATACACGAGCATACACACTCACACATACACACGCAGATACACACAAATACCCACGCACATACACACACCTACACATATACACACATCCACACCTATGCAAAAATACTTACACACACATACACACACGTTCACACACACGCGCGCGCACACACACACAATAACACATATGTACACACACATAAATACACATACAAACATACTCACACATACACATACACACAGGCACGCACAAGCACGCACACACATGCAAAAATATAAACACGCATACACACATATGCGCACATACATACACATACACACTCATATACACATCCATAAACATATACACACTCATGCACACATTCACACACATATAGCATGCACACCTACATAAACCCATATGCACGCACACATACACCCACATACACACATATACACACATACACATTCATAAATACACCCATACACACACACACATACACACACATACACACACCCATACATCCACCCATTCACATACTCACACATACACGCTGCCTCACATTATCACTAAAACTAATATATACATACTCCCACACTTTACACACCCATAAATTGACGACTATCGTTAGCATCCTCACAAAACATTTTAAATTGGGAAAGAATGGGAAAACATAGGGGAAATAGAAAAATTGGTGAAAATGAAATAAATATGTTATACACTGTATCGTAAAAATAGTGATGTAAATTCAATAAGATAATTCCTGGAATTGACATAAGTATGATGAAATCAGCAGTGCATATAGTATAAGTTAAATTCAAGTAACAGTATAAATGCTAATATGAAATATGAGGATACAGAAAAATATATGGAATAGCAAGTCACATGACATGCGTGCGCTCAACTCTCTCTCTCTCTCTCTCTCTCTCTCTCTCTCTCTCTCTCTCTCTCTCTCTCTCTCTCTCTCTCTCTCTCTCTCTCTCTCTCACACACGCTCACTCACACACACAAACTCCCTCATTGTCTCAATCTCTCTCTCTCTCTCTGTCTCTCTCTCTCTCTCTCTCTCTCTCTCTCTCTCTCTCTTCTCTCTCTCTCACCCATACTCATTCACTCTCACACTCATCCTCTCTTACTCTCTCTCTATCTCTCTCTCACACACACACACACACACACACACACACACACACACACACACACACTCACACACACACATACTATCACATTCACTCTCTAACTCAATCACTCTTCTGGAGTTGGAAGAAGAGGAAGAAAGTCTACCATTGGTTGTCTATTGGGGACAGACCTATGATCTATGTAGATATATTTTGAGATATATTGTTGGAAAGATTGTGTGTGGTCTCTTTGACCAATTGTTGGAGAGATTGTGTGTGGTCTCTTTGACCAATTGTTGGAGAGATTGTGTGTGGTCTCTTTGACCAATTGTTGGAGAGATTGTGTGTGGTCTCTTTGACCAATTGTTGGAGAGATTGTGTGTGGTCTCTTTGACCAATTGTTGAAGAGATTGTGTGTGGTCTCTTTGACCAATTGTTGGAGAGATTGTGTGTGGTCTCTTTGACCAATTGTTGGAGAGATTGTGTGTGGTCTCTTTGACCAATTGTTGGAGAGAATGTGTGTGGTCTCTTTGACCTATTGTTGGAGAGATTGTGCGTGGTCTCTTTGACCAATTGTTGGAGAGATTGTGTGTGGTCTCTTTGACCAATTGTTGGAGAGATTGTGTGTGGTCTCTTTGACCTATTGTTGGAGAGATTGTGTGTGGTCTCTTTGACCTATTGTTGGAGAGATTGTGTGTGGTCTCTTTGACCAATTGTTGGAGAGATTGTGTGTGGTCTCTTTGACCTATTGTTGGAGAGATTGTGTGTGGTCTCTTTGACCAATTGTTGGAGAGATTGTGTGTGGTCTCTTTGACCAATTGTTGGAGAGATTGTGTGTGGTCTCTTTGACCAATTGTTGGAGAGATTGTGTGTGGTCTCTTTGACCTATTGTTGGAGAGATTGTGTGTGGTCTCTTTGACCAATTGTTGGAGAGATTGTGTGTGGTCTCTTTGACCAATTGTTGGAGAGATTGTGTGTGGTCTCTTTGACCAATTGTTGGAGAGATTGTGTGTGGTCTCTTTGACCAATTGTTGGAGAGATTGTGTGTGGTCTCTTTGACCAATTGTTGAAGAGATTGTGTGTGGTCTCTTTGACCAATTGTTGGAGAGATTGTGTGTGGTCTCTTTGACCAATTGTTGGAGAGATTGTGTGTGGTCTCTTTGACCAATTGTTGGAGAGAATGTGTGTGGTCTCTTTGACCTATTGTTGGAGAGATTGTGCGTGGTCTCTTTGACCAATTGTTGGAGAGATTGTGTGTGGTCTCTTTGACCAATTGTTGGAGAGATTGTGTGTGGTCTCTTTGACCTATTGTTGGAGAGATTGTGTGTGGTCTCTTTGACCTATTGTTGGAGAGATTGTGTGTGGTCTCTTTGACCAATTGTTGGAGAGATTGTGTGTGGTCTCTTTGACCTATTGTTGGAGAGATTGTGTGTGGTCTCTTTGACCAATTGTTGGAGAGATTGTGTGTGGTCTCTTTGACCAATTGTTGGAGAGATTGTGTGAGGTCTCTTTGACCAATTTTTGGAGAGATTGTGTGTGGTCTCTTTGACCAATTGTTGGAGAGATTGTGTGTGGTCTCTTTGACCAATTGTTGGAGAGATTGTGTGTGGTCTCTTTGACCAATTGTTGGAGAAATTGTGTGTGGTCTTTTTGACCTATTGTTGGAGAGATTGTGTGTGGTCTCTTTGACCTATTGTTAGAGAGATTGTGTGTGGTCTCTTTGACCTATTGTTGGAGAGATTGTGTGTGGTCTCGTTGACCTATTGTTGGAGAGATTGTGTGTGGTCTCTTTGACCAATTGTTGGAGAGATTGTGTGTGGTCTCTTTGACCAATTATTGGAGAGATTGTGTGTGGTCTCTTTGACCAATTGTTGGAGAGATTGTGTGTGGTCTCTTTGACCAATTGTTGGAGAGAATGTGTGTGGTCTCTTTGACCAATTGTTGGAGAGATTGTGTGTGGTCTCTTTGACCAATTGTTGGAGAGATTGTGTGTGGTCTCTTTGACCAATTGTTGGAGAGATTGTGTGTGGTCTCTTTGACCAATTGTTGGAGAGATTGTGTGTGGTCTCTTTGACCAATTATTGGAGAGATTGTGTGTGGTCTCTTTGACCAATTGTTGGAGAGATTGTGTGTGGTCTCTTTGACCAATTGTTGGAGAGATTGTGTGTGGTCTCTTTGACCAATTATTGGAGAGATTGTGTGCGGTCTCTTTGACCAATTGTTGGAGAGATTGTGTGTGGTCTCTTTGACCAATTGTTGGAGAGATTGTGTGTGGTCTCTTTGACCAATTGTTGGAGAGATTGTGTGTGGTCTCTTTGACCAATTATTGGGGAGATTGTGTGTGGTCTCTTTGACCAATTGTTGGAGAGATTGTGTGTGGTCTCTTTGACCAATTGTTGGAGAGATTGTGTGTGGTCTCTTTGACCAATTGTTGGAGAGATTGTGTGTGGTCTCTTTGACCAATTATTGGAGAGATTGTGTGTGGTCTCTTTGACCAATTGTTGGAGAGATTGTGTGTGGTCTCTTTGACCAATTGTTGGAGAGATTGTGTGTGGTCTCTTTGACCAATTATTGGAGAGATTGTGTGCGGTCTCTTTGACCAATTGTTGGAGAGATTGTGTGTGGTCTCTTTGACCAATTGTTGGAGAGATTGTGTGTGGTCTCTTTGACCAATTGTTGGAGAGATTGTGTGTGGTCTCTTTGACCAATTGTTGGAGAGATTGTGTGTGGTCTCTTTGACCAATTATTGGAGAGATTGTGTGTGGTCTCTTTGACCAATTGTTGGAGAAATTGTGTGTTGTCTCTTTGACCAATTGTTGGAGAGATTGTGTGTGGTCTCTTTGACCAATTATTGGAGAGATTGTGTGTGGTCTCTTTGACCAATTATTGGAGAGATTGTGTGTGGTCTCTTTGACCAATTGTTGGAGAGATTGTGTGTGGTCTCTTTGACCAATTGTTGGAGAGATTGTGTGTGGTCTTTTTGACCAATTGTTGGAGAGATTGTGTGTGGTCTCTTTGACCAATTGTTGGAGAGATTGTGTGTGGTCTCTTTGACCAATTGTTGAAGAGATTATGTGTGGTCTCTTTGACCAATTGTTGGAGAGATTGTGTGTGGTCTCTTTGACCAATTGTTGGAGAGATTGTGTGTGGTCTCTTTGACCAATTGTTGGAGAGAATGTGTGTGGTCTCTTTGACCTATTGTTGGAGAGATTGTGCGTGGTCTCTTTGACCAATTGTTGGAGAGATTGTGTGTGGTCTCTTTGACCAATTGTTGGAGAGATTGTGTGTGGTCTCTTTGACCTATTGTTGGAGAGATTGTGTGTGGTCTCTTTGACCTATTGTTGGAGAGATTGTGTGTGGTCTCTTTGACCAATTGTTGGAGAGATTGTGTGTGGTCTCTTTGACCTATTGTTGGAGAGATTGTGTGTGGTCTCTTTGACCAATTGTTGGAGAGATTGTGTGTGGTCTCTTTGACCAATTGTTGGAGAGATTGTGTGAGGTCTCTTTGACCAATTTTTGGAGAGATTGTGTGTGGTCTCTTTGACCAATTGTTGGAGAGATTGTGTGTGGTCTCTTTGACCAATTGTTGGAGAGATTGTGTGTGGTCTCTTTGACCAATTGTTGGAGAAATTGTGTGTGGTCTTTTTGACCTATTGTTGGAGAGATTGTGTGTGGTCTCTTTGACCTATTGTTAGAGAGATTGTGTGTGGTCTCTTTGACCTATTGTTGGAGAGATTGTGTGTGGTCTCGTTGACCTATTGTTGGAGAGATTGTGTGTGGTCTCTTTGACCAATTGTTGGAGAGATTGTGTGTGGTCTCTTTGACCAATTATTGGAGAGATTGTGTGTGGTCTCTTTGACCAATTGTTGGAGAGATTGTGTGTGGTCTCTTTGACCAATTGTTGGAGAGAATGTGTGTGGTCTCTTTGACCAATTGTTGGAGAGATTGTGTGTGGTCTCTTTGACCAATTGTTGGAGAGATTGTGTGTGGTCTCTTTGACCAATTGTTGGAGAGATTGTGTGTGGTCTCTTTGACCAATTGTTGGAGAGATTGTGTGTGGTCTCTTTGACCAATTATTGGAGAGATTGTGTGTGGTCTCTTTGACCAATTGTTGGAGAGATTGTGTGTGGTCTCTTTGACCAATTGTTGGAGAGATTGTGTGTGGTCTCTTTGACCAATTATTGGAGAGATTGTGTGCGGTCTCTTTGACCAATTGTTGGAGAGATTGTGTGTGGTCTCTTTGACCAATTGTTGGAGAGATTGTGTGTGGTCTCTTTGACCAATTGTTGGAGAGATTGTGTGTGGTCTCTTTGACCAATTATTGGGGAGATTGTGTGTGGTCTCTTTGACCAATTGTTGGAGAGATTGTGTGTGGTCTCTTTGACCAATTGTTGGAGAGATTGTGTGTGGTCTCTTTGACCAATTGTTGGAGAGATTGTGTGTGGTCTCTTTGACCAATTATTGGAGAGATTGTGTGTGGTCTCTTTGACCAATTGTTGGAGAGATTGTGTGTGGTCTCTTTGACCAATTGTTGGAGAGATTGTGTGTGGTCTCTTTGACCAATTATTGGAGAGATTGTGTGCGGTCTCTTTGACCAATTGTTGGAGAGATTGTGTGTGGTCTCTTTGACCAATTGTTGGAGAGATTGTGTGTGGTCTCTTTGACCAATTGTTGGAGAGATTGTGTGTGGTCTCTTTGACCAATTGTTGGAGAGATTGTGTGTGGTCTCTTTGACCAATTATTGGAGAGATTGTGTGTGGTCTCTTTGACCAATTGTTGGAGAAATTGTGTGTTGTCTCTTTGACCAATTGTTGGAGAGATTGTGTGTGGTCTCTTTGACCAATTATTGGAGAGATTGTGTGTGGTCTCTTTGACCAATTATTGGAGAGATTGTGTGTGGTCTCTTTGACCAATTGTTGGAGAGATTGTGTGTGGTCTCTTTGACCAATTGTTGGAGAGATTGTGTGTGGTCTTTTTGACCAATTGTTGGAGAGATTGTGTGTGGTCTCTTTGACCAATTGTTGGAGAGATTGTGTGTGGTCTCTTCGACCAATTATTGGAGAGATTGTGTGTGGTCTCTTTGACCAATTATTGGAGAGATTGTGTGTGGTCTCTTTGACCAATTGTTGGAGAGATTGTGTGTGGTCTCTTTGACCAATTGTTGGAGAGATTGTGTGTGGTCTCTTTGACCAATTGTTGGAGAGATTGTGTGTGGTCTCTTTGACCAATTGTTGAAGAGATTGTGTGTGGTCTCTTTGACCAATTGTTGGAGAGATTGTGTGTGGTCTCTTTGACCAATTGTTGGAGAGATTGTGTGTGGTCTCTTTGACCAATTGTTGGAGAGATTGTGTGTGGTCTCTTTGACCAATTATTGGAGAGATTGTGTGTGGTCTCTTTGACCAATTGTTGGAGAGATTGTGTGTGGTCTCTTTGACCAATTGTTGGAGAGATTGTGTGTGGTCTCTTTGACCAATTATTGGAGAGATTGTGTGCGGTCTCTTTGACCAATTGTTGGAGAGATTGTGTGTGGTCTCTTTGACCAATTGTTGGAGAGATTGTGTGTGGTCTCTTTGACCAATTGTTGGAGAGATTGTGTGTGGTCTCTTTGACCAATTATTGGGGAGATTGTATGTGGTCTCTTTGACCAATTGTTGGAGAGATTGTGTGTGGTCTCTTTGACCAATTATTGGAGAGATTGTGTGTGGTCTCTTTGACCAATTGTTGGAGAAATTGTGTGTGGTCTCTTTGACCAATTGTTGGAGAGATTGTGTGTGGTCTCTTTGACCAATTATTGGAGAGATTGTGTGTGGTCTCTTTGACCAATTGTTGGAGAGATTGTGTGTGGTCTCTTTGACCAATTGTTGGAGAGATTGTGTGTGGTCTCTTTGACCAATTGTTGGAGAGATTGTGTGTGGTCTCTTTGCCCAATTGTTGGAGAGATTATGTGTGGTCTCTTTGACCAATTGTTGGAGAGATTGTGTGTGGTCTCTTTGACCAATTGTTGGAGAGATTGTGTGTGGTCTCTTTGACCAATTGTTGGAGAGATTGTGTGTGGTCTCTTTGACCAATTGTTGGAGAGATTGTGTGTGGTCTCTTTGACCAATTATTGGAAAGATTGTGTGCGGTCTCTTTGACCAATTGTTGGAGAGATTGTGTGTGGTCTCTTTGACCAATTGTTGGAGAGATTGTGTGTGGTCTCTTTGACCAATTGTTGGAGAGATTGTGTGTGGTCTCTTTGACCAATTGTTGGAGAGAATGTGTGTGGTCTCTTTGACCAATTGTTGGAGAGATTGTGTGTGGTCTCTTTGACCAATTGTTGGAGAGATTGTGTGTGGTCTCTTTGACCAATTATTGGAGAGATTGTGTGTGGTCTCTTTGACCAATTGTTGGAGAGAATGTGTGTGGTCTCTTTGACCAATTGTTGGAGAGATTGTGTGTGGTCTCTTTGACCAATTGTTGGAGAGATTGTGTGTGGTCTCTTTGACCAATTATTGGAGAGATTGTGTGTGGTCTCTTTGACCTATTGTTGGAGAGATTGTGTGGTCTCTTTGACCTATTGTTGGAGAGATTGTGTATGGTCTCTTTGACCTATTGTTGGAGAGATTGTGTATGGTCTCTTAGACTAATTGTTGGAGAGATTGTGTGTGGTCTCTTTGGTCCAAGGTTGAAGAGATTGTGTGTGGTCACTTTGGTCAAGTGTTGGAGACAGTGTGTGTGGTCTCTTTGGTCCAAGGTTGGAGAGACTAATTGTGGCCTCTTTAGTCTAAAGCTGGAGAAACTCTGTGTGATCTCTTTGGTCTGTGGTTGGAGAGATTGGGTGCGGTCTCTTTGAACAATAATTTAATAGACAGTGTATGGTGTCTTTGGTCCGCGGGTGGAAAGGTAGAATGTGGTCCTTCTAACCCATGGTTAGAGAGGAGGTTTAGACGCGTTTCTTATGTCTATCGTTTGTAAGTTTTCCTGTTGTCTCCTCCTTTCCCCATTGAAGAGGTTTTATACGCGTCTCTATTTTCATTCCATTGTTGGGTAGTTTTGTTACCACTCCGATATCCACTGTTAGATATCTTTCTCTTGCCTCTCTCTATTATACATCCTAATGATTTCCGAGTTTAGTAGTTTTCTTCTTTCTTTTTTTTTCCTTCTTTTAAACTATTCAGTTATTTCTTGTCGTTTCCCGTTCGTACATTTATTGACTCAACAGGCTTGGAATATCTTTCTTATTGTGCACGTTCGGCTGCTCTTTCGATGTAATTTTAGTGTTCCTTTCTTGGGAGTAATCTTGAAGTTCCCTTCGTTCCTGATTATATTTGTTATATGACATTAGGCAATGTCTATAGCGTTAGTTGGATGTAAAATATGCATTAGAGATGTTCCAGGTTGTCCTTCCAATATGGGAGGCTCATTCTCCACAGGTTCTTGTTTGGGTGTTTCCGCTGTGTCCTTTACTCGTGTTGTTGCATTGGGTTCTCTGAGGACTTAGTGTGTGGGTTTACTACTACTGCTTTCTCTCCGTCGTTTTCCACATGCTTCGTATATCTGGCTTATACTTTTAATTTTTCAATCCGTTTTCCCCAACCCTATGTATGTTTTTATTATTTTTTTTTCTTAGTGTGTTCCGTGCTTTGCTGTCCTGCCAGTTTTCCTATGCCCAGATCTGCTTGCATGTTTTGGTGTCAATCCTATTCTGACTTGGCATCACACGCATATAAACCTCTCTTGATTCCCTCGAGTAGGATTCCCTGACGTTTGTTTTGAGGATACAGAATCCATCAGTATCATCATCATCATCATATGCCGTGTCGATAAGCTTCAGCGAGAATGTTTCGTCATCTCGCACGATCACCACAATCATGAATCCAGTCTGTGTACTTGTCTTGATTACGCCATGTAGCCAAGCTATCCATATATTTATCTCTCTGCCTTCCCTTGCTCTATTACCCTAAATCTTGCCAGTTTGTCACTAGATTTTCCGGTTTATTCCTCTGCATAATGTATCCCAAAAAAATTTGACTGTTGACGCCTAATTTCTCGAATCATTTTACGGTTTAACGTGTTCATTGCTTTTTCTATTCGTCCATAGTTTTCTTTGCAGACAGAAACCACATTTTCATTTCCATTAGATGTTTCTTCGCTTGTTTTCTGATTGTTTCACGTGAATCAAACGGTATTGATAGTCATTTTCTATTTGTCTAAGTATTCTTCTGCCTCTTTGTTTGTCTGTTGTTTATAATTGTATTTGTGTGACTCATGTGTATAAAGGATAGTTTTTGTTCTTACGGGAACATGCTGAAATTGTATATTTTGCCCTTTTCCAATGCGGTGACACCTTCTAGACATTTGTTATCTCCTGTGCTGCTGTTCATCCTGCTGGCTTTTGTGACCTTCTTCTTCTTCTTCTTCTTCTTCTTCTTCTTCTTCTTCTTCTTCTTCTTCTTCTTCTTCTTCTTCTTCTTCTTCTTCTTCTTCTTCTTCTTCTTCTTCTTCTTCGTCTTCTTCTTCTTCTTCTTCTTCTTCTTCTTCTTCTTCTTCTTCTTCTTCTTCTTCTTCTTCTTCTTCTTCTTCTTCTTCTTCTTCTTATTATTATTATTATTATTATTCTGCTACTGCTGCTGCTGCTTATATATATATATATATATATATATATATATATATATATATATATATATATATATATATATATATATATATATATATATATATATAGATTTGCCTTTATATGTCATATTTCGGGAAGTCTTTGAGTATGTGATCTACTGTCTGCGACGTCATTCCATGTGTGCATATGGCGTTTTCGCCAATCGTGAATTTTGTATACATGTGGTTGCGTAATCTATTATGTCCTGTTCTGAGGCGCAGAATAGTGATTTATTCTAGTCTGTCCATTAGGTTGGAATCGTGTTGAGTAGGTTTTGGTGTCATTCTGACCGATTTGATCATTCTTTTATATTGATGGTTTGTAACGGGCACATTAGGTTGTTCTTCTATTGCTCCTTCCTTAGCCAATCGATCAGCTTTCTCGATCCCCGGTACTCCACAGTGACATGGTTTCCACTGTATGGTGACCTTACGCTGGCTGCCAAGTTCAGAAAGTATTGTCCGTAGTGAAAGCAATTTCCCAGACATGACCGCCTCAGGTACTGATTTGCATCTGTCTATAACACCACAGGCTGTGTACCATGTTTGGTATTTAGTAATTTCTCTGTTGTTTTTTTTTTTTTTTTTTTTTTTGGCATATCCTTTACAGGACATCGCTGTCAACACCAGCATCTTTCAGCTGTATGTTGATCTCTTGGCAAGATTACGCTCAGTAGTTTGCCATTGCTTTCTGAGCGGCCGGCTCACAAACCCCGTAAGTTACCGATGCGATTCGAACCACTGCTGATTCTCACCGTCATCACGTTACCGACGAGAGTATACGAGATTACGGAGAAAAGTCATAACCTCTAAGCCACGAAGCCGGCCATTTTCTCTGTTACTATCTTTAATTCCTGGATTTTTCCATCATAGTTATGACGGTACTTTCCTGTTGACACTCTTACCGTGTCCCTGGCATTATTTGAGTAATCTGTGTACACACCCACTCCTCCATTTCGAACGGCATTTTGAGCTGACCCACCTGTGTAGACTCGGATCCAGAGGTCCTGTCGGTTTTCTTCATCAAGGAAGCTGAGAGTGGCCGTTCTGCATTGTACATTGTTCTGTTCTTCCTTGTAAAATATTCCTTTACACTGTTCTGCTCTTCCTTGTAAAATATTCTTTTCATGTTTGTCTGGATTTGTAGTTAAAGTCTATGTTCATCTTTCCATGGAGTTCGTTATGGAATAGTTTTCAGGGAGGTACCAACTGTGGCCAGATCAGTGTTTTCTCTGCAGAATGTTTGGCTTGGTGGGTAAAACTGCTTCTTTTCAACCGCCACATAGCTAGGTTTTCAAATCTGTCCTTCATAGGGTGAGGAACTTTTCTGCTTGTATTAGCGTTTTCTTATTTACATGAGTTGTCTCAGTGATTCCTTCTCATCTACTCGGTTTTCACTGAATGTCTAAAATTGTTGTTGTATCTTTTGCCGCTTGTAGCCGGAAAAAGCAAAGGACACTTAAAACGCATTGAAATTTATGCGCTAAATAACAGGCGCATAGGCTAAATTTATAATGGTAGACCCAAGTATTTATATGTCAATCGTCACTATTTAGATCACCATCACGTCGACCGCCTTCACTTCACCTGGTTCCCATTTCAGGCTGAGTTGACCAGGTCTGTGTTAAACATCCGCCGTGGTACGGATTCAAACCAATGGTCATCGGGCTGTCAAGCCAGCCCTTGGCCTCTAAGCTACCACAGCTGCATGTCCTTATCGTTCGCGTCTCCCAGTATTACCTCTACTGATCCCTTTGATGTGTGCTTGTGCGTTCTTATTATGGTACTTGGTGTCAGGCGTTGAACTGTGTCTAGCTTTATTTTGCTGAGTCCATTCAATGCTTCACTGATCTCGTCTTTCCTCTTATGGTGGAGTTACAAGATGCACATATTTTATAATCAACGTTATAAAAGTGCTTACATATAGTAAAGTAATTGTAGAAATCTTATAATCAACATGATAACAGTGCATAAACATAGTCACAGCTATTTTATAATTCATCCCAGCTATTTTGTAATGCAGTCGCAGCTATTTTAGTATGCAGTTGCAGCTATTTTATAATGCAGTTGCAGCTATTTTATAATGCAGTTGCAGCTATTTTATAATGCAGTTGCAGCCATTTTATAATGCACTTGCAGCTATTTTATAATGCAGTTGCAGCTATTTTGTAATGCAGTTGCAGCTATATTATAAGGAACATGGTAACAGTACATAAACATAGAGGAGCAAACCAACATAATAAAATTGGAGACATCCGATGAAACCGACTGGGCATGTTCTTACATCAGTCATATGCAAGTACTGACACAATGGAATTGTCAGACATTCTACTCAACTGTATACAAGTACGGCGGGCATGTTGGTGTAAATTAAATGAGAAGGGTTGGAATTATAGCATGACATTCCGAATAGACGCTTGCCTGCCTGCCCACATGGGTTCGAATCCACACTGAGACGGATTTTCGGAATGGACCCGCTGCCATGTCGACCAACCTAGACCGGGTACCAGGGAATGCCTGGGAAGTCCAGGCAGCCTGTGTGATATTGGCCCCATCACCACTGGACTGTCCATTTTTATTTTTATTTTTTGCATATCCTATTTACAGGTCACCGCAGTCAACACCAACATTTTACTGCTGTTGTTGGTGTCTTGGCAAGTTTTATGTTCAGTAATTTGCCATTGCTTTCGGAACGACCAACTCCCATACCAACACATTAAGACCCAGCGCGACGCCGTCTGCTAACAAATCGGTCGCAGCTGTGTTTCGAACGCAGGTAAGCGGGTTCACGAATCGCGTCTGCAAGCCCTTAGCCACGGAGACCGGCCGGACTGCCGATTGCTCTATCAAAATCTGGATCTACCAAGATATACCCGGTGTGCCTGAGACATGGCAGAGGGTCTTTCAGTTGTTATTATTATTATTTACAATAAGTACAATTTTAATGTCACTTCACATAAACGGTATGTCTGATTCCAAGTGACAACAGCTGTAACCACTACCACCAGAGAGCCAATGGGGTGCAGTGGCTTGCATGGTTACTTGTCGACTAGGTGAGCGCGTGTTTGAATCCCGTTCCAGAGATGGATTCTGTTTATTATTTCATAGTTCTTTGACATGGCATTATTTTAAAAAATGGGTCATGGGACATTTCCAGGGAAGTAAAGGCGACATGCGTGGTATTGACCCCATGACCCATCGAATGCCGAGTGGTGTAACAATATGGCGCCAGCACCATATAGCCAGTACACCACATGGCGGGAAAAGGCGTCCTTGACCTATGTTTGTTGACTTACATCCGGGATCAGTTTGAGCATTTGTAAAGTAATCAACTTTAAAGTTAACAAATCTTCCAAAAGACTTTACGTACTGATAGGATCTGCTAATCATCTCTTAAGTGATGTTGCATACTGAATTAAAGACATTTCCTATCATTAAAAGGAGCTTTACAAATTCCTTCACATTTTTCACAGGATGTTATCACAGGATGGGTAAGAACTGGCATACCTATTTTCGGTCTTTGAAATTTATTTACGGCAATGCTTGCTTTGATATATTTTCACTCAATCATGGCAGCCTGTTTGTTTTATTCTTGACATCTTTAATGTGCTTGTATAATTCAACAATTGGACAACTGAAAATGACACCAGATGTTTGGAGCAAACAGCTTATTTAATATATGTTTCAAATTACTTTTTACAAATGTTGTATACACTTTGATGTTGTCATATTTTTTAACTCTTATTATACCTTACATCATTTGTTCTGGCGAATATGTTGGCCATACACGCAGGAAGTCGTTTCTTAAGTCCGGGGAAGCTAACGCAGTCAACAGACACCCTAAGAAGTCATTTATGTCGATCTAAATACACAAACATCGCACCTCTGTTGTAAACTGAAGCAACGTAACTATGTCCCAGCACCAAAATATCCGACGAACGAAGAAGAAGAATACGCCTCTGTAAGCTTATAAAGGCATACCCAGCTTATGCATCATGTTAGGGAGATTAGTGCCGTCGATTAGTGAATATGTTTTACAAGCAAAGAATAAACTCTCTTAGCTTCCAAATGCATGAAACAATTGCTATCATTTAGTTGTGGTTGAGATGTTGCGGCGCCCACCTCCGGTTCAGAGGGTGGCTGGTTCGATCACAGCATCTTTTCTTCAGACACTCTGGTGTTGTTAGAATTGAACAGGCAGACAGATTGGCTGGTGCCGCATCATTAAGGTGTGATTTGATGCATGGTAAGACAGATGTGGTGAAGGCTCTCTGGGAGACTGTGAATAATACAGAAGAACAGATAAACTATCATGGTGTAGAGAGAATGCAGCAGCAGGGGATGGTCGACAGTCGTCACTCAGAGGTAAAGCAAGACGGACATATAATCTTATTGCAACGGACACCACTGGTATTAGAACTCTTCGCTGGCTGTTGAAGATGAGGATTGAGTACTTATAGAAATGCCCGGAGTGCAATGATGTCGGTTCTTAACTTAACTCAATTCAATTCAGCTCATCTCAACTCAACTCAGCTCAGCTCATCTGAACTCATCTCATTTCAACTCATCTCAGCTCAGCTCAACTCAGCTCATCTCAAGTCAGCACATCTCAACATAGCGCTGGGAATTTGTCCAAGAGCCATTGGTGTCTAATGATATCGTCCGTCTCATGTACTCATGGAGAGAAGGAGAGAGAGAGAGAGAGAGAGAGAGAGAGAGAGAGAGAGAGAGAGAGAGAGAGAGAGAGAGAGAGAGAGAGAGAGAGATCAGGTACATAACCTTATCCGATAAGGAGGAAAAACAGAAATTCCTGTGTTCAAATTGTGCACATTAAAATTCCTACAGCAGTTGGAAATTTAAAAAAAAATCGTAGGCGGTATAGCCCCTGTCCGGACAAGGTTGTTAGGAAAGAAAATTTACCCACGGGTAGGCAGAGCACGTTACCTTGGATGGAATCTTGCCTAGAGGAAGCAAGTCTGACCCAAATCGGACACATTAACTTTGAGGTTATAACTTTGTGTACCGCACTCCCTCGCATGAGAAACGAAGAATAGGAAGAAGTTTTAGGCACGCTTGCAATAACTACATAATGTATTGTGTATATCTTGCGCATTGTAACAGTCGAAGTGAAACAATTTTTAGTCCTTAGTCCTGTCGGCCCATTATTTTCTGCCGAGGGCCGTCTACCGCCACTGCCGATGGTCCTGACCAGATCATGTGCAAATAAATCTACAATTTGATATTAAAATATCTGTGATTTTTAGAATACAACTAAGTAGATCGGTTAAGCAAAGCGCATGATTCAGTAAGTGGGTGATAATTTAACATAGTCCTCTAAGTACATCGCCAGTAAGCGATATGTCTGTTAGCAGGGTATGTCTAAATGTGGTTTTCATTTGCTTGTTCATCTAGCCAGTCCTTTTCAGAACGTGGTTTTCATCACGGCCCGTTAGAAAGACTCTCTATCCTATGCTAGTTCTCCTGCCTTGGTGCATGTTCGTGCCCAGTGTGACTTTAGTGTCATGAGTCCATCATCGTGGTTCATCGACCCAAGCTTCTCCTTCCAGAAACCAGCCCCCCCCCCCCACCCCCCATCACCATATTGTCTAAACTACAGGGACACTTCATACAGAATATTTCAGTGCCCGAGACATAAAACTGTTTACTGGCCAGTTTTCTGTCACTTATACCCAGAATAACACTGGTCATCTTCTCCTTCTTCCTCCTTCTTCTAATTTCCCTCCTCCTCCTCCATTCTTCTTGGTCTTCAAACTTTTGGCTAAGCCGTGCCACCAACGAAAATATTTAGATAAAGTGGGACCTCCGCAATGGAAGTCGGCTCCAATTCCCTCTGTCTCTCGCTCTTATGGCCTACTCATTCAGGTTTCTTCCGGTCAGTCTTTAATTGTTTCCACCCTCATGTATCTATGTCCTTATCTTGCACTTGGCATCGCTTATAATTCGTGACGTAGCTGTTTAGATGCTCAGGGAAGAGAGTGGGTACCAAAACCAACTCCTTATAGGACCAGTCAGCAGCAATAATTTGGGATCGCTGCTGAATTGGAGGAATACCCAAAGCGCAGTGGCTTTGTTCCACATAGCATAACATAACATAACATAACATAACATAGCATAACATAACATAACATAACATAACATAGCATAACATAACATAACATAGCATAACATAACATAACATAACATAACATAACATAACATAACATAGCATAACATAACATAACATAACATGTAGATGCGAGAAAGAGGTACACATTCCTGAATGTTGCTTAGGCCATTCCTTTTATCTTTGTGATTTCTTCCTCTCACATTCATCGTCTGTTATCTGATTTCGTCCTCCCATGTTTATCATCTGTTATTAACTATATTTGTTGTTTTTCTTCTGTGTCTTCTCTTTATTCTCCATTGAAGCATAGGCACTTAACAACACACGCCAGCCATCCCATCTTTCGCTATCTTTTGCAGTTGCTTACATGCCCTCCCCTCTAATAGTCGTCTGTCTCTAATTCTCTTCTCCGTGTGCGTGTGTGTATGTTATTTCATTCTTATTAGGTGTCTCTCCATTTCCTTTGTTCTGTAGATTTCAGAAAAAAGGGGTTTTCTATTTATCATGTTTTCTCAGTGTGCCTCTTGTCCTCGCCTCTTGATTTCCTGACATAAGAGTCTCCGTGGCCAAGTGGTTTCACTGCCTGCCTCATACTCAGAAGATTGTGGGTTCGATTTCCTGCCCATGTCGTTCGAACACAGTTAACATTTCTAAACCCCAGAGAGTCGTCGCTGGAGCTACGGAATTCGTGCTTTGTGCAAGGCTTTCGACAGACTGTCCTGGGGGTGGGGGAGGGGGGGGGGGGGTAGACCGACCCATGTGTGATAAAATGATGAAGTCACGCCTCTGGCCTTTGACATCCTTTATTTTTTATTTGCTGATATCTGTTTAGTTCTCTGCCTAAGTTCCACATTGGTGATTATATCATACCATTGTAGTCCTTCTGTTCTCTGCAGGCGCCAGTTAATCAATGTTTGTCTTTTGTTAGAATTATGTAGTCATTTTCCGTGTTTCTTATCCATACAGCAATACTGAATATCGTTAACGGTAATAACGATACTGCTAAATATGTTAAACTTTAGTACCACCAGGGCCAGTAAACACGCCGTTTTAGAATCCACAACACACTGTTTTAGAATCCACAACACACTGTTTTAGAGTCCACAACACACTGTTTTAGAATACACAACACGCTGTTTTAGAGTCCACAACATACTGTTTTAGAGTCCACAACACACTGTTTTAGAGTCCACAACACACTGTTTTAGAATACACAACACACTGTTTTAGAGTCCACAACACACTGTTTTAGAATACACAACACACTGTTTTAGAGTCCACAACACACTGTTTTAGAATACACAACACACTGTTTTAGAGTCCACAACACACTGTTTTAGAATACACAACACACTGTTTTAGAATCCACAACACACTGTTTTAGAATACACAACACACTGTTTTAGAGTCCACAACACACTGTTTTAGAATACACAACACACTGTTTTAGAGTCCACAACACACTGTTTTAGAATACACAACACACTGTTTTAGAGTCCACAACACACTGTTTTAGAATACACAACACACTGTTTTAGAGTCCACAACACGCCGTTTTAGAATACACAACACACTGTTTTAGAATCCACAACACACTGTTTTAGAGTCTACAACACACTGTTTTAGAATACACAACACGCTGTTTTAGAGTCCACAACACACTGTTTTAGAGTCCACAACACACTGTTTTAGAATACACAACACACTGTTTTAGAGTCCACAACACACTGTTTTAGAATACACAACACACTGTTTTAGAATCCACAACACACTGTTTTAGAATCCACAACACACTGTTTTAGAATCCACAACACACTGTTTTAGAGTCTACAGCACACTGTTTTAGAGTCCACAACACACTGTTTTAGAATACACAACACGCTGTTTTATAATCCACAACACACTGGTTTAGAGTCCAGACTCCGGTAGACTTCTATCGGCTGCATTGTCTTCTCAGCGCATTAAGTTGAAGGTCACTGCTGTGCGATGTGTGAACGTGTCATGTCAGTTCATTCTCTGACCATGCTGCATCGGGCTTTGACCTGTTGGGTCACTTGAACGTAGCCCTTCCAGGACGAAGATCCACCTCTAATGCAGAAGTAAAGGCATTAGTGCTTTCGTGGCTCGCAGCTCAGCCTGAGACATTTTTAAATAAGGGGATACGAAAGCTTGTTGACAATGGACAAAGTGTGTTGAAAAGCAAGGAGGTTATTTCGAAAACTGGTGTATTTGTCTTTTCTAAAATGTTATTAAAATTAATTCTACAGCAGAGTGCGGATAATTGTTGATCTACCATCGTAGTTTTAATTTTACTTTCATAGGTAAGATAAACTGTTAACTTGTAAATGCATCTTTCTATTCACAATAATTTTCAAAATTAGAATTTTGTTTTTCGGCAATATGTTTGTTAACCGCCGCAGATGTCGTTTTCTTTAATATTTTTGTGTTAATCATTTTCATTGCTCAGTTTATTTTTACCCTTTTTTACTATAATTCTTGGAGATCCTGTCATGTTTCAGTAAAATTAAGCTGTATCGTATTCGTAACTTGCTTGATGTTTTTTGTTTACAAAAAAGTATGATCCGTGTCTTTTTTGCTGTTGTCTTGAGTATATTTTCTGTCAAAATATTGAACATGCCTGCAGATGATACATAACCTTGTCACATATCTCTCTATATCTATTATAGGTGGTATATATTGTTATTTATCTAAATTTTACTTTTTTTTTTGTTTTCATGTTGTTATTAATCTACTACCTTTGGTGTATATAAATATTTCACCCGCAAGTTTGACTAATATGTCGTATATACCTCTGTAGAATATCTAGCTCTTCTAGTCTATGAACCACAAATAGATACTGTTTTCACACTCTGCATAAGAAGTACACCTCGCTGTCTATGCTGTGCTTTTCTTTCATACGGAAATCACTATGTGCTTTCTAAACGTCAGTGTCTATGTTTTTTGTTTTCATTCTCGCGCTTGTTAACTCGAGTGTAGTTCATGCTAGACTCATTTTTACGTGTGTGCTAGCTTTCCCTATTACCACTGTCCCTCGCCATCATGTGTACCTACTCCGGCTTCTGGGGTACTTGTAACTTCCGTCCTCGACTCAAGGACGAGAAGTCAACATTTCAGTCCAACTGACCGCTGTAGGGAATTGAACCCGCTACCTCGCCATCTAGCCACCGTAAGTTTAAGAGCCGACACTCTGATCCATTTGTTCATGCCGACTTCCACTTCAGTGTCTACTTTAGATTGCACTCTCTCGTGTAACACCATTTGGCCACGGTGACCTCCATGCCATTGTATATTCTAGTTTGCACTCTCTCGTGTAACACCATTTGACAAGTTAGTAACTTCTTACAAATGTATCAAGGAAAGCTATTGCTTTTTTAATATAAGTATTTTGTCACTGTCAAGGTATCGTCTGAATATTTTATTGGTCATTGCTTTCCTGACTTCCCATTTGAGCACACAAGGGCAACAGATATTAGTAAATGTCGGTTTTGTTATTGAACAGTTCTCTTGCATATTTTGTCCGTCTCTTTTTTTTTTATACACCATTCTCATATCTATTTTGTCCTTATGTTGTTGTTGTTATTTATTTTAATCATTCTCACATGTACATAATCAAATATTACCTTCTTGTCGTCATCTCTGTTACGCCCTGCTAAATAGAACTTCTTGTCTTGTGGGTTTCTGTCGGCATCTCTGATTTTAAATTAAGTTGCATGTCCTTCACAGTACGTAGCAGTCAATTCCAGCTTTTTCGCTGTTTGTGATTCCTGGGCAAATTTTACGTTCAGTAGTTTGTCACTTAATGGATACCGTTGTATTTCAGATAGAGTTATTTTGGTCAAAATCAAAGGCAAATTTTACGTTCAGTAGTTTGTCACTTAATGGATACTGGTGTATTTCAGATAGAGTTATTTTGGTCAAAATCAAAGGCAAACCAATAGATATAAATATTATACAAGTATATGCACCAACAACAAGCAGTAGTGATGAAGAAAAACAACACTTTTACGACGAAATAGAAATGGCGATGGCTCAAATTGGATTACAGGAAATAAACATAATACGTGGAGATTTTAATGCAAAAGTAGGAAAGGGGAAAATGGAGGATGTAGTGGGGAATTATGGTTTAGGTACAAGAAATGAAAGAGGGCAAAAGCTAATAGAATGGGCAAATATCAATGATATGATAATTGGAAACACGTGGTTTAAACACCATAAAAGACGACTATACACATGGAAAAGCCCTGATCAGAAAATACGCAACCAAATTGACTACATACTAATTAATAAAAGATTTAGAAATGCTCTAATTAATGTAAAAACAATGCCTGGTGCCGACTGTAATAGTGATCATGTACCACTATGTGGACAAATAAAAGTAAGAATAAAGAGAGGGAAACAAATGGTTAGGAGGAAAAGGAGACTTAATAAAGAGGTTCTGAAAGTAGATAAAGAAATTCAAGACCAATACATTGTGACTGTAAAAAAATAGGTACAATACAATAGATAAAATACAGATTATAAATTAACCATGGGAAATGTTAAGGGACTCCATTCGTCAAACTAGCAAAGAAATATTACCGGAGAGAAGTCAAATAGCTAAGAATAAATGGATGAATGAAGAAATCTTAATGCTGATGGACAAAAGAAAACAGAGTAAAAATGACAAACAAGAATACGCTAAGATAAATAAAGAAATAAAAGATAAATGTTGGAAGGCAAAAGAAAGTTGGTTAGATGAGCAGTGCAAAAAAATTTAATTAAATGCCATTAAAGATAAAAAAAATATGCACAGACAAATCAGTGAGCTCACGGGAAGAAAAATAAGAATAAATACAGGGTGTTTGAAATCAAAAACAGGAAAGATATTATTGGAGTAAGATGATATAATGAAGAGGTGGAATGAGTATATAAAAGAATTATATGATGGGGAAAGGAAGAATTAACAGAAGAAAATAACTTAGAAAGTCCACCTATTCTAAAAGAAGAAGTCGCTGACGCTATGAAATATATGAAGAAAGGAAAAACAGCTGGACCAGATGAAATCACAATAGAAGAATTAGAAGTACTGGGAGAATTTGGAGTAGATATATTGACCAAAATGTTGAATGATATTTACAGCAGTAGATATTTACCAAGTGATATGCTGAAATCTGTGTTTATAGCTGTACCAAAAAGACCAGGAGCAATGGAATGTGAAGATTTTCGCACAATTAACCTCATAAACCATATCGCTAAGCTTCTGCTCAGAATCATAAATGAGAAGAACCAGAAAGAAAATAAAAATGGAAATTAGTGAAGAACCGTGTGGATTTGTGGAGGGAAAGGGCACAAACAATGCAATTATATACATTACGGACACTAATAGAAAGGTCAATATAGAAACAGAAAGACATGTATTTATGCTTCATAGATTATACTAAGGCATTTGATAAAGTAAAACATGATGAGCTGATTAAAATGTTGGAAGATATCAACATTGATGGGAAAGATTTAAGAATAATAAAGAATATTTACTGGAACCAAGTAGCAGCAATTAAAATTGGAAATAAAGAGGGTAGTTACGAACACATAAAGCTAGGAGTACGACAGTGATGTGTCTTGTCACCAGATCTCTTCTCCCTATATAGCAAAGTAATAATGAGAGAGATCAAAGAGATGCCAGGAATACTAGTTGGAGGTTATAATATAAATAATATACGCTATGCAGATGACACAGTATTGGTGGCAGATAAATCAACAGACCTACAACAATTGTTGGACACTGTAGTAACAGAGAGTGCAAGGAAAGGACTCTCCTTGAATATCAAGAAAACAGTAACAATGGTGATATCAAAGAAAATGGTGACACCAAAATGTGACATAGAAATAGAAGGAAAAATTCTTAACCAAGTAGATAATCTTAGATACCTAGGGACATTTATAACATCAGATGGAAGATGTACAACAGAGATTAAGAGCAGAATAGGGCAGGCAAAGGCCGCATTTCAGAAAATGAAGAGTATCTTGTGCAATAGGTCACTATCACCGAGTGTAAGAAAGAGAGTGCTGAAATGCTATGTAGAACCAGTTTTGCTGTATGACAGTGAATCTTGGAATGTAAATGAACAAATTAAGAAGAAATTAGAAGCAACAGAGACGAATGTTTAGAATTCCTTGGACTGCCAGAGTAACTAACGACGACTGCCTGAAACAGGCTAATGAAACTAGAACACTATATACAACAATAAGAAAGAGACAAACAGCTTTCTTTGGTCATATAATAAGAAGAGAGGCATTGGAGAACATCGTGACAACTGGAAAGATCGAGGGGAAGAGAGGCAGAGGCAGACCAAGAGAAATGATGCTGGATGGATTGAGACGGTGGCACGGAGGAATATCAGCAGCAGAGTTGATCCAGAAAACCAAAGACCGAGATCTGTGGAGAGCCATGAACGCCTACGCCAGCTGGCAGGGCACTTGATGATGATGATGATGATGATGAGTTTGCCATTGCTTTCTGAACGACCGGCTCCTATACCTTTTTCGAAAATACCAGCACCGCTGTGTTTCGAACCCGGGTATACGGGCTCACAAACAGCGTTCGCAAACTCTTAGCCACAGAGACCGATCGTCATCTCTGATACGCCCTGCTAAATAAATTTTCGTGTCTTGTGGGTTTCTGTCGGCATCTCTTATGCGTCCTACTAAATAGAACTTCTTGTCTTGTGGGTTTCTGTCGTCATCTCTGATAAGTCCTGTTAAATAAACCTTCTTGTCTTGTGTTCAAT
Source organism: Cepaea hortensis (assembly GCA_963921405.1). Lineage (NCBI taxonomy): Eukaryota > Metazoa > Mollusca > Gastropoda > Stylommatophora > Helicidae > Cepaea > Cepaea hortensis. Next base: position 45,142,767 of record OY992897.1, on the reverse strand, counting down.
GTTCTTTATTCAGAACGTTGCATTCACTTGAATGTGATGTATGTGTTTACGAATTAGGGCAGTGGCTATTGCGCAGTGGCTGTACCGCAGTGGCAGTCACTCCTTCCTCTAGGCCGGTAGTCATGTGTTCAAATCCCCATATAAGCAGGGGCTTTTTTAATTGATCTGGGTTACCAGCTGGACCAAGCCTAACATGGGTGCCTAGAAATGTTATTGGAGGTAAAAGCGACTGACATAATACTGACTGCAGTTTCCGTTTATCTACACAAAATGTGGAGCTACCACGATGTAACTACTACGCCTCGAGACGTAGGAATGGGTCTTGTGTTTGTTTTTTTAATAATGAATGCGCCATTTATATGCTTTCTTTCATATCTATCATTTGTTTGCATCTGCTTTCAATACACGGTTGTTTTGCCTGTGTATCCAAACGTTGTACTTCATTATCTAATGATGTATATCCAGAAATATTTCACTGCTTTCACTTTCTGTCAATTTTGCTTATAATGTATTCTCTTCTTAGTTTTGATCGTCTTATAAGCTTAAAATGTGTTTGTGTGCCTGAGTGTATACTTGTTTTGACACTCCCATTGGTGAGCACATGGAAGGTGTATGCCGGACGAGTTAGGTTTTGAATTTTGTTATATGAAAAGAGATATTGTGATAATCTTAAAACAAAGAAATACTATAAATCAACAAAGAAATACCATAAATCTACAAAGCAATACGTTTTGTTTTTATTTGCATATCATGTACAGGACGTTGCAGTCAACACCAGCATTTTTTCGCTGTTGTGATCTCTCGGCAAGTTTAATTTCAGTAGTTTTCCATTGCTTTCTGAATGACCGGCACCCATACCATTTCGTAAAAAACCAACGCAACGCGATTTTTTGCCAAATCGCGCGCAGCGGTTTTCGAGCGCGGGTATGCGGGATCATGAACTGCGTCCGTAACACCTTCTCCACGGAGCATAAAAGACATTCTATAAATTATCAAAGAAATACTGTTTGTCTATTGTTTTGATAAATTGTATTGCTGATCGTCTTCCGTGCCACTTTACCAACCCATCCAGAGTTGTCATCTTTGTCACCGTCTTTCTCCAGCACTCTCTTATCTGTCCTGCTTGCCATCACCCTCTCCAGACTGTCTCCAGCACTCTCTTATCTGTCCTAATTGCCATAACCCTCCCCAGACTGTCTCCAGCACTCTAGATCTGTCCTGCTTGCCATAACCATCCCCAGACTGTCTCCAGCACTCTCTTATCTGTCCTGCTCGCCATCACCATCCCCAGACTGTCTCCAGCACTCTCTTATCTGTCCTGCTCGCCATCACCATCCCCAGACTGTCTCCAGCACTCTCTTATCTGTCCTGCTCGCCATCACCATCCCCAGACTGTCTCCAGCACTCTCTTATCTGTCCTGCTCGCCATCACCATCCCCAGACTGTCTCCAGCACTCTCTTATCTGTCCTGCTCGCCATCACCATCCCCAGACTGTCTCCAGCACTCTCTTATATGTCCTGCTCGCCATCACCATCCCCAGACTGTCTCCAGCACTCTAGATCTGTCCTGCTCGCCATCATCCTTTCCAGACTGTCTCCAGCACTAACATATATGTCCTGCTTGCCTTCACCCTCTCTTGACGCCACAGGTTGTATAATGTGACGAGGGCATGAAGACAGAGCTCCTCTGACATGTGTGATGTGTTCGTTACCTGGTCTCTTGCAGTACATGAATACTCGTCTTTTTAGCCTTCCTCTGAGCTCTTTGCCTTCTAGGAATATATCATAGTTCTGCAGCCTCCAATTTTTTTGTTTTGACTCTCTTTACAGCGGATCCCATTTCACGGTCAGGGACGATGGGATATATAGTAAAGTAAAGGACACATTTACACAGCTTGAAGTGTAATGGGTTAATGATGTTAGCCCGACATTTCTATATACCAGTCGACACTGTATGGGTGATGTGGTCGATGTCACGCCGGGCGCCTTTACTTCCCAATATGTTTCCTGAAACCCATTTAGGCTGGGTCAACCTGGGAGAGTTAAAGTTGTCATTTTTTTAAAAATGGAACCGGGCTCTTAGATTGTATATAGTTAATACTTACATCCTGGGGACCCAGGTCGATTGTATGTAGTTACTTACTTACAACTTACAACCTAGGAGCCCAGGTCGGTTTTTACAAAATCCCCGCCTCAATGCGGGTTCAAACACAAGACAAAGGGTCCGGCACTCGACAACCTACTGAACGTAAAATTGCCTAATAACGCACCCAGGGGTTGACTGCAATGTCCTGCAATGGACATGCACCTAAACATGAAAAAGATAAGCCTTTTAGTTGCTTCTATCTCTATCCCTCTCACTCTGTCTCTCCGTCTCCCTCCCTCTCTCTCTCTCTCTCTCTCTTTCTCTCTCTCTCTCGCTCCCTCTCTCTGTCTCGCTCCCTCTCTTTCGCTTCCCCTCCCTCTCTTGCTCCCTCCCTCCCACCCCCCCCCCTCTCTCTCTCTCTCTCTCTCTCTCTCTCTCTCTCTCTCTCTCTCTCTCTCTCTCCACCTTGTCTACACTGGTGTTAGACAATTGAAGACTGTAATTCAGACTGCACCACCTTTTTATCTCAGACTGTTTGTAATTTATCTGCCACTTTAAATTGTTCCTGATGTTTCGGAACATTTAATCTTTCCTGGTGTTGAAATTGTCATTTGTTTTGTCTTGTTAAATCCTTCTCGAGTTTTCTGTTAATTTGTCCGGGTCCTGTGTTAATTTGTCCGAGTCCTCTGTTAATTTCAGTGCAATTACTAAATTCTTCAACTCCTACGGCGGCTTCTTGGTCAATTATGTTTTCCCTACTATGCCAAGATTTGTCCCCTTCATGCTGAATGTGTGTGAAATGAAGAATTACGAAGCGTGCATTGTAGTATACAAAAGCTGACAGATGTAACGATTTACAACGGGAAGTTAATAGAAAAATACACAAAATGATCAGTATTATTATATAAAAATTTAACAGCATAGTAATATACAAATAAACCATCCATCCATCATGTGCCATGCTGATAAGCGTGGGCGGTCATGCTCTGCCGTCTCACTCGATCACCAGAGTCGTGGATCAGCTCCGTGTTCCAGTCTCGACCATGCCACGTGGCCAAGTCGTCCAGGCATTCACTTCTCAGTCTTCCCCTTGGTCTCTTCCCTTCGATCTTGCCAGTTGTCACCAAGTTCTCCAAATCATTTCTTCTCATAACATGCCCAAAAGGTTTTGACTGTCTACGTCTAATGACTCTAATCAGTTTACGATCTTCATTTGTCTCTTGATGTCAATTGCCATCAGATGTTTTTCAGCTCATTTTCCACGCTTCACAACCATACAAAAGTACAGGTTCTATGTACCACTTCAACACTCTTTTTCTCGTTTCAACTGATATCTTTTTATTGGTCATTATGTTTTTCATCTTGCAAAAGGCTACCTTCGCAATGGAAATTCTTGTTCTAATCTCTTCAAGGCATCTCCCATCAGATGTTATGACTGTTCCGAGATAACTGTACCGATTCAATTACTTAAGAATATGCCCATTTACTCGTATATCACATTGTGGTATTTCCTTCTTCCCAGTGACGACCATAATCTGTGATTTCTTACTATTCAGTCTCATCTCATCTCATAATGTTCCACTTGTACATTGCGGTGTCGAGGTGAAGTATAAACAGCGGGAGAGTGCCCCCTTATGGGCTTCATGTATCGATATTCCCATGGACTCTGTTATTCGCTGCGTCCATCGTTTACGTGGTCGGCCTCTTCCTCAGCTTCCCACTGGAATGTACATCATTGCTTGTTGTGGTATACTGTTATTTGGTAACCTGCATGTATGGCTGTGGGATGTGGATCTTAATCTAAGTGAATATTGGCTAATTTATGTCTAGAGGATTTAGGTTTGATTCTCTTCTCACTTCAGGATGCAGGGTGATCAGGGAAATTTACCACAAATGCAAGGAGACAAACACTTCAGTCCTTGAAACAATGGTATATGTGTGTAGATTTCCCCTCCCACTTCATAACCCTTTAAATTTAATATAGTGCTAGAGGACATTGATTGTTTACAGCATATAAAACATCCACTGTTGAACAAACATCAACATTTAATTGACGTAAACATCAACATTTTTGGACAAACAGTTCAAGCATTAAATCAAGATCTGTAGTAACATACAGATAATTGTAATGACCACACTGAATTTCAAGAACAGGCATGAGAATAATTGTCAATAAAAAAAAATACATTAACCCCATTGTCCCAAGAAAAACAGTGTTATTACATACACACAACAACCACGAATTGGTTCTACATCTTTGACCCACTTTACATCAGTAAAGCAAACAATGGTCTAAGTTCAGGAAAACCAAACATATAAAACAATTGTTTCTGACACCAGGTACAATTCTCATATTTAAAAATATTAATGAGATGGTGTCGGAATATTCAACCAAAACAACAACCACTATTGGGTTATACCCTTCAGTGAAAAAAAAAAGCTACTGACCTTATACATCCATGGCATGAGAAAAAAAAACACATACAAATATAAAGCACAATTAGTACTAATAATTAAACTAATTATTTAATTATAGTCCTTTATCCTTAGGTGTTGCTGTCGGTTATTCTTCTCCAGTGCGAAGCAGATAATGTCCATATTTATCCGGGGCAGAAATAAATGTACTCAGTCATTTTCTACTTACATTATGTCCACTGAAGTTGGCTGGTGAATATTTATAATCCATAATCCAAGAATAGAATTATACACAAGCACATATCCCCTCCATGGGGCTGAATTCAAGAATGCTCTGTTGCAAGTGGACTCTGTGTTCCAATTGAAATTGGTGCCTAAGTCTGTCAAGCTTTCAGGGGGATGCATCTTGAGTCTTCTGACCAGGTTCCTCCCTATATCATCTTATCGATGAAAAAGATGACAACTGTCCAACAGCTCGGTTTATGTTAACCGTTTCCCAATTTAGTTCAAGAGGCTTTGTCACACACCCGGTTCATGTTGATAGGCCATCCCACACTTGGTGATGGGGCAATTAGGCCGACATGGAACCAGCGTAGAGTTCTGATACATTCCATTTCAGTGTAGAACATACAATGCAGAGTCATTCATTTGGTTCATCTGGAACTATGTCCAGGATTGGTCTGCTGAAAGCACGGAACTAAAGAATATTAATTCCAACAAACAACTGGGAGTCGCAAACAATCAGATGGTTCTTTTTGCTGCATGCGTAGAGGCATTTACTCCGCTATCTTCTTTCGTATGGCCTTTCTGATGGTGTTTAGGTTCTGAGATCTCGAGTGGATCTGGCTTCTTTCAGAGTGTTGCAGATTTGAACCTTGAAGTAATGTGATTTATCAGTTGTTTTTCAGTTGATATTATGTTGGTATTCAGTTTGTACCTTGGTTGTACTTGCTTATGTTGTTTCAGCGTCTCTTCCCATTTGGTGTTCTAGTATATTAAACCTTGTGTTGATTCTGCCGCTGCATGACTGATGTTGAAGGATTATTCAATGCTTAATAGGAAACTAGGAATGTTCCATGGTTTCGTTGACCTCGCGGATTGATGGTGCATCAGACGGTATTTCCCCGACATAAAAGTAGACGATACTCTGGTGTCGGTGTAGTCTGATTTATCTTGATAGACAATTAAATACAGAAATCCATCCTGGATATCCTGACTGAAGTAGGACTATCAATCGCTGAGTGTCTCATCTTCAACGTGTCTTTCGCTGGCTAGGCAGATAATGAGTACAGCAGTCAACATGTAGTTGTTAAGTCCAGATGATGTTTAGGACCGGTGGCCCTTTTATCACTTTCTGGCTGTTGACCCAGGATCCAGTTTTTAGTCCAACAAAAACCACCACCTGCTGCTCTCTAGAGCTGGAAATGACAAAAGAATACAACCCCAGCATTAATTTACTGTTTGATGTTAACATGTTTATAACACAAGTACAAACAAAACAAGGAGAAGGAGAAAGGAGTGGGTTTCCACGTTCCACTGTACCTCGTCGCTTGGTGTTGAGCTATTCTAGCTCTTATTGTGAGTAACGTATCTTCTTACTCAATATTCTATTCTGGTGTTGTTACTGGGGACTATTTGATGGATCTGAGAGTTCCTGACCATTCAATCCATCTTGATGTTATATATATCCTAACCTGACAAGGATTTTTGAGCCACAGGCCTTCTGTCTCATAATTCTCTCGTCTTCTTTCATTAGGTGTACTCAGTATTAGCCAAGGCCAATAACCATACGGTTCACATTATCTTCTTGTGTACTTCCATACGCAAGGTTTCTTACATCATCTCATCATGTCTCCACAGGAGTCACATTAAATGTATATTCCCCACAGTAATAGTAACAAACATGAACAGAATATAAATATATATATAAATATCTCATGCAGAGAAAAACAAGCATGTACATTTCTCATATATGAATTAACATAATAATAATAATAATAATAATAATAATAATAATAATAATAATAATAATAATAATAATAATAATGCAGGAGCCAATGTTTTTGGATTTCCTCATTTGTTTATTCATAAAACTAGATTATATATTCTTTTTTCCCCCGCTGCTTACGACAACATGAGGTTAGTGAACGCCATGATATAATTTACCGATTGCTGCTATTGTAAGAAATGTTATTTATCAGAAATAACTTATGCAGCATGGCCAGTCTTCTGAATGTTGCTAGCAATTTCTAACCATAAATCTTCGTTTATGCCCCTACCACAGTGAGGTGATGCGGATTGAAGGCACATCCTATCAGAACATTCAATTATATCATGTGTTTTTTTTCTTTGTTCTTGAATTTATTTTCTCAAACATGGCATTTCCTTAACAATATTTTATGAAACGATTACATTTCCTCACACCAATGGTGTGGTTACTAATATGTTAACAAGAAGATTGTAACAAAATTTGGCACGATAGCTCGAGTTACAGATTAGCAATTAGCAAGACAATTTCTCCCACATGACGTATGGTCATAAGATGTAGTATCAGCCGTATGCTTCTAAATGGAGAGAAATTTTCTGAAATGTGCTTTAGAGTTGAATACTCTATAGTACATAGATTATTTGCAGATCTATAGCATTGATAGTGGGGTAGTTTCACAATGCATAGGATAAGTTAAACATAGGAATATGAAATTTTAAAAGCATAGGAAAAATTTGGAAGCGTGACACAACCATGGCGCTCAGTAGTAAAAATCAATCAGGCTCAGTCAGGCCCTTGTTTACAAGAATAACTGATTTATCATCTTAACCAATTCTTAATTAAACACATTAATATATGTACCTTATTTTAATAAAAACATAGTTACATATTCAAAAGTATTTTATATTCACATACCTATTGCTCCACAGAGTGAAATAATTTAAACATTCTTTATCTTCCCTCAGCGGGGGAAGCTTGGCGTTCTCGGCCTTTGTTCTTCACTCAAATGCCCACTAATCCCTTTGTTCGGTCTAGCGCCTGCCTTGGCCAGGTATTTGCACAATCTTGGTGCTAAGATTTAAACTAGGCCCACACAAATTTGGCTGTTTTCTTCCCCAAAGTAGGGTACTTAACCAGTGATTCCTAGAGCAGGTTGTATTTTTAAAAGCGTCACTCATAGGAAGTTGGTAGAGACGTTTTTAGTTTATCACAATGGCCAAACCAGTTGATTTGCTGCCTTCTAATAAAATCTAGTGCAGCTATAACCCCCACTTTAGTCCTGATTTCTTCATTTCTAATCTTATCTCTTCTCAATACATTGGGTATTCTTCTCAGGAATTGCATTTCTGTTGTTGTGATTTTTCTTTTCTCTTTTTCTGTCATTGTCCAGGTTTGGCATTGGTAACTTAGAGTTGGTAGGAAGATTTTGTTGTAAAGTGCTTTCTTAGTAGTTATTGATACATGTTTGTTCTTTAGTATTGGTCAGTCCGTTTATACTTATTAGTTTTTCTACGAGCAGTATGAAGATCTCCTGCCGGCTTGCTAGGCCAGTCGCAGGTTTAGGACAAACATCCGACCATAGGGAGTCCATCCCCTACGGCGAACCATACTATTCAATTCTTACCCTATTTATTCACTGTGTGCGACAACCGCATCTACGAAATGTTGCAGGTCCTATTCATTGTCTGCAATCAAGACTGTATCATCTGCATATCTAATGTTATTGATGTATCGTCCTCCAATGTTGATTCCTTCCATATCTTGTATATTTCTGAAAATATCTTCCCGTTACGGGGAAAAAAGATCTGGAGACATTACACATCCCTGTCTCACACCTCTTTTAATAGGCTGATATTGACCTACATCATTATCAATTCTGATGGCAGCTTGTTGTTTCCAATATATGTCTTTTTCATGTCTAAGGTCTTTTCCATCAATTTGTAGATCTTCAAGCATCCTTATCATGTCGACATGTCTCACTTTATCGAAAGCCTTTGTGTAGTCAATAAAGCAAAGATATAGATCGTTGTTTACTTCTATATAACGTTCAGTTACTGTTCTCAGTATACACAGCATTTACTGTATCCTTGCTTTCTACAAACCCACATTGTTCTTCTCATATTTCGGGTTATATTTTCTTCCTTGCATGATAATTCTCAGCAAAATCTTCGTGATGTGACTCATTATACTAATTGTTCCATGTTGGTCACATTCCACGGCTCCTGATTTCTTCGGGATTGCAATTAAAAATAGAATTACACAATTCAGGATGTATATCTCCAGTATCTTATATTGCATTCAGCTGTCTGGTGACTTGGTCTATTCCATATTCTTCTAAGGCATTGATCATTTCTATTGTGATGTTATATGTACCTGAGGTCTTGCCGGTTTACATATGGTTAAGAGCATTCTGAACTTCCATCTTCAAATTTGATGATGATTCCGATGATCATATTGTTCTTCTCTTGTATCATCATAAAGGTCTCTCACATAATCTGACTACGCATGTAACATCTGATTTTTTGTTCTATTATGATTTTGCCATCTTTGGTTTTTAGGCAACCTGTTGATGTGAGTATTCTTTTGTTAGTGATGTCATTAATTCTTTTGTGCATTAATTTGGTATTCCGGGTGTTGTGTCGGTTTTCAATTTCCTTGCAATTTTCCTCAAGCCATGTTTCTTTTGCCTCCTCTGTGGCGAAGTGGTCAAGCCGTTTGACTCGTGTTCCGAAGGTTGTAGGTTCGATTCCGGGCCGCGTCCTTCGGTTTACGAGTTAAATGTTTCGGAGACTCCTGTGGGTCATCGCTAAAAGCTACGGAGTTCGTGCTTTGTGCGACGCTTTCCGTGCTGCGGAAAGAGACCGAGCCATATGGGATAAAACCCGGTGCAATGAAGTCGACCCTGTCGATTTTTAAGCGACATTTTTTAAGCATAGCTTCCTAATTTTCCTGTGAATCTGTTCATAGTTTTCCTTGTTATTTCTTCTTATTTTCATGAGCATAGTGGTAGAAGTAAACCCTCGGTTTTCGTTGCCTTCGGTTATCGTCAGTTTCGATTTTCGTCAACTTTTTCCGCGACATGTGTGTCTCGATTTTCGTCGGTTGCTTCAGATTTCGTCGAAGTGCCCACATGACCTCGCTGCTAATTTTGTGAAAACAAGGGGACCCTCGCGTTCTTCAGCTCAGTTTGGCGTTGTTTTTCGTTGTGTGAGCATCACTTGCTAATAATAAACTATGAGAGCGGCATTAAGATTTCTGAAATCGGCTGCATGCACCGGAAGTCACCATCTACGATAAGTTCCATTGTGGCAACAAAAAAGGAAGCAATAAAAGAGGCTAATATAGCGAAAGGCCATATGCTAACGAAACAGCGATCGCAAACAATTGAAGATATCGAACAATTATTATTAATGTGGATAAATAAAAACAAGTTAGATGGCGACTCTGTTTCGGATGCAATCATGCGAAAAAGCCAGACCGTTGTATGAAGATCTCATTAAGAAGATGTCTGAGACGAGTGCTAGTGTACTTAGTGATTTTAAGGCCAGCAGAGAATGGTTTGAAAATGCAATAAACGCACTGGCATACACAGTGTTACTAGGCACGGAGAAGGTGCAAGTTCTGACAAGTCTGGAGCCGAAAAATAGTATTAAACACTATATTTATTCTCTATAAAACATACTGACCAATAAAGAGATGTCAATTGCTGCGAGTATAAGAGTGTTGAGGTGCTACATAGACCCTGTACTTTTGTATGGATATGGAGCGTGGATAATGAGCAGTCAAGCTGAAAAACTTCTGTTGCGTGTTGTTTGTCTATCAAGAATGATGATGTCCATTCATTTCATCTAGTGGGGTTGAAAATATAGAGCCGTGAGTTCTAAGATGGCTGATAAGACCTATTTTGGCTCGAAATATTCTTTGACAATGTGGACAAAGAATGCTTGACGTTTCTGGAGGAGGATTTCCTGCTGTGGTTTTTCTGTCTTGCCTTTTCTTCACAGCTCTTGCAGTCCTGGTTGCCTCACACGTGACTGCACCCTTGCGTAATGATGCACGCCACGAATTTCGGTCTCTGGCTGCAGTCTCTCATGATGAATTCCAAAAGCATGTGTTATTTTCAGAGTGTCTTTAAAGCGTTTCCTCTGTCCGCCTTGGGAGCGTTTACCACAATGCAACTCGCCGTAACAATATTCGTTTAGGGAACCTGTGATTTGGCATGCGAGTTAGGTGACCAGCCCAGCGAATCTGATTCTTCATTAGTAGAGTGTGGATACTGGGCTGGACGCTCTTTCTAGGACTTCGGTGTCTGGAATCTTGTCTTGCTATTTAATCTTCAGTAGCTTCCTTAGGCAGACTGTGTGGAAGTGGTTTAATTTCCTAGCGTGTCGCTGATAAATAGTCCAGGTTTCACAAGCATATAGCAGTGTGGATAATACAACTCCGTTGTAGACTTTCAGTTTTGTTTACAGCCTTATTCCATTTCTGTCCCATACATTCTTGTACAGTCTGCCAAAGATCGCGCTGGCCTTGGAGATTCTTGCATTCACTTCGTCATCAATTGTGGCAGCTTGTGACACAGTGCTGCCAAGATAAGTGAATTTGTCCACCACACTTAGTCTATGACCATTCACTTTGATATTCGGCACAGTGTGATTATTCCCTGGAGCTGGCTGGTACATAACTACAGTCTTCTCCAAGTTGATATTGAGCCAAAAGTTGGCACAGGCATTTGAGAAAGCTGAAACATTGTGTTGCATGTCTGCCTCTGAGTTGGCATATAGAGCGCAATCATCAGCAAACAGGAGCTCTCTGACGGTGTCGCTGTTAATTTTTTTTTTTTTAGCTTTCAGCCTTCTGAGATTGAATAACTTTCCATCCATGCGGTAGTTGATGTCTATTCCAATGTCGTTGTTCTCGAAGGCATTCGTCAACATAGCTGAAAAAATTAGGCAGAACAGTGTTGGAAAAACTTCTAATAGAAGTGGAAATGTGGTTTCTGAGGAGAATGCAAAGGATGTCATAGACAGACAGAAAAACCAATGACCAAGCCTTACAAGAAACAAATGTAAGTAGTAAACTGATTAGAGAAATAAGACGTAGACAGTCAACATTTTTGGGCATGTCATGAGAAGAAATAAATAGAAGAATTTGGTGAAAACTGGCAAGATCGATGGCAATAGAACAAGGTGAAGACGGAGAAGTAAATACCTGGATGGCTTGGCAACGTGGTATGGTCGAAACAAGAACACTGAGCTGATCCACGACTTTAGTGATCGAATGAAATGGCGAATCATGACTGCCCATGCTTATCGGGATGGCTCATAATGGATGGATAAAATATACTGTAGGTATGTATTTTGGAGTGTCTAGAACTAATTAATTGGATTTACCCGGGAAGGTTAACCCGGTCAACAAATGCCCGCAGAAGTCGGATGTGTCGGCCTAACGGCGCAAGAACGCAGCTCTGCTGTAAACAGGCACAGCGCAATCACATCCGGAAAAAAAACTCCGGATGAACGAAGAAGAAGAAGAATTGGATTTACGTTGATTCATGTGGAAATAATTGAAAAGGTTTTCGTCGGTTTCGAATTTCGCCAATTGTTTTCCGACGGATTATCGACGAAAACTGAGGTGTTACTATACAAAAGAAAAGTATAATGATATTCATTCATTCATTCATTCATTCATTCATTCATTCATTCATTCATTCAGTAGCATGTCCTCTGTAGAACCTCGCTACCACAACAACCGTCCGGAAAACCTCTCGGCCATAAGCAAGATGTAACGCTTCCGGTACCCCCATCTGAAGATCATCTGCCACATCCTGCACCCATCTTCTCTTTGTCCTTCCTCTTCCTCTCTTCCCAGACATATACCCCTCCAGTACTGTTCTCTCCAAACTTTCGTGACATTTCAAGTAACCAAAATATTTCACTTGTCTTTGTTTTATCGTCTTTAATAGCCAACCTTCTTCAGTATTCAGCTCTTGAAGTATGGATGCATTTTTTCTTTTCTGTATCCAAGATATAATTAGAACCCGCCTATAACATGTATATAAACAACTGCTAAATATAGTGATATACAGAGGGGGGGGGGGGGGGGGTCTAAATGAAAGTAAGTTGAACGTTTCTTCTTCTTCTTCTTCTTCTTCGTTCATCCGGAGTTTTTTTCCGGATGTGATTGCGTTGTGCCTGTTTAATGCAGAGCTGCGTTCTTGCGCCGTTAGGCCGACACATCCGACTTCTGCGGGCATTTGTTGACCGGGTTAACCTTCCCGGGGAATTGAACGTTTGATAGTTGACACATACATGTTTAGATGAATGGACACTCGGTGGGTGATATGGTCAGTGTCACACCGGCCGCCTTTACTTCCCAAGGCATGTCCTGGTACTCATTTTAGGCTGGGTCGACCTGGGAGGCCAGGTCCATTTAACAAATGGGGAATAGCCTCGATGCAGATGGAAACCATGACCACTGACCACAGGCTAGCGTCAAGCCACAACTCTACCACGGCTGTCATTGAACAATATAGGGACACACATGAATAATATAATGATATACACATAAACACTATAGGAACACATCATCATCATCATTATCATCAAGTGTCCTGCCAGCTGGCGTAGGACGTTCATGGCTCTCCATAGATCTCGGTCTTTGGTTTTCTGGATCAACTCTGCTGCTGATATTCCTCCATGCCACCGTCTCAATCCATTCAGCATCATTTCTCTTGGTCTGCCTCTGCCTCTCTCCCCCTCGATCTTTCCAGTTGTCACGATGTTCTCCAATGCCTCTCTTCTCAACACATGACCAAAGAAAGATGTTTGTCTCTTTCTTATTGTTGTATATAATGTTCTAGTTTCATTAGCCTGTTTCAGGCAGTCGTTGTTAGATACTCTGGCAGTCCAAGGAATTCGCAACATTCGTCTCAGGAACCACATCTCTGTTGCTTCTAATTTCTTCTTAGTTTGTTCATTTACATTCCAAGATTCACTGCCATACAGCACAACTGGTTCTACATAGCTTTTCAGCACTCTCTTTCTTACATTCAGTGATAATGACTTATTGCATAAGATATTCTTCATTTTCTGAAATGCGGTTTTTGCCTGCTCTATTCTGCTCTTAACCTCTGTTGAACATCTTCCATCTGATGTTATAAATGCCCCTAGGTATTTAAAATTATCCACTTGGTTGAGAATTTCCCCTTCTGTTTCTATTTCACATTTTGGTGTCACCATTTTTTTATATCACCATTGTTACTGTTTTCTTGATATTCATGGAGAGTCCTTTCTTGGCACTCTCTGTTACTACAATGTCCAACAATTGTTGTAGGTCTGTTGATTTATCCGCCACCAATACTGTGTCATCTGCATAGCGTATATTATTTATATTATTTATATTATTTATATTATTTATATTATAACCTTCAACTAATATTCCTAGGTGGACACACGTGAATAATATAATGATATACACATGAACAATATCGGGACATACACATGGATAATATAATGATATACACATGAACAATATCGGGACATACACATGGATAATATAATGATATACACATGAACAATATCGGGACATACACATGGATAATATAATGATATACACATGAACAATATCGGGACATACACATGGATAATATAATGATATACACATGAACAATATCGGGACATACACATGGATAATATAATGATATACACATGAAGAGTATAGGCACACAAACACATGAATAATATAATGATATACACATGAACAATATCGGGACATACACATGGATAATATAATGATATACACATGAACAGTATAGGTACACAAACACATGAATAATATAATGATATACAAATGAACAGTACAGAAACACACAAATTAACAATATAGTAATGTGCACATAAACAGTATGGGGCCACATAAATGTATAATATAATGATATACACATGAAAAGTATAGTAGTATACTAAAGAAGAGTATAATGATATACAAAGAGAAGAGTCCATCTATAAATAAATGAAACAATATTGCTATATTCAGAAACACCACCAGAAGCCCAACAATAGAGTGATATGCAAACAGAAGCATTGGGTAAATACGCAAGGAAACAGCATGACCACATACAAGTGGAGCAGTGCAACTATCTTCAAAACAATATAGAGATCGCTATAGCAACAAGGGACCACTAAACCCATATGAATGAAGAACCATAAGTGTGTCCATAGATTGAATATCCTTTGCATAACGCCGAGCTTATCACGGCCAGCCGGAAAGTCTCGATCCTTCATTAGTGTGCCTGTCTCATGCATATTCATGCTCACGGTGTCTTTCATGTCCTGAGACCACGGTCGTGTAGGCCGAACCCTTCCTCCTCTTCCATGAACCAATGCTTGCCATTACTATTCTTCCTGAACAACTGTGACCTTCAATATGCCCAAAGTGATTCAGTTTCAAGGACCTGATGCTATTTATAAACTAGATTTGTTTCATGTTCAGATCTTTTAGAATGTGGGTATTTTTCTTCTTCTTGATCGGATGATCTTCTAAAAATTTCTCTGTAACATTTACGTTCAACACCCTCGATTGTGTCTTCAATGATTGCGAAATTGTCTTGATTTACATCTGTATGTTCACATAGGAATGATTCCAACATGTTTTTATTATCGACACTATAAAGGGGGAATATGTTAACACAACGTAGTTCTAACATATGGGAATGGCGTGGCGACTAGTAAAAGTAACGGTTCAGCGTTGCAATTATGAACACAATCAGTAGTATTTAACTGTATGGTGCATGGTGGGTTTCCAGTGGAATTATTTTGGCTAAGTTTCATCATTAAGACTATACCACAGTGGCGGTGGGTCGAAGACACTACGTGACAAGACAGACTGACTTTTATCACGTCGAAGACAAGACAGGACGAAACACACTGGGGTTTCATGTATATTGGCGGTGGATTGAAAACAAGACACAATTAAGCTCTTTGAGTGTTAATACTGAGGTCTGACTTACATTGACATAGACTGAAGGCAATATAGGGCGAGACACTCTGGGGTTTACCATTGAGGTCTGACGTTCAGTGACGGTGGATTGAACACAAGATATGACGAGACAATTTTGTTTTTGCCATGGAGGTCTGAAGTTCAGTGACGGTGGATTGAAGAAAAGACAGGACGAAACAATCTGGGTCTTACCACTGAGGTCTTACGTACACTGACGTGGATCTAGGATAAGACATAGCGCAACACCCTGGGTCTTACTGCTGAGGTCTTACGTACACTGAGATGGATGGAAGACAAGACAGGCCGAGACACTACGGGTCTTAACACTGCGGTCTTACGTAACGTGACGGTAGATAGCAGACAACACAGGACGAGGCCCACTGGCTTTACCACTAAGGCCTAGCGTACAGTGACAGTGAATGGGAGATAGGACGAGACACATTAGTTTTGCCGCTAAGACCTGGCCTACAATGACAGTGGAAATAAGGACAGGACGAGGCACACTGGTTTTACCGCTAAGACCTGGCCTACAATGACAGTGGAAATAAGGACAGGACGAGGCACACTGGTTTTACCGCTAAGACCTGGCCTACAATGACAGTGGAAATAAGGACAGGACGAGGCACACTGGTTTTACCGCTAAGACCTGGCCTACAATGACAGTGGAAATAAGGACAGGACGAGACACACTGGTTTTACCGCTTAGACCTGGCCTACAATGACAGTGGAAATAAGGACAGGACGAGGCACACTGGTTTTACCGCTAAGACCTGGCCTACGATGACAGTGGAAATAAGGACAGGACGAGATACATTAGTTTTACCGCTAAAACCTGGCCTACAATGACAGTGGAAATAAGGACAGGACGAGATACATTAGTTTTACCGCTAAGACCTGGCCTACAATGACAGTGGAAATAAGGACAGGACGAGATACATTAGTTTTACCGCTAAGACCTGGTCTACAATGACAGTGGAAATATGGACAGGACGAGATACATTAGTTTTACCGCTAAGACCTGGCCTACAATGACAGTGGAAATAAGGACAGGACGAGATACATTAGTTTTACCGCTAAGACCTGGCGTACAATGACAGTGGAAATAAGGACAGGACGAGATACATTAGTTTTACCACTAAGACCTGGCCTACAATGACAGTGGAAATAAGGACAGGACGATAAGACCTGGCGTACAGTGACAGTGGATGGGAGACAGGACGAGACACACTTGTTTTACCGCTAAGACCTGGCCTACAATGACAGTGGAAATAAGGACAGGACGAAGCACACTGGTTTTACCGCTAAGACCTGGCGTACAATGACAGTGGAAATAAGGACAGGACGAGATACATTAGTTTTACCGCTAAGACCTGGCCTACAATGACAGTGGAAATAAGGACAGGACGAGATACATTAGTTTTACCGCTAAGACCTGGCGTACAATGACAGTGGAAATAAGGACAGGACGAGATACATTAGTTTTACCACTAAGACCTGGCCTACAATGACAGTGGAAATAAGGACAGGACGATAAGACCTGGCGTACAGTGACAGTGGATGGGAGACAGGACGAGACACACTTGTTTTACCGCTAAGACCTGGCCTACAATGACAGTGGAAATAAGGACAGGACGAGGCACACTGGTTTTACCGCTAAGACCTGGCCTACAATGACAGTGGAAATAAGGAAAGGACGAGGCACACTGGTTTTACCACTAAGACCTGGCGTACAGTGACAGTGGAAATAAGGACAGGACGAGATACATTAGTTTTACCGCTAAGACCTGGCCTACAATGACAGTGGAAATAAGGACAGGACGAGATACATTAGTTTTACCGCTAAGACCTGGCCTACAATGACAGTGGAAATAAGGACAGGACGAGATACATTAGTTTTACCGCTAAGACCTGGCCTACAATGACAGTGGAAATAAGGACAGGACGAGATACATTAGTTTTACCGCTAAGACCTGGCCTACAATGACAGTGGAAATAAGGACAGGACGATAAGACCTGGCGTACAGTGACAGTGGATGGGAGACAGGACGAGACACATTGGATTCACCGCTAAGATCTGGCGTACAGTAACAGTGCATCGAAGACAAGACACGACAAGACAGGATGGGCTTTCCACTCCCAACAGGGACATAACTGTCAGGGAACATACCCATTATGTGAATTGCATCGTCGCTGTTTTCCAAAGACGGCACCAGCTAAAACGATAGCTTCTCTGTTTTGTGTTTTCTTTTCAGAATGAGGTTTAAATGGCGGATGAATCCGTTAAAATATCTTAGCAGATAGCAATGAAATGTGTAGGCAGTTGATAAGATGTCACTAAAAATAACGTGCACCGACATTTTATCTCTAAACCACTGTTACGTGCGAATTATGTGGTCGATTTCGTCGGAGGGAATTTATCTCAAACATACTTTCATTTTTTTTAAAATATACGCAAAATGGAAGGAATAAAATGGTATAACAAAACCACCAATGTGGGGCTCATGGAGAGAACTAGACAAATACCAGTGGGCCAATGCGGGGCTCATGGAGAGAACTAGACAAATACCAGTGGGCCAATGTGGGGTTCATGGGGAGAACTAGACAAATACCAGTGGGCCAATGCGGGGCTCATGGAGAGAACTAGACAAATACCAGTGGGCCAATGCGGGGCTCATGGAGAGAACTAGACAAATATCAGTGGGCCAATGCGGGGCTCATGGAGAGAACTAGACAAATACCAATGGGCCAATGCGGGATTCATGGAGAGAACTAGACAAATATCAGTGGGCCAGTGTGGGACTCATGGAGAGAACTAGACAAATATCAGTGGGCCAATGTGGGGCTCATGGAGAGAACTAGACAAATATCAGTGGGCCAGTGTGGGGTTCATGGAGGGAACTAGACAAATATCGGTGGGCCGATGTGGGGCTCATGGAGAGAACTAGACACATACCGGTGGGCCAATGTAGGGCTCATGGAGAGAACTAGACAAATACCAGTGGGCCAATGTGGGACTCATGGAGAGAACTAGACAAATACCAGTGGGCCAATGTGGGACTCATGGAGAGAACTAGACAAATACCGGTGGGCCAATGTGGGGCTCATGGAGAGAACTAGACAAATACCAGTGGGCCAATGTGGGGCTCATGGAGAGAACTAGACAAATACCAGTGGGCCAATGTGGGACTCATGGAGAGAACTAGACAAATACCAGTGGGCCAATGTGGGACTCATGGAGAGAACTAGACAAATATCAGTGAGCCAGTGTGGGGTTCATGGAGGGAACTAGACAAATATCAGTGGGCCAATGGGGGGCTCATGGAGAGAACTAGACAAATATCAGTGGGCCAATGTGGGACTCATGGAGAGAACTAGACAAATACCGGTGGGCCAATGTGGGACTCATGGAGAGAACTAGACAAATACCAGTGGGCCAATGTGGGACTCATGGAGAGAACTAGACAAATACCAGTGGGCCAATGTGGGACTCATTGAGAGAACTAGACAAATATCAGTGGGCCAATGTGGGACTCATGGAGAGAACTAGACAAATATCAGTGGGCCAATGTGGGACTCATGGGAGAACTAGACAAATATCAGTTGGCCAATGTGGGACTCATGGAGAGAACTAGACAAATACCAGTGGGCCAGTGTGGGGTTCATGGAGGGAACTAGACAAATACCGGTGGGCCAATGTGGGACTCATGGAGAGAACTAGACAAATACCAGTGGGCCAATGTGGGGTTCATGGAGAGAACTAGACAAATACCGGTGAATCAAGAGGTGAAGAAAAGAGGTTTATACTAGACAAGGCATACTACGAGAATACGTGAGAATAGTGAATCTAGAAAAGCCTTTGTTTGGGATCCATAGGGCAAAAGAAACCGAGGAAGACCTAAGAACACGTTTAGAAGAGAAGTGGACATAAAAATAAATAGTATGGGAGGACGTGGACGGAGGTGAGTGGTAAAGATAAGGATCCGACAACTGGTAAGATTTAGTTTCCAAAACTACTGTTTATTAGTAGTAGTAGTTTATTATTATTGTCTTCCATGTCCAGATCTGTCTAATCTCTTAATTGCTTTCCTGTCTGATCCACGCAATACTAACACTATTTCTGCTATACTTTAGTTCAAACGTTTAGAGTGTTTTCTTCAGAGTTTGTGAGGTAACCTATGATTCACATCTGTATGTCGCCATATGAAAGATGGACATTTTTCACATGTGTACTCTTATTTATGTGCATCGGAATATTGACTGTCTGCTACAACAGGTTTATAAATGTAATTACCTAAGAGGAATTATAACATCGGTGAAAGATCCGTGAAAGAGATTAATTGCAGAATAAGTCAAACAAAAGCTGGATTTCGGAAAATAAAAAGTATCTTATGCAAAGAGGGTAGCAAAATGTTACACAACACATGTTTTTCTCTGTGGCAGGAAATCATGGTCAGGCTGAAAAACATCTGATGGCTGTAGAAATGTGGTTTCTGCGGAAAATGCAAAGAATACCATGGACAGCCAGAAAGACCAATGAACAAGTCCTTCAAGAAACAAATGAAGATCGTAAACTGATTAGAGACATTAGACGTAGATAGTCACAATTTTTTGGGCATGTTATGAGAAGAAATGATTTGGAGAACTTGGTGACAACTGGCAAGATCGAGGGGAACAGACCAAGGGGAAGACCTAGAAGCATGTACCTGGATGGCTTGGCCTTGTGGCATGGTCGAGACAGAAACATGGAGCTGATTCTCGACTCTGGTGATCGAGTGAGAACCGGCATGGCACATGATGGATGGAAAG
The DNA here is from genome assembly GCA_963921405.1 of Cepaea hortensis. Classification (NCBI taxonomy): domain Eukaryota; kingdom Metazoa; phylum Mollusca; class Gastropoda; order Stylommatophora; family Helicidae; genus Cepaea; species Cepaea hortensis. Next base: position 45,122,473 of record OY992897.1, on the reverse strand, counting down.
AACACATTAAGATGAGCTTTTCAAACAACTGAGATGTAGTTCCTGAGACGAATGTGGTGAATACTTTGTGCTGCCAAGAGTAACAATTATCAGTGATTGCCTGAAAGAGGCGAATGAAACTAGAGAATTATTCACAACTATAATTAAGAGACAAATAGTGTCCTTGGGTCAAATAATGACAAGAGAGGCAAAGGAAAACATCGTCGAAAATTGTCGGATCGGCAGTAGAAGAGACAGGGACAGACCGGATGTAGAAGAGACAGGGACAGACCGGATATAGAAGAGACAGGGACAGACCGGATGTAGAAGACACAGAGACAGACCGGATGTAGAAGAGACAGGGACAGACCGGATGTAGAAGAGACAGGGACAGACCGGATGTAGAAGAGACAGGGACAGACCGGATGTAGAAGAGACAGGGACAGACCGGATGTAGAAGACACAGGGACAGACCGGATGTAGAAGAGACAGGGACAGAGACAGACCGGATGTAGAAGAGACAGGGACAGACCGGATGTAGAAGAGACAGGGACAGACCGGATGTAGAAGAGACAGGGACAGACCGGATGTAGAAGAGACAGGGACAGACCGGATGTAGAAGAGACAGGGACAGACCGGATGTAGAAGACACAGGGACAGACCGGATGTAGAAGAGACAGGGACAGAGACAGACCGGATGTAGAAGAGACAGGGACAGACCGGATGTAGAAGAGACAGGGACAGACCGGATGTAGAAGAGACAGGGACAGACCAGATGTAGAAGAGACAGGGACAGACCGGATGAAATGATTTTGCATGGTCTGCGACGATGACATGCAGGAGTGTCATCAGCAGAGTTAATTTCTTAACACCAGAGACTAAGATTTGAGGAGAGACATGAGCTATCACGCCAATTGCAACGGACACATAATGATGATGACTACGTCTAATTGCTCTAATCAGTGAGCTGTCCTCCTCTGCTTCTTTGGGACTGACTCATTTGTATTTCTCTGAGTACATTGTATTTTGTGAAATGTTCTCATCAACGTCATCTATACTGCACTTAGGTGTCTGTCAGCTTATCCTTTTAAGTTTATCCTTCTCATACACATCTATTCATCTTGTCCTTCTCATCTTATCCTTCTCACCCACTTCTACACATCTTATCCTTCTCATCTTATCCTTCTTATGTGCATCTTCTCATGATATCCTTCTCATCTTATCCTTGTCATCTTATCATTCTCATCCACATTTATTCAACTTATGCTTCTCATCTTATCCTTCACACCAATATTGTCTCATCCTACCCTTCTCATCTTATCCTTCTAACATATACGCGTTATATCTTTCTCATCCACATCTACCATACCTATCGTTGTCTTCTTATAATTCTCATCCATAGTTATTCAAATTATCCTTGTCATCTTATCCTTCTTATCCATAGCTTCTCATCTTATCCTTGTCATCTTATCCTTCTCATTATATCTACGCATTTTATCCTTCTCATTCACATCTACTCATATTATCCTTCTTATTTTATCCTTCGCGTCCACGTCTACTCAACTTATCCTTCTCATCTTACCCTTCTCATCCACAATAGTTTAATTTTATCTTATCATCTTATCCTTCTCATCTACATTTACTCAAATTTTCCTTCTCATCTTATCCTTTTTATCCACATCTACTCATCATATCCTTCTTTTTTATCCTTCTCGTCCACATCTACTCAACGTATCCTTTTTATCCATATCGTCTCTTCTTATCCTTTTCATCGTGAGGCCTGAGTGATCTCGAGGTATGGTGTCCGCCTTGAGTGCTGAAGGTCTCGGGTTCAAGCCCCGGTGAGGGCCAGTATTTTTTCACGTGGGCTTCCAATAACAAAATTTCCCCTAGTCTCTGGGTATGAGATCGGACGCCCGTGTGTGATGTTGCGCAGGTAAAAAATCCCTTGGCAGTTGGAAATCGAAAAAGAGTAGCCTAACGGCGCTGCCCTGGCAAAATTTCGAGTTAAGAATCTACCCAAAGTTTTTTCAGGATCCTCGCCTGTGCTACAGAGTTCTTGCACTGAGCTGGGATTTTCCGGACTCAGGCTTGAGTTAGGAGTAGAACGGAGCACTTATGGCTACATTTGTTTGCCGTGATGTTGATCCGTCGACTAAACTAATCTGTTCATCTTATCCATCTCATCTACATCTACTCATCTTATCCTCATCCACATCAGGCGTCGTATCCTTATCATCTTATCCTTCTTATGTGCCTCTACTTAGCTTTACCTTATCCTTCTCATCATATCCTTCTTATCAACATTTTCTCATCTTATCCTCCTCATCGTATTCTTCTCATTATATATAAGCGGTTTATCCTTCTCATCCACATCTACGCACCTTATCCTTATCTTATCCTTATCATTCACAACTACTCATCTTATCCTTTTTATTGCATCCTTCTAGTCCAAATCTACTCAACTTATCCTTCTCATATTATCCTTCTCATCCACATCTTCTCATCTTATCCATCTCATCTTATCCTTCTTATCTTATCCTTCTTATTGACATCTACCCATCTTATCTCCTCACCCTATCATTTTCAACCACATATACTCAGCTCATCCTTCTCATCTTATCCTTCTCATCCACATATTCTCATCTTATCTTTGTCATCTATATCTACACATCTTAACCTTCACATCTTATACTTCTAATCCGCATATACTCAACTGATTTTGTCAACTTATCATTCTCGCCCACATCTACTCATCTTATCCTTTTCATTAATATTTTTGAATCTTATTCTTCTTAACTACATCTTATCCCTCTTATTCATCATATCCTTCTCATCTTATCCTTTTCATCCACACCTACTGATCGTATGCTTCTCATCTTATCATTCTCATCTTATCCTTCTCTTCCACGCCTACTCATCTTATCATTTTCATCGTATCCTTCTCATCCAAATCTACCCATCTTATCATTCTCATCTTATCCTTTTCATCCACATCTATTTATCTTATACTTCTCATCTTATCCTTCTCATCCACATCTATTCATCTTATCCTTCTCATCCACATCTATTCATCTTATCCTTCTCATCCACATCTATTCATCGTATCCTTCTCATCCACATCTATTCATCTTATCCTTCTCATCCACATCTATTCATCTTATCCTTCTCATCCACATCTATTCATCTCATCCTTCTCATTCACATCTATTCATCTTATCCTTCTCATCCACATCTATTCATCTTATCCTTCTCATCCACATCTATTCATCTTATCCTTCTTATCTTATCATTCTCATCTTATCCTTTTCATCTTATCCTTCTCATCGTATCCTTCTCATCCACATCTATTTATCTTATACTTCTCATCTTATCCTTCTCATCCACATCTATTCATCTTATCCTTCTCATCCACATCTATTCATCTTATCCTGCTCATTAACATCTACCTATCTTATACTTCTTATCTACATCTACTCATCTTATCCTTCTCACTTTATCCTTCTCATCCACATAAACTCATCTTATCCTTCTCATCTTATCCTTCTCATCCTATCCTTCTCATCCACTTCTACTCATCTTATCCTTCTTATCCACGTATTCTAATCCTTCTGGTGCTTGTTATCTCCTAATAAAAATAGGCCTTCAACCAACTTGCACCAGACAGTTAATTCCTAACTGGCTGGATTGTGCTGATGTTGTCTACAGGCTGAAGTAGTCAGTCCAATTCCAATTCCATTTTCAAAACAAAAATTCCAAATTCGGCCTCGTTCAACCTGCGTCATTCAGCTGTGGTTATTGTTGAGGTCCGTGGTTTTTTGTGGGTTCATTCACCCTAATTTTTGTTTTGCGCGCTATTACGAGTTAGTCCTGATCTGGACTGGTTCTGTTTGTTTGTGTCTGTGACGTCAGCTGGGGGATCGGTTGGCGGCTGTCCTTTGTGCTCGTCTCCTCTTGTGGTATCTTTTGTTAGTGAAGGCTCCTGGCTCGTCTGGCTTGACTGGTTGCAGTCATTTTAAGGACTCTTTATTTGGTGTTTTTGCCTCCTTTTTGTGTATTTTCTGTATGAGCTTTTCGATGTTTTCATTTTCCTCCTTGCGCCTTTTTTCTTCTTCGAGTTTGAGCTTCTGTTGCCATTCGATTTTGTCCTCTGCGGTCATCCACGGGAGCATCTCTCCGTAGCCGGGTCCATCCTCAAAGTCAGTAATTCTATCTGGGTATTCTACCGGTCTCCTGAGTTTATCGGGTTTCTTCTTTTCTCTTTCAATCCAGCACTTTTTGAATTCCTTTTGCCTTAGTTCCCCAATCCTTGCCGACTCTCTGTAACAATGTGTGTATACAGAGGATCAACAAGTTCTGCTGTGTTGTTTCAAAACAGGCTTTATTTATACATGATGGTCGATACAAAATCCAAGTTCTAATCAATTATGATTATGTCTTCTCTTCCCTCGTTCTTGGTGGTCACTACCCAACAACCAGCTACGTCACCACTTGAGCATCTTTCTTACTGTTCTATATCGATGCTCAAGCGTGCTGTAGTATTGCACACCTAAGCTAATACTGATATGATATTCATTCTGCTACACCTCCCTGTCTTTTAAAAGACTTTTCTTCTTCAAAAGTCTTAACTCCTAACCCCTTTATCCTACACCTTCTCTGCTTACCTCCCATAATTTCTCTAAGCCGCCCCAAACTAACTCTATTTTAGGTGAATATTTCCTTCTAATTGTACCACATAGCAAACCACTATGAAATTATATTTCTTCTTCGTTTCTGGCTCTTCACAGTTTCTTTATAAATATATATATATATATATATATATATATATATATATATATATATATATATATATATATATATATATATATATATATATCATAAGAATGGCTCGTATCAATCGTTATCGTACACTTGACATTATGAAATTTCTCATTCACACAGCACAGGATAGACAGAAAAAAGTAAAGAAGGGGTGCGCACCCAAGTATAAGGAAATAGTCAACACAATCACATTTACCTCTCTTGCCAACGAAAAAACTTTTGTAAAAAGTTTTTTTAAAATATATCTTATGAAATACATCTCTGTTCACTATAAATTAAGTTGATCTAAGTTTTCTTTTATATACTCAACATTTATATTGCCATATTTTGCCATCCACAACCTTGTCTATATTTCACTTATCTCACCTTCAACCATGAACCAATGTTCATATTCCATGAACATTTTAAATTAATTAACGCTGTTTTTCCACAGCTCCTATATTTTTTCCCCTCACATCCCATGGTACGCCTCCTTGTTTATCTATTCCATATACCCAACCTTCTATGCTGCCATTCACAGTCCCCTTTTTATCTATTCTCTATTAACCAACTATCATATCGTTACTCATAATATGATATCCAATCCATATATCTTCAATTAATGCTGACTTTAATGCAGCTCCTATTTTAACTTTCCCATAACCATCCCCGGCATATGTTTCTAATACTTCATATCCATATCAACCTCTTTATGCTGATTATCACAGCAACAGAATATACCCATGAACATATTATTCACAAAGATAATGTGTCTCTCTACTAGTCCTCAGTAGTTTATTACTATTTTCTGAACGAAGGGTCCTAAATAAAGCCCCATGTATTGCCTTTATTCTAGACAAAACCATGTAAATTAAACTTAACTTAACTAATTTCTAACATATATATATAAACAAGGTAATAACCATTCAACATACAAGACAATTCACTTAAATTATGAGTGAAGCGAAATAAAATCACAACAGGACATCATACCCCCCCCCCAAGTTTTTATACATCATTTATGTTTCCCCTGATATCAATTAAAGGTATTAACTCATTCAAAGAAAAACATATTTTAAAATAATATAACATACATCTTATCTATTGTTAGTCTCTTTTATGGACTAACAATAACTTATTTATCTATTTAAGAAAACTCAAGAAGTCAAACCATAAAATCAATTGGCAATAAAATTACAGTAAAAAAAATATACCTAACTCGAATTTATATCCATATTAGTTATCTTAATACCTAATTATATCTATTCTTCAAGACAACTCATTATAAGTATCAATAGAACCCTTTTCTATAACACATGTGTCATATACATCCTCAAGTATCATTTTCCTTTTTAAATCATGAAATTTATATCTTGCTATCTGCAGTATTTTCTATCAATTTATTTCTTACGTTTCCATTTCTTCAGTAACTGCAAGTTCCTTTGAATAAGTGCTATCTCCACATCAATATCGTCTTCTTCGTATAAAGTATTACTTTCTTCCATACTACTATTTGATTCTGAATTTTCATCCATTTCTTCTTCATCTGTATGTCTATTACTAGCAGCTGCCAATCTTTTTCTTTCTATATCCAATCTAATTTTTTTATCATCGTTTCTTAACGACCTTTCTAATAGGGGTATAAATTCGTCGCTTGATGAATTTTCCCTAATTCTTCTCTGTCTTTTCACTTCTCTTTCTCTCTGTCTCTCTATTCTCCTTTTCGTTGCTTGTCTAGTATTTTTAAATGGAGCACCTATCTCTTCTTCCATAGATTCTATGCTATCATAATGACTCTCATTCATATTTTTTTCTTCTATCGTTTTCGGTATTGCCTGTTCTTGAGTATCATCACAAACTGGAGTTGTTATTAATTGACTTTGTGCTGGAGCTTTTCTAAAATCTGGGGGTATTGTAGCTCTTCTGACGACTTGTTCATCTAAGTATCCGGTGTCTGAATAATAATTATTATTATAATTATTATTTCCGTTATCATCATTATCTCTTCTTAAGTGCTCTACTTGTGCCCTTGCTATATGTCCCGTGATCTGGTTCTTTATACTGTACGATACATTTCCTAGCTTTTCTAAAATGTAATAACCTGGAACCCAACGAGCATCAAACTTAGAGTTCCTTCTATGCTTCTTATAATAAACTCTATCACCTACTTTGAATTCCTGTAATTTTGTATTCACGTTTCTGTACTTTTTCTGTCTTTCTCTAGCTTTAATTATATTATTCATTAATCTTACATGTGCTTTATGCATTTATTGTATGATGACCTCTTGAAAGTCTTCCCCCATATATTTACGTCTTGGTTTTAACAGATTATCTATAGGTAGTATTGGCTCTCTCCCGTGTAATAAATAAAATGGTGAAAACCCTGTGCTCTCATTTTGATTTGTGCGTATAGCGCTAAGCGCAGGTCCTAGGAATAGATCCCAATCTTTTTCATGTTCATCGACAATCTTTGCTATAATATCGTACAATGTTCTATGTTGTCTTTCGTTCTTAGCATTTGAAGAAGGTCTATAGTATGAGGTCTTTATATGTTTTATATTCAAATCTTTTAATAACTTTTCGATTTTCTTATTCACAAATTCTTTACCATTATCCGTGAGTACAATCTGTGGGCAACTAAATCTTGGTACGAATTCCTGTAAAAAGATATTAATGATAGTATCTGCGCTCTTATCTGGGATTGCATAAACTTCCGGCCAAAGACTGTAGACGTCCACCATATGAATTAGATATACGATCCCAGATAATGTTCTAGGGTGAGGACCTGATATATCTAAACTAACTTTTTGCATTGGAAACTGAGGAATATCTGTGTCAGCATCCCCAATAAGGCCTTACAGGAGTAATGAGTTAACACTAGTCTAGTAGAGAGACACCAGACAGGGAAGACGCCGAGTACTATTAATAACCTCACAGGGAGACACATTTGTGTCAGACCAGAGGTCGACGAGTACTGATGAGCGAGGGCTTTCCCCAAGCAATTGGGATGCTGGTCCTTGTGAGTAACCGTGATATGCCAGGTTACTCGAACTCACCAGCCGGCGTGCTGGCAAGACCAGGCACGCAATAATAGCGACTGCACGGAGAGTAAAGTGTCCGTGCTTGTCCACGCAATGTGTAGCGGGACAGACTGACTGGAGACGGTAGAGAGAGCAGGCGTATCCTTGACCAATATGATAGCTTTCTAGGCCATAGGCAAACATAGGGCTGTTCATTTAGATTGTGTAATGCTAGCATCATCTATCATCACTTTGATGTATTCATATTGTGTAACAATGATGAAACCTAACGCTCGTAGAGCCATTCAAATGTCGGCTCTGAATAAATTGCATTCCTTTCGCAAATGTCATGAATTGTTATTTCGTGCAGTGAGAAAGTAGCGGAGTCTTGAAAAGCTGCAGCGCACAAGTCGCTGACAATCTGTATCTTGTAAGGGACACTTAATTGTTTTCATATTCCTTAATCTGCATCTTTCACACGTATCGACATATTTACAAGCAGTTTTAAATAAATGCGGCCAATAATATTTATTCGTAAGTGCTTTCACTAATTTATCACGACCGAGATGACCATTCTCATCATGATATGCTTTTAAAACTTCATTTTCCAAATGTTTTGGAATATATTTCCTTAGCTGTTCGTTTCTTTCACTCATGTAATATAACTGTTCATCCTCTTGCAAAACTAAATAATTCTTCTTATACTTATTCTCATCCGTTTCTTTTAATTTCTGTTTTATTTCTAAGACTTTTGGGTCTAATTCTTGTTCTTCTTTCATATTAAATTGTGCTAAATGTGGGTCTTCCGCTCTAGGTTCAGACTCTTGATCCGACAGTAAACTCTCAAAATCTTCTCTATTTATTATGGCAGAATCTAATATATTTACTTGCCAGTTTCGGTCGACTATCTCCGGTTCACCTTCGTCTTCCGTGTTTCCTTATGACTGCGGATACGGGATTCTAGACAATAAATCAGCGCATGTGTTGTTCCTACCTGGTATGTATTCTATTCTTGTATTGTATCCTTGTAGATTCAACGCCCATGTCTGTATTTTCCTGTTCTGCACTGGAGCTTCTAACAAAGATTTTAAAGGCATGTGGTCAGTTCTAATGATGAAATTTGCGTTATGTAGATAGTAGTTAAGTTTCTGAAGAGCGTAATGAATAGAGTAAGCCTCCTTCTCAATAGTAGACCATTTCCGCTGAGACCTGCTAAGTTTATGAGACAAGAAATAGATTGGCCTTTCATTTTTAACCCCTGGTATTCCAGATTCTTTTCCTTCATATGGTTGAACCAAACACGCTCCTATAGCATTATCTGAAGCATCTGTATATAATATTAACTGTTTATTCAAATCTGGATATGTCAATAGTGGTACTATTGTTAAGCTATTTTTTTAAAAACTCGAACGCTTTTTGACATTCATCATCCCACTTAAATCTAGCGTATTTGCCAGTTAAGTTAGTAATAGGCTCTGCTATTTTTGAGAACCCTGGAATGAAACGCCGATAATACCCACAGGTTCCAATAAACGCACGCACTTCTTTTACGTTAGTTGGAGGAGATAATTCTCTAATAAGTTTAACCTTATCTTGATCTGGTTTAATTCCGTCTCTATTAATAATATACCCCAAATACTTTTTTTCTGTTTCTAAAAATTCGCATTTACTGAGCTTCAGTTTGACATCATGTATTCTTAATCTGTCGAATACTAATTTTACATGTTTTAAGTGATCATCTACATCCCCTGCTGTATAAATTAAAATGTCATCTATGTATGCCAATGCAAACTTTTGCATACCCTCTAATACTTGATTAATTAATAGCATATAATAAGAGGGCGCCGTACGTACTCCAAAAGGTATTCGTAAGAATTCGTAAGAACCTGCGTGTGTACAAAAAGCACTCTTTTTCTGGGCGTCTGGGGACAAAGGTATACACCAAAATCCTGATCTTGCATCTAACGTGGTAAAGAAAGTAGACCCATTAAGTAAACCCAAAATATCGTCAATCACCGGCAATGGGTACGCTAGATTCTTAGTGATTTTGTTCAACGCCCGATTGTCACAGCAGAATCGATGTGAACCATCAGCTTTGGTCACGATGACGATCGGAGATGACCATTCCGACTTTGATCTTGTTATTATTCCTGCTTTCAGCATGTCTTCTATTGCTTTTTCAACAATTTCTCTATTCCTTAAGGGTGTTCTATACGGTTTCAAACTAATTGGTGGGTGATCTCCAGTATCTATTTCCATCGTAACTGTTTTTGTCCTTCCCAATTCTAAATCATTAATTGCAAATACATCCTGATTCTCTTTTATAAGTTGTTCTAATACTTTCTTATTTTCTGGTGGAGTTTTTAACTGTGCCAACAATTCTTGCTCTCTTGTTATTTTGTCTAGTGAATGTATTTGGGCTGTATTTCTTCTGAATGGATGGATCAATTCATCCTTCTGCACGTTCCCTTTTCTTTCGCGTCCGCGTCTGTTATTAATTCTTTCACTGGGAGTTTCTGAATAATTTATTCCCGGCATTTCTACTCTATCTGTTGCTAATATGTCATTAATGTTATGATCTACTTTTGCTATTACACATCCTCTGTATAATTTAATTTCTCTACCTGTGTTGTTAATAATCATTACTGGAAAAGTTAAGTGTTTATCTAATGATATTATTCCATCCGGAACTTCTAGACAGGCTCATCAATTACCCCCCTTTGCATTTCAGTGATTCTAACTGTGTGTCCTACTTCATAATACGGATTTCTTTTTACCTTTGCCTGTATCAAATTAACCGTCTGTGGTTTTAACGTCGTAGACATTTTAACTCTAACCAGTGATGAAATGTGCATGTCTTCTTCTAAATCTACGTACACGTCCTTGAATTTTAATTTATGTAGATCAAACATAAGTCTTACACCATTTTTTTTATTAGAAAATCTCTTCCTATAAGCATATTTCTATTTAAATCTTTCACTATATGAAAAAGATGTCTTACGTTGATCCCTCCTAACTTAAAATTCATTATTGTTTGTCCAATTACTTGTAAATTCTGTCCTGTAACAGAGTGAAGATTATTATGACTTCTGAATATTTTGCAATTTCTCATTATTTTGTATAAAAAACTTTCTTTGATCACACTAACCTGAGCTCCCGAATCAATTAATGTACGAACTCTATACTTCCCTATTTCTATTATACATGAGCTGGGATCTGTTTTATTCACTGTGAACTGTTTGATTTCATCTAATTGAGAGCATTCCCTACTCGTCCTTCTATACCTGTTATTAAAATATTCTTTAAATCTTGGGACCTTGTTATTTTCCCTCCTACCACAGGTCCTATTTAATAGGTAGGGCGTCGGTTTTCCTGCGTTCTTGTACTTGTAAAACTTCTGTGTCTATCTTCAACATTCCTATTTAATCTGCTATTGCCATTTCTACTTTGTGTATTCGACTGGACACGCCTGTTACCACAAAAGCGAAAAATGTGTCCACGTTGACCACAAGACCAACAGACTATATTTGTGTTATTTGTGTTACCTACCGTCTCACTTGTAGGATATCTCATTTGTCTTCTTTCATCATAAGCATTTCTATTACTACCTTGTAATGTCTGTATACCTCCTCTCCTATTCCATCCGAACCTTGTTTGTCCTATCTCCATAGGCTCTTCAATCCTATCTTCTCGACTGGTACCTATTTCTCGTCCTACTCTCAACCTAAATCTACGTCTCAAGTTCTCCACTTGTACTGCTAAATCTACAGCTTGTGATAATCTCTCAGGATTTTCCCTCATCAGCTTAAATTTCAGTCCATCTGACTTTATACCGTCTACAAAAATCCCGACCAACATCCGCTCCACCTCTTCTCCTCGTACGTTCTGTCCTAAGAATGCTTCTTCAGCCAGGTTAATCAACCTATCGCTGAATAATTGTACAGTCTCTCCAGTGTTTTGTTTGGACTGTCTTAACACCGAAAACGCATGTTGTGGGTCCGTTATTTCAGCGTATTTATGAGCTAAATCGTCCTTGAACTGCTCCCATGTCTCATCTACCCTAGCCTCTAATTTTCTTCTGATATGATCAGAAACCGGTTCTGTTGCTGCCTGATAAGCAAGTTTAATTTTCTCTTCATCTGATGCTGACACCAAATATGCATATTTCTCTATTGAAGTTATCCACTTCTTAAAATCTTTTGCCTGTCCGCTAAATTTAACAATTTCAGCTGCCATTCCTTGTTGTTTCATGACTGTGTTGAGTTTACCTATTACCGTTCCTACCCCAGTCAAAACTTGTGTCAGTGAACCTTGTTCTTCTGCCATGCTGAAATATTTCGCAATACACTTATACAAGCAAATTCACATTTATAACAATTTATCTAAATGATCTTATTTAAATATTTAAATCACATTAAAAAATTGTTCTCTTAGCAGTTATACTTAAATTAATTACCGTCGAGCATGTCTTTCCTTGATCCAAGAGAAGCGTGAATTCAGGTACGTTCTTTAAAAATATCCCTTGTCACGGTTCATGTATACTCAAACGTCTGGAGTTCGTATTATTTAGTAGCCATCCAAACGCGACTTCAGTAATATCCTTCTTCCAGCGTCTCAGGTTTCGTTACTTTTCCTTTCACTTTCAGCCCCTGGTTGAGCCCCTACCAGACTTGAGCCTTCTTTTCACCCTGAACAGGGCACTTCCAGGCGACATCTTGAAAACTGGTCTAGCGATAAAGCGACTAGATTTGGGTCCCTTCTTCAGCAGGTCGGCAACCCAGTTTGCCCAACCACCTCCGAAGGTCCCCTATTGAGATGTTCGCTTTTGTTGAAAAACATTCTGACTTGTTAGAATTCAGGATGAACGAATGCAACTGTATTTTCTCGTGATTTCCAATTGAAGGAGCAATAGGGTTGACTCAAAATAAGCTCTCATTTTTCTTCAGGTTCTCAAAGTCAATATTAAATGAACATAACAAAAGGAAACAGCTCCTTTAAACCAATTCTCCTTTAAACCAATTCGAGTTGTTTATAGCTGTCTTGAGATTTCTTTGCTAGTATGTAAGTGTGTGACTTCAACACAAGGTTACTTAACGGCTGAAATAATGCAAGTCAAACCTCACAGCAATTCGACAAACATCACGTTGCTTCAAGTATTTCTGACGAAAAACAGCTTGATAAAACTCCACAGTCATAGGCAATCATATTATGTAGATGGCTCCATTCAAAAATCTTGATGTGTGTAAGTTTAATTTAGGTAGTCTGAAAAACGCTTAAATTTTGACCTTGATTCAATTATAGTTGGTCCGATTTTGAACTTTTTTTTTCTTTTATTTAATGAATGTCTAAAATATCGTTCATACCTCAACAAATTGGTTAGTCCACTTTAGCATGCGGCATGTTGACTTTCATACTTCACGTTGTTCACGCGACATTCAAGTAAAAAATCGAATCCTGTATGCGGCGCCAATAATCCATCTGTAACAATGTGTGTATACAGAGGATCAACAAGTTCTGCTGTGTTGTTTCAAAACAGGCTTTATTTATACATGATGGTCGATACAAAATCCAAGTTCTAATCAATTATGATGATGTCTTCTCTTCCCTCGTTCTTGGTGGTCACTACCCAACAACCAGCTACGTCACGACTTGAGCATCTTTCTTACTGTTCTATATCGATGCTCAAGTGTGCTGTAGTCTTGCACCCCTAAGCTAATACTGATATGATATTCATTCTGCTACATCTCGTAGCTCCTCCAAGGTAGGCCACCGGGGCCTCTCCGTGTGGTCATCAGGGTGCTCATCTCGGTTTTCTTCGGATGTCTTGCGGGATATTGTCGTAACTGGGCTGCTGGCTTTATCTTGCGGTTCCGGCTCGGTCTCTTGTTGGATTTCATCTTGCAGTTTCTCTGTGTTCAGTCTCACGCCAACCCTACTTAACCACCTGTTTCGACATGCATGACAGGTTACAGTGTTACTATGTTGTGCTTGGCCTGTGTGTCCCGGTCACACACCAGTGGCCCATGCTAATGCTGCTCCTTCTGTTAATTATTTCTGTTTCGTTGTCATTGTCATTGACCCTCCAAACTTCCGCGTCCATTTCTGTCAACCAACACAGAAGTATCACAATTTGATTGTAGGCCAGCATGGCTGAATGGATAAGAACGCTCGTTCTTAAACATCCGGTGCGCTGATGTTGAGGTTGTCCCGAAACATGTTCTTGTTATTGGTCTGCCATGTGACAGCGCGATGATCCCATTTTGTAGATCTGAGAGCAAGTTGGAAAAGGTGGTCAATCTTCCCCTCACTTTAGCAAGCGAAGAGCTCAGGTGTCAGACCGTGCTCATAACATGACTAGCCCATAAGTATCTGCCACGTGACTAACTTATTACCAGAACCCAGATAAGGACAACACAATTATTAACAATATGACTGACTGGCACCATGTCGTCCATACAGACCATAGTTTGTTACATTGTGCTGTTTTTTTTTTTTAAAGGCATAATAACTACAAGCCATGGCGGTAGCTAATGTGAATGATCAGACCAATTTGCTCGGTAAATGTTCGTGCTCAATGGGTGCATGTGAATACATGGTTATTTCCCCATTGCGCACCACCTGAAATCTCACGCGCTCAGTGTATTACCTAACTGCAATCATTTTCGCCTTTGTATTTATTTCATCTCTTATCTTTGCCCCCCCCCCCCCCCCCTCCTCCACATGCGAGACGATCAGCGGCGACTTGCTCCAAGGGTACAATATCAGCACCTGTATCAGTCACGTTCCGCTTAAACAACATAACATGTAAAGCAAATTACATAATCAAGGCACGCAACTTCGGCATGGATACTCCACGAGACAGATAACTCTGGCTGAAAACCCTATCCAGCGATATTTCGGCAATCACGAGAAAAATTAGAAATAATTCAGACAGTCGCTGAATTAAAGAAGACTGGTTAAGGATACGTAAGGACCTCATTACGCCTAACCCAAAGCAACAGTACACACAGAGGAGAGATACATGGCCGTAGGGAAGTATTACGGGCCGCTTATCGAACCAGGTATGAACCAGTTAGAGGCGGATGCCCTGTCTCAAAGCCACTTCGCAACCCCAAAAAGTCGCTACTTTGGCTAACTTTCCAAATCAGGAAAACCTACCCACAAAATAATATTTATAACATTCTGGTATTATTGTATTTGTACCCTAGCTGGTGTTACTGAGTTCCTACGCTATGCAGAGGTTATGCTTCTTTTATCTTTGGAGGGAGACTGAAATAGTGATAAAGATACCCGGGTTCAATAAAGGTGGTCTTTTACCGAAACTAAAAGAGACCATATATATTCATGCTCTGGTAACTTGATGTCTTCATTTACCAATAAAATAACATTTTTCCTGGTGATTCTTTTTCAAATATCATTTTTGTTTGTAATTATCGTTTACATGCAAAGCAAATATATTCAGTTGTACAATATGTTGTTGCTTGTCTTGCGATACGAAGGTCGTCTGATGGTTTTTGGATCCAGTCATTCGGTTCAATGGTGTATTTTTTGGAGACTCCTGGTGGTCTTCGCTTGAGCTAAGGAATTCTAGCTCTGTGTAACGCTTTCTGCAGCTCGCTCATGTGGGATAGAATCTGGTGCAATGAAGTCAATTATTTTGTATTTAAACCCTTACTTGACCATCCTCATATTCAACCGCCAGCGAAGAGTCCCAATACTAATGGTATCAGTAGCAGTCTGATTATGTGTCCATCTGGCATTTTCCTCTGACTACTGAGTGTCGATAAGATCCTTTCGTCTTGACCTACATCACCATTCTCTCCGGACCGTGATGATCAATCTGTTCTTCTGCTCTATACACACCATTCCAAAAGGGCCCAATCACGTCTGCCTTATCATGGACCAATGACCAACGATAGCAACTGTTTTTGTCGATATGACATATTAAGGGAAGCGGGTGTGTTGGTGTAATAGTTAGAATGTTATTTATGCAATGCCATGGGCGCGGTCGGACAGGATTCGATACCTTCTCTCCTCGTTCGCTACGGGAGAGGAAAGCTGCACCCTTGTTATTCACTCAGACCTACAACACACTTCACATATCAACACTTAGTATGTACCAACACTTCACATACCAATACTTCACATACCAGCACTTCATATAGCAATACTTCACATACCAACACTTCACATGCTAATACTTCATATACCAACACTTCTCATACCAACACCTCACATACCAACACTTCACATACCAATACTTCACATACCAACACTTCACATACTAATACTTCACATACCAGCACTTCATATAGCAATACTTCACATACCAACACTTCACATACCAATATTTTAATGCCAAAACTTCACATACCAACACTTCACAAACCAACACTTCACATACCATCAACAGGTTCTTACAGGACATGTTTATTATTATCAAGTGAACCTCGGTAGCTAAGTAGCTAGAACACCTGCAGGCCGAGGCGGTGATCGCCGGCTCGACGATAGTATTAAGGCAACGTTTTAACAGAAACAGTTTTGCACCAGACATGGTACACAATCAAATGAGCTGTTATTATAATGTAACTTTCCATTCAATGAGCATTGCAATTGTGAAAGATGCCACGAAACAAAACAAATAACACGATGACCCTAGATTGGCGATATATCTTCCTTCTGTCAAAATGGGAGTCATATGTGACGAGATATTATCCTTCGGCACTGAATCAGTTAAGATGTACCCGAGGTTGATCCAGTCTAAAATGGGTACCAGACAATGCCTTAGGAAGTTAAAGCGACACGTGTGTTGTTGGTCATTTCACCTCTCGAGTGCTGACAAAATATAAGGCCAGCATATGGGCCATTTCCCTAATACATACCAAGGCGTCTATAGAGGGTCATTTGTTTACTTAACTTAATATTTATCAATTAGTCAGGTCAAAGTCATCTTTTAGTCAGGTCTTAGTCAGATATAACTGAGCTACAGTATAACAATAGACGGTGCTACCAGCTTTCTGCAAGAGCTGAATGCTGGGCGGCGCTCACTAACCCCAAAACTCCACATTATGCCATCGACTTCAGGAGGATGAACACAATAGGGAGGGTACAAGCCTTATCTTGGTGCGAGGAAATGCAGCCTAAAGGCTAAATGTCATGGCAAGGCAGACTACGCCCTAAGCCTTGGTCGGCAACTGGTCTAGGATCGAAGCTCTGACAGGCGGACATTAGAGCATTGCTTTGCTGATCCGACAGCTTCTCAGCTTGTCTTGCTCCAGACGTATTGGTGTTACCATTCCTTTGGTGTAAACTAGACAGGCAGAGAGGGGATTATTCTGCATGGGCAACGCGCGGTCTCTTCAATTCAGTCCAGGCTTTGCTATTTTTGAAGCACAATGTAACAAACTGGCGACTGTCAAGACAGCAAGGTGATAGAAAAGAAATGTATCAATGTATCCATCTATTTGTTTTTTCATTATTAATTCTATGTATTGTGTTTCCTAAGTCTAACGTGTATTGTTTTATTATTGTTATTATTACAGTTTTGTCTTTCCTTCATTATATAGTCTTGTGTAATCAAGACGTTCTTGTCATACAATGTTTGTTTAAGTGGCGCAAATTGCTTTTTTAATGTTTTTTCTCACTATTCTCATGTCTCTTTTTACTACAATTTATTTATAAGCACCTTGTGTTTTTCTATTAGTGAATCCTGCCATGGAATGTTATCTATCTTGCCATGTGTTTTAAAGATTTCCTTTTCTTAAAATAACACTATTCTCTACTGTATTATTGCATGAATTTTTACACTTTTGTTTCGAGATAGGGAGAAATCATCTTAACTGTTGTTTTTCGTCCCAGTCATTTGTTACTGGAACCTACTTAGTTTTAGGTATTATTTTAACTGTATTTCACTCAAAAGGTTTTTACATTAAATCAGGGGTGGGGAACGTCCAACCCGCGAGCCTTACACGGCTTGCGAAATCATTTGATCTGGCCCTGCGAAGACAACCGCAGTCGGGACTCGAACTTCAATCAATATAGAAGCTTTATAGACAATAATCAGTTAATCCCCTTGAAACACATCAGTACAGGCTAATATCACACGCCTCACTGAAGAGAAGCAGTTCCGGTCATCACATTAAGGGATGGGTTAATTAAGCGTTTGACCAAATATTGCAGGGTAATGTTTAAGTTGATAATTGTGTATGGTCCTCAAATATTGTTTTAAATAACCGAATGGCCCCTGGCAGAAAAAAATGATCCCCACCACTGCCTTACATCATTCATGTCATGATTTGAAAGTTTATGTCTGAACTCACCGTGTCGTAAAAATGATTTATTTAGCAGACAATCTAAGTGTTACTGCAGACATGATTTATTTAGCAGACAATCTAAGTGTTACTTGGACTATTTCTTCCCGAGACTGTTATTATTTTAAATTTTTAACATCTATCCATATATTGATTATGTCAAAGATTTAACTTGTTTTTAATATATCCATATATGGATTATGTCAATGTTTTTTAACTTTTTAAATATATCCGTATATGGATTATGTCACATATTTAACTCGTTTTAAAGTATGCACTAATTATGTAAACATTGTAAATCGTTTTAATGTATACATATATTATGTCAAAGTTTTAACTTGTTTTAATGTATAAACGTTATATGCCAAAGGTTTAAATCTTTTTAATCTATTCATATATTATGTCAAGAGTTTTAACTTTTTAATCAATCCACATATGGTGTCTAATTTTCAGCTTTTTAAAATGTACAGATGCATTAAGTCGAAATGGCAACGTGTTTGTAATCGGCACATACAAGGGGCTTCTCATAAGTCTTTAGCCTGACCATGAAGGAGTAGGCGGAGAAAATTGAAATTTGCCACATGTATAGCTCATTCAATTTGTAATGGACATATGAATTATGAATTTCCCACTTCAACTGGTTTTTCCGATATGGTGCATGGCACAACACACCCTATAGACCAGATCTGCACATCCAATGGTTTGTCAGAACAATGGAAAAATCAGACGCCAGGACTGTGATACAATTCTTGATGTTACAGGGTAAAACACCAAAATAAATACACAAGGAGATTGGGGCCAGTGTTTGAGGAAGTCTGTCCTTCGTATGCTTCTGTAAAAAATTGGTGTTTGCAGTTTAAGTATGGCCGTTCCCAAGTTGCAGATCTGCCAAGACCAGGACGACCGTCCTCAGAATACAAATGATGCAAATGCTGCAAAAGTGAAGAAAATCGTATACCAGGATATGAAAATGACAATTGCAGAGATGTCGGGTTCAGCAAAATTGAGTAACAGTACGGTTTTTAGAATTTTACACAACAGACTGAACATGAGAAAAGTGTGTGCCCCGCGTCTGCTGACATGTGAACAGAAACAAACACGGGTTGATTGCTGTGGCCAGTTGCTCAACATGTGGCGGTCGGAAAACATGTAAAAGACCATGGGGACGGTAGATGAGACTTGGATTCACCAAATCGTAAAAACAGCTGAAAGGAAATCGTCTTGACAGTGATGAAGATGTCATACTAAAAATGTTTTGCATATCCTGTCAACACCAAGTATTTCAGGCTCCTCGCCGATGCAACGGAGTTCGTGCATTGAGCTGAGTTTCTCCAGACTCAGATTTGAGTTAGGAGGAAAACGGAGCACTCATGGGTTAAACCGTGTGCCGTGATGTTGATCCAACGACTAAACCTAAACCTAAACCAGCATCTTTCTGCTGTGTGTTGATTTCTTGGCAAGATTACGCTCAGTAGTTTGCCATTGCTTTCTGAGCGGCCGGCTCACATACCCCGTAAGTTACCGATGCGATTCGAACCATAGCTGATTCTCACCGTCATCACGTTACCTACGAGAGTATACGAGATTACGGAGAAAAGTCATAACCTCTAAGCCACGAAGCCGGCAGATGTCATACTGGCTTGTGATAACTGGTTTAGTTCGAAAAATAGGTTGTTTTATTCTGAAGGTCTTTTCAAGGTCACGCAGAGATGGCAGAAATGCATAAATTCAGGTGGTGGCTACACTGAGAAGGAATAAGCACTGTGCCAAATTTCAATTTTTTTCCGCCTACTCCTTCATGGTCAGACTAAAGACTTATGAGAAGCCCCTATTTATGGATTAGGTCAAAGTTTTTACTCGTGATAGTCAATACATATATGAATCATGTCAAGGGATTAACTCGTTTTAACATATACATAAATTATGTCAAAGCTGTTACTCTGTGAAAGTCAGGTCTTAATCAGATATGACTGAGCTATCGTGTGACAGTAGACAGTACTACCTGCTTTCTGTTAGCACCGAATGTTGAACGGCGCTCACCAAACCCGACGCACCACATTGTGCCAACGGCTTCGGGCAGAGGAGTGCAATTGGGAGGGTACAAGCCTTAACCTAGTGCGAGGACATGCAACCTAAAGATGAAATGCCATGGCTTTGTGTTGTGGAGAAGTATAACTCCATTTTACAAACTATAGTCTGTCAATACGGCAAGGTGCTAGTCATCAGTCAGTCATTGTTACTCTGTACATGAATTTTGCCAAAATTTTAACTGGTTTCCATCTATACATATATTCTGTGCACAGTTTTTACTCGTGTTAATATATATATATATATATATAAAATCAAAGTTTTTACTTGTGTTAATTCATATATGTATTATATCTAAGTTTTTTATCGTGTTAATCTACATATGTATTATATCTAAGTTTTTCATCGTGTTAATCTATATATGTATTATATCTAAGTTTTTCATCGTGTTAATCTATGTATGTATTATATATCAATGTTTTCTTCGTGTTAATCTTATATGCATTATATCAAAGTTTTAACTCGTGTTAATCTGTGTATGTATTATGTCAAAGTTTTAACTCTTGTTGCTCTATATATGTATTGTATTAAAGCTTATACTCGTGTTAATCTATACGTGCTTACCTGCGTTCGAAACACAGCTGTTACCGATTTGGCAGCAGACCACGTCGCGCTGGGTTTTAACGTGTTGGTATGGGAACCGGTCGTTCAGAAAGCAATGACAATCTACTGAAAGTAAACTTGCCAAAACATCAACAACAGCAGTGCTGGACAGTGATGTCCTGTAAATATGATATGGAAGAAAACAACATCAATACGTATAATAGATTAAAGTGAGGGTTGCCACGGGCAGGAGGTAACGAGTTGTGCCCTGATTAGTATCTGAAATCCTTGTGATCAACTGGTTCAAAGAGGTAACTGCCCGAAAGAGTAAAATAAGACACGGGTGGGTGATCTGGTCAATGGGTGTCCAAGATGGAGCCAGGGGGAGGAAAATGGGTGGGGTGGGTTACCTTTAATGTAATTTCAATACATGTAAACAAATAGTATTTTGTTTGATTGTTTATTTATTTCTTTCTATCTTTCTTTCGTTCTTTCTTTCTTTCTTTTTCTCTTTCTTTCTTTCTTTTTTCTTCTTCTTCTGCTATTGCTTGTGCTTCTGATTCGTCTGTCACTTTTTATTAAATTCTTGACCACTGGACCTTCTATTTATTATCTTCATCCGAGAAAGTTAGGTGTAGCATGCTGGGATTGATTGCAACGTAATTTTTGGTGAAGAGTAACAATGTAACGCATGGTGGGTACCTATCCCAGAATGTCTGAATGTATGCCATACA
The DNA here is from genome assembly GCA_963921405.1 of Cepaea hortensis. Lineage (NCBI taxonomy): Eukaryota > Metazoa > Mollusca > Gastropoda > Stylommatophora > Helicidae > Cepaea > Cepaea hortensis. The sequence goes on along the minus strand of OY992897.1, from coordinate 45,100,999 downwards.
TTGAACAAGCAACTTTTATATTGAACAGTTTCATGTGTATGTAAGCTCTCAAACGACCCTATGATTTTAGCTGTCCCTCCTGGGAATTCTGGGAGCGTTCTATACGTCTTCTTATTGGGTACACTATTTAGCTTTATTCTCTCAGTATTCTTAGCATATGCAAGTAAAATAGTAAAGCCGAGAATTACACTGCCCTTGCATTGTGAAATGCTAAGTCTTCAGATATTCTAGACCACGGCATTATTAAATGGGGTGGTCTCTTCATCTGTCCCCAGACATTTCACAGAAACGTGTCGGGTGGACATTTTTATGAGGCTGTTTAGACTTCAGAGCGTAGTTGCTCGAGATGAATAATCTTACCTCTGTTGGGAACTGAATCCCTGACCGTTGTCTGTGAATTCAAGCATACTAACTACTTTGCCATAGCGGCTCAGTTAAAGAACATTGTACACTTGTGTTGGTGAACTTAGTTTGAGGTTTCTTCTTTCTGTTCTGGTTATATGATGATTTAAATATAACAAACACGTAATGTTATGCCATGTTCATTCAATTAGACACCTTATGTGGAAGCAAAGGGGAAACCACTAGGCACGATAGTGTATCGGCTAGACGCTCGCCTGCCGGAACGGTGGTCATGCGTTCGTTCCTCATCTGGGTGGCTTCGCATTTATGAAAATTGACCAGCACTACCAGGTAAATCCAGCCTGAGATGAGTACCAAGTGTCTTCTTGGGAAGTGAAAGCGGCCATTGTGATACTGCCCGCATCAGCCACGAGTGCCGTTTAGTATATAGAAATATGGGTCTAGCACCATGTACCCAAATTCTTCTTAAGGTGTGGACAAGGGCGCTTTACTTTGCTCACTTAGGGCGAGGGGAACGTGAAATTATCACCCCATGAATAAGTCTGTGAACAGGTTACAAAGATGGAATAGGGAGATACATGCTGAAACAACAAGTCACAAAAATGGAATATCGTGTGATACGCTGAAAGAACAAGTTACACGGATGGAAAAGCGTGAGACATGCTGAAACAACAAGTCACAAAGATGGATTACCTTGTGACAAGCTAAACCAACAAGTCACAAAGATGGAATAGCGTGTGACATGCTGAAACATTAAGTCACAGAGATGGAATAGCATGAGACATGCTGAAACAACAAGTCACAAAGATGGAATAGCGTGTGACATGCTGAAACAACAAGTCACAAAGATGGAATAGCATGAGACATGCTGAAACAACAAGTCACAAAGATGGAATAGCGTGAAACATGCTGAAACAACAAGCTCGTGCCAGGTTGTCCCGTGAATAATGTTCCCTGGTTTACTTTTGGTTCTAGTTTTGGTGCAGGATAACCGTCATTGCACATCGATATCTTCATAACTACCTCAGTCTCCTCACATGATCACACAATTATCATATCTGCTCAGTGCAGGAAATATGAGCACCGGTGACGCTCCACATATGTGTATAGCATAACCATACACGCTGTAATTATTCTGTTATGTGGCTATCTGTTTCTGCTTCTAACATCTAGCCTAGCAGCGACTTATTCTTCCAGCCCTTTTCCTTGTCAACTGAACATGATATAACATGACACATCGTGACATAAATTCACATGTGATGCTGGGAATGTGATGTTAGACCCATACGTTCCGTGACTTTAGACCCATACTTTCCGTGACGTTAGACCCATACGTCCCGTGACCACTCTGCACACATGACGTGAAATGTTCCAGCATGGCCAGGCGATCTGTAAACAGACAAGTAAATATCCCCTTTTCTAGATGTGCCACGTCATGTACTTTATCAGACCTCTGGTACCCATTTCTTCAGTCCGGGTCAAACCCAAAGCTAAGTTAATGACTTGTCCTTTACAGGACTTTGCAATCAACCCCAGCATGTATTAGCTGTTTCTTATTTACTAGACAATGTTAGTTCGGCAGTTAAACATAAAGTAGCGTTGGTGAATGAAAGATTCAAACATGCTGCAGATAGAACTTGAACCTAGAATTATTGTGTTGGTGGGCACATACATAAACTACTACACCACCAAACTGATATGTGTGTGTGTGTGTGTGTTTATGCAAATAAAAAGTCTAGTTTAAGTAAACTGTCCATGTGTCGTATATTTTGAAGGGACTGGCAATCACTAAAGTGCATGACCCATCTCTGTTAAAGGTAGCTGGGCCCCATCCTCTTCTTATATGTAAATAGATCAAGAATACGACCCTTGAAAGATTTACAGACTCGGATTTGGTTATTTGTCTAAGGGTGTGTGGTCCTCTTTTAATAGAAAAGTCATCACTAGGTTTGTCCCCTGTCTTTCCACCTGGTATTTAATGGTATAGCTCACGAACCCCCTTCTTCCATCTTAAGAAATTGTCTGAAAAGACTTTCTCAATAAGAATCAGATGCAATATAACATGGATTTGGAACAGTTAAAGATGAAGAGTCTCCTGTTCTCTCTCTCCAACTAAGAATTTATCTTATGTGAATGTGTATCTGTTAATTAAACATTCAACAAACACAAGGGAGCATTGAGACATGTTCCACACACAAGATAGAGATTTTCCCACAGATAGTTTGGACTGACAAATTAAGTGGAAGAGATCTTCACATTTAAACAAATTTATTGACTGTGCCAGTTTCTTTTGGCCTATTTGACATTTTCTTTGTTCTTTCATCAGCTGTTAACATTTACAGAATGAAATAGAAAAAAAAAACTTTCATAGGACCAAGTATAGTCAGTCAATAAATAATAACATTCATTGTGTAGTGAGATATTTTAACTACCAAAATGTGTTATAGTTAACAATTTCTACATCCAACAATAATTCAAGAAAATCATTTTCTGAGAGGGTGAAGTTTGTGGGAGTGATAAGAAAACCTGGTGTGATGAGATGTGGATAAGCCTGGGTCCATGGTCTGATGGATCCACTTCAGGTTGGGCCAGTTTAGCTTCACTGAAGACTTCTCATTCTCTGCTTAAGGCTGGAGTCATCTGCCATCACAGGTGTTGATCATCTCATTCACTCCTCTTCCCTCCTTGTTGGTTAGGTGTGGCACCAAGACATCACTGTTTAAAATTCATACAGGTATGTATAATCCTTTACAGCATGTTCATAGTGTGAACACAACATAACAAAACAAAAATGATAAGATCAGAAGAAGTATTGTTGTGTTACTTTGGGGTGGGTCAGAGATTATTACACTGGATGCAGCTTCTGTTGTCTGGTACCTGCTGTATGCATTTCCTCAGTGGACCTGTAGTTCAGTGAGTAGTGTACAGTCAGACACAGATAAGAGTGATAATGTGATGTTCCCTGAATCATGGTAATCAAGCTGACAGGCAAGATCAACACAAGTATGAGATGCATTTGTATAAATGGCATACATTTAAACATCCACATTACACTATTTGTTCTACATTGTGTATATAATTGTTTATCTGTACTTTCCAAGGCAACTACTTCCTATTCTAAATCATTTCCTTGTTCCTGCTGTTGTGGTGTGGAGTTGTGTGGTGTGAAGTGTATTGTGTTGAGTTAACTTCTGTTGTGTGGGGTTCCATAGCTTGTACTAATTGTCCTCACATCTACATCAGTTAATATGAGTTTAACTCATCTAGTGTGCTTTTATTGTGGTTCATGTCCAACATACAGAATTTCTGATGTGTATTTGTTACAAAATGTAATCTATACAAGGTCATGACACAATATATTAGAAAAAAATTATTACTTAAAGTATTTTTCCCTAATACTCTCCTCCTCTCTGTCTACTTATACTTCTCCTACATCTTTTACCAGTGCATATCATGTCCATTCTGTTGGCGACACAGTTGGCTATAGACCAAGGTAATTATCACCCGTTAGTCTGAGCAGATTAAGTAGGTCGGCTATCACAAATGACGTTTGTGAACATAAACCTATTTTAAGCAATGCAGTTGATGTAGTGCGTTGTCTAAATAAAATCTGACACATGAATAAACTAATTTCTATCAAATACTATTTGTTTTCAATCCGTAAAGAGAAAAGGAAGAGTATAATTCCTGTTTCATTTCTTTAGATTGCAAAATAGACAGAATTAAGTACATTTTTAAGCAAGGTAGTGTTTCGTTTGCACCAGCTGACTATCTCTGCAGAAACGTTTTCCTAGAAGTTTTTGATGAAAAGCATTTGAGTGCATTGGAAATTTCATCTTGTACATTATTCTGTGATAGATTATAGTCATATGCACATAGTGAAGTTGTTAGATGTAGTGTAGAAAGTCAGAGTTTTGCAGTTTTGAGAAATTATAAGATGTCGGTTTCGCCGGGGAAGTGGCGCCAGTATTGAAGTTGCGATCGGCAGTTTTTCACATTTTCAGAGATTTATTTTATCAAAAATACAATTCATTGGACGCACAACACTGGATACCTTTACGTTATACATCTTGGTACCACTTAGATCTGAGAATCACGCGCTTACCTCAGACTAGATCAAACTGCCCGTTGTAAAAGTTTGAAAGTTGGACAACACATAGCTTTGGCGACTGCTCGCTCGCTCTGAAGTCATAGAAGTGCGCGGTTTTATTAAAGCGGCGCCCAAGCTGGGGGACGCTATATCCACGTGATGTGTCTCTACCAGTCACATTCTATTCTGTTGACGCTAACCCTTCTATTCTTATCCTGGCATCTGTCTGTCATTAGTATCGCTTAGTGCGTTCGATGTTCTACGGTGCTGTAATTGTTTCGATAATCTCTGGGTTGCTGTGTAACGTTGACGCGCTGAAAATGATGGATAGGTGAATATGTCACATAGCCCCACTCCAGATTGTTCTAGGGTATGGAACTAAGTTTCCAGCATTTACAGTGGTCAAGCTTTTTCTATATGATTTACTCCAATGTATTCTCTCCTGTATCTGATTGACCTGGTTCATCAGACACTGGGTGTCGACTTAGAAAGTCTGCTCCCACATTCATCTTTCCAGGGACATATTCTATCTGGAACGAGTATGGTTGTAGAAGTAGTGACCACCTCATAAGTCTTGCATTCAAATTTTTGGATGCTGCGAGAAACATAAGTGGTTGATGATCACATTGTACAGTGAAGTGTTTTCCATATAGGTATGCCTGAAACTTCTGTACACTCCATACGAGAGCTAAACATTCTCTCTCGATAACACTATAATTCTTCTCCGCTGCATTCAATTTCCTGCTGGCATAAGCTACAGGGAATAGCTCTGATGTTTCATCTCCTTTTCTCTGCAACAGCGTTGCCCCAATTCCTATGTCACTGGCGTCTGTACGCAGTACGAATGGTTGGTTGAGATCTGGCAGATGTAAAACTGGGTGATTGGTTAAGGCTTGTTTGAGTGCTGTGAAAGCTCTCTCACATTCAGCAGACCAATTGACTTTCTCTGGGTTCCCTTTTTTGGTAAGATCCGTTAAAGGTGCTGACAGAGTATTGAAGTCTTTAATGTATCGTTGATAGAATCCACCCAAAGATACGAATGATCTCACATCCTTCTTTGTCTTTGGACGAGGTGTTCTCTGGAGTTTGTCCACGTTTCCTTCCTGTGGAGTTATTAGTCCATGAGATATCTTATGACCTAAAAAGTCCAATTCTTGGAATCCTACTTGACATTTCTTTGGCCTAGCCGTTAATCCAGTTTCTCTGAGTCGTCTGAACAAAAGATGTAGTGTTTCTACATGCTTGTCAAATGTTTCAGTTGCGATCAGTATATCATCCATAAAGTGACTAATGTCTGGATGTTGTAGTGGGTCAAGTAATTTTCTCATCATACGTGTAAAAACGCTAGGAGCATTACTTAATCCGAATGGAAGTACGTTGAACTCATAGTGTCCTCCAGGCGTACTGAAAGCTAACCATGGTCTAACCTCCTCCTTTACAGGAATCTGATAATATCCCTTACTGAGATCAATCCTAGTAAAGTACTTCGCTCGGTTGAGTGCTGTGAAGAGTTTGTTCTGATCAGGCAGAGGTTCTGCTTGAAATTCAGTAATAGCATTGAGCTGTCGATAGTCGATGCACAATCTATGTTCTCCACTTGGCTTTCTCAATAATACGACGCTGGCACTGTAAGGTGATTCAGATGGTGAAATTATTCCTGCGGTGAGTAGCTGTTGTATTTCTTCCTCTAAAGTCTTTTGCTTTGCATAAGGAACTGGGTAAGTCTTGACTCGCACAGGCACTGTGTCATTTAACTTCATGTCAAATTCCTCCAAATCAGTTCTTCCTGGCTTATCTGTAAGTACGTCTGCATACATAACCATAAGTTCCCGAATCTGCTCCTGCTGATCCTTTGTTAAGTTGGGATTAATTTCCACATCCTTAAAGGTTTCTTTGGCTTGCAGTGGGTACTCGACTCCCATTGTTGATCCTTCTTCGACTTCAGTAGCCACACTCATGGCCATCAGATGTGCAGGTTCGGTGGTTGAGGGTCTTTCATTATATTTCTTCAGAAGGTTTATGTGAAATACTTTCATCTTGCCTTTGACAGAAATCTTGTAGTTGGTACGTGAGATTTTCTCCGTCACTACATAAGGTCCTCTCCATCCTATTTGCAGCTTATTCTGACTGGTTGGAAGCAGCAACATCACCTTCTCTCCCACCTCTAACTCTCTATCTTTTGCCTTGCGATTGAAGTAGCTAGCAATTCTTCGTCTGGCTTTACGTAGATTGACATTCGCTTGTTTCCAACTGTGTTGTAAACGATTCTTCAACTCGGCAACATACGTAGATGCAGTCACGACTGTATCGTCTGTATGATCATCAGTCCATGTTCGTAGCAATGCCTCCAATGGCCCCTTGATTGGTCGTCCAAACAACAATGTTGCTGGAGCAAAACCTGTTGAGTGATGGGGTACCTCCCTATAAGCGAATAGTGCTGCGGGTAAATACAAGTCCCAATCCTCCGTATTCTCCTGGGCAATTTTGCGCAGAATACTAATCAAGGTCCCGTTCCACCGCTCCACAAGTCCGTTGGATTGCGGGTAATATGGTGAACTAAAGATATGGCGTGAATGAAAAAGTCTAAATGTCTCCTCCATAAGTTTACTACGAAACTGTGAACCGTTGTCCGTCAAGATTCTTTGGGGGAATCCTAGACGTGTGAATATTCCTAATAATGCTTCAGCAACGTGTTTGGAGTCACAGCTTGGCATAGGAACCGCTTCGGCCCACATGGTCGTTGTGTCCACAAGCGTTAATATGAATCGATTTCGCCTCTTCGTTGCGGAGAGGGGTCCGATTATGTCTACAGCTACCTTCTCGAACGGTATTCCTGTTATGGGCAGATCACCCAACATTGCCGGTGGTGTCCGGTGTTTTGGTGATACTTTCTGACACTGTGGGCATGATTTTACAAACCGTTGTATGTCTGCGTTCATCCCTGGCCAAAAGTAGTGAGTTGCAATGCGCTGTGTAGTGGCGTTGATACCCATATGCCCACTAAAGGGTAGACTGTGGCCCATTTCAAGAATCTGAGCCCTGTGTGGAGTTGGTACAACAAGTTGGTTGAACTCTTGTCCAGCTCTCCCTGCTTTCCTGTATAGAAGTGCTGACTTCATAAACAGCTCACCTTTACGTGGAGGTAAATGTGATTTAGGCAGTTTCCTGAAGCAGGGTTCCAAGGTGCTATCGGCTTCTTGTGCCCTCTTCAGTTCCTCCTTTCGAGGGATTGGCGTAGTTGTTTCCGGAGTCTTTTTCGTCTGGGATCGAGTTGTCATCGTCGACATCGCCACAGGTTGAACAGGTTCTCCTAGAATTATAAATCTACAGCCAAGAATTACGGGATATATAGGATCTTCTAAGACTGCAGCCTTGATTGTCCCAGTGACATAACGAGATGCTATGCTCACCTTTGCCACCGGAAGAGACATAGTCGCAGAGCTCTTCAGGGGTCCCTGTAATTCGACGATCTCCTCTGTCACCTGTTCCGGGTGAACTAAGGATGATGATACAACACAGTCGTACGATAACCCGGTATCATAGAGACAGGTCGTCTTGAATCCATTCAGCAATATGGACTCGACAACCGGAAGATGAGATGCGGTGTCTTTATGAGGTGTCTGGTTGGACGTTTCATCAGTGTTCACTCCTTTCTCTCTTCGGCTGGCCAAACAAGCAGCTGTGTGTGGAGGTGGCTTCTTCCTACAATTCTTCAATGTGTGTCCTTTAATTTTACAATTAGTGCAGAATAATTTTTCCTCCTTCGCTGTTGTTTGGGCTGTGTTCTGAGGGATGTTTTTGGTTTTCCCATTTTTCTTGGTGCCTAAGTTGCCATCACCTTCCTTTGCTTTTGAAGTTTTATCCTGAGGGGGAATGTTGGCCGAACGTCCCTTACCTCCGATTTCCTTCTGAGATTTCTCAAATCTCTCGGCTAGGATGATGATGCTTTCTAGTCGGTCAGCTCCGTTCTGGGTTAAGAATGCTTTCATTTCATTCGACATCTTTCCTTTTAGTTGATCTATGATGATCATCTCTCGGAGCCCTTCGAAACTCTCATCAAACCTACCCAGACTTGCCCATCGTTGAACATAAGATTTCAGCCTTTCAACTAATTGCGCATAACTTTCGCCCGGTTCTTTCCTTGCGGTTTTGAATCGAACTTTGTAAGAGTCCCCGTCCACTTCGAATCGGCTCAAGAGTGCCTTTTTGAGTGTTTCGTAATCCTGTTGTTCTTCTCGAGTGAGTCTAGAGAACACGTCATACGAGGTAGACCTTAAAGCTTGCGATAGTTTCGTCGCCCATTTTTCCTGTTCTAGACCACAACTGACGCACATAAGTTCGAAACGTGATAAAAAAGCCTCGACATTGTCCGTCTGTTCATTAAATGGTTCTAGTGGAAATGACATCGCTCCGGAATTTTGGTACGAGACGTTGGAATGTTGTTCTGTCACTGGAAAACCTAGTGAGTTTGAGGGGGTGGGGGGAATCCCTCCCTCTAGTCTTCGGATCTCTAGATCAGTCTCCATTCTTTTCAACTCCAGTTGATGTTGACGTTCTCGTTCCCTATCCCTTATTTCATCTTCATGTTTCCTTTGTTCTAACTCATAAGCTTGTAGGCGTTGTTTCTCCTTTTCAGCGATTTCAGCTTGAAGTTTCTGTTGTTCTAATTCATATGATTGTAGGCGTTGCTTCTCCTTTTCAGCGATTTCAGCCTGCAACTTACTCTCCTTCTCAGCTATTTCAGCTTGAAGTTTCTGTTGTTCTAATTCATATGATTGTAGGCGTTGCTTCTCCTTTTCAGCAATTTCAGCCTGCAACTTCCTCTCCTTCTCAGCTATTTCAGCCTGCAGTTTCTCCCTCCTGTCAAATTCATCTGATACAAATTTAGCCAGCTCAGGGCCGTCTAAATTGCATAGCTTGCCTATTTCAACTGTCTGGGCACGGAACTTAGCAGCCTCGGCCATGCTCTATTTTTGTCTACCCTATCTTTTTGTAAAAAAAATAATACTGTGCAGTTTGCTCAGGTCTGGGTAAGCCTGTCACTTCCCGGATCTGAAATTATACAGCATAACATGCACAATATTAACAAGCAAAAACTAACTAATGTCCGCTGACCCAAGTAAAATAGTTCTTATACACCACGAGAATCTGACCTAAGAAATAATTGCAACTTAAATTCTTGTCTTTCTGTCAATGCTCCTCAAGCTAAAGACAGAAGCAAAGAAGTACCCAGAATGATTGCACTCTTCCCAAAAGAACCTGAAATTTTGATAGAGATTTCCCTATGGAGAAAAATTTTCCCCAGTCGGTGATGAAATTCTCTAAGTCCAAATTCCTCTATAGAAAGACATCTTCTCGAAAGAGAAATGTTGTAGATGGTAAATTCTCACTCTATTTCCTCTGGAACACCTTTTTCTGAAATATAGACCTATTTGAAAGAGGCCCTCCTTTTTTCAGAAGAAATGATCAGTCACTTGCCATATTCTATCTATAATTGTCATTCATATCATATGGAGGTCAATCAGTACCCCACATGATGTTCATTTATCATATGTGAAGTGACAAAGTTAAAAATCTTAATTTGTTTAACAACCTCTATAATTGTCAATCATATCATATGGAAGTCAATCAGTACCACACATGATGTCTATTCAACATATGTAAACATGACAAAGTTGGAAATCTAAATCTGTGTAACAATTTCTATAATTGTTCAAAACAAGTACAATGTCACCAATTCACACATGAATACTGTTCACATCTAGTGTCACTGATCTACTATAGTTTAGAATCCCTCGTCAGATATCTATCTATTCCCAGGGTTTATCATCTAGGATAATAGTTATCTAAACTGTCTGCTGGGTTTCAAAATCCCGGACGAGCCCCCAATATATGTCGTATATTTTGAAGGGACTGGCAATCACTAAAGTGCATGACCCATCTCTGTTAAAGGTAGCTGGGCCCCATCCTCTTCTTATATGTAAATAGATCAAGAATACGACCCTTGAAAGATTTACAGACTCGGATTTGGTTATTTGTCTAAGGGTGTGTGGTCCTCTTTTAATAGAAAAGTCATCACTAGGTTTGTCCCCTGTCTTTCCACCTGGTATTTAATGGTATAGCTCACGAACCCCCTTCTTCCATCTTAAGAAATTGTCTGAAAAGACTTTCTCAATAAGAATCAGGTGCAATATAACATGGATTTGGAACAGTTAAAGATGAAGAGTCTCCTGTTCTCTCTCTCCAACTAAGAATTTATCTTATGTGAATGTGTATCTGTTAATTAAACATTCAACAAACACAAGGGAGCATTGAGACATGTTCCACACACAAGATAGAGATTTTCCCACAGATAGTTTGGACTGACAAATTAAGTGGAAGAGATCTTCACATTTAAACAAATTTATTGACTGTGCCAGTTTCTTTTGGCCTATTTGACATTTTCTTTGTTCTTTCATCAGCTGTTAACATTTACAGAATGAAATAGAAAAAAAAAACTTTCATAGGACCAAGTATAGTCAGTCAATAAATAATAACATTCATTGTGTAGTGAGATATTTTAACTACCAAAATGTGTTATAGTTAACAATTTCTACATCCAACAATAATTCAAGAAAATCATTTTCTGAGAGGGTGAAGTTTGTGGGAGTGATAAGAAAACCTGGTGTGATGAGATGTGGATAAGCCTGGGTCCATGGTCTGATGGATCCACTTCAGGTTGGGCCAGTTTAGCTTCACTGAAGACTTCTCATTCTCTGCTTAAGGCTGGAGTCATCTGCCATCACAGGTGTTGATCATCTCATTCACTCCTCTTCCCTCCTTGTTGGTTAGGTGTGGCACCAAGACATCACTGTTTAAAATTCATACAGGTATGTATAATCCTTTACAGCATGTTCATAGTGTGAACACAACATAACAAAACAAAAATGATAAGATCAGAAGAAGTATTGTTGTGTTACTTTGGGGTGGGTCAGAGATTATTACACTGGATGCAGCTTCTGTTGTCTGGTACCTGCTGTATGCATTTCCTCAGTGGACCTGTAGTTCAGTGAGTAGTGTACAGTCAGACACAGATAAGAGTGATAATGTGATGTTCCCTGAATCATGGTAATCAAGCTGACAGGCAAGATCAACACAAGTATGAGATGCATTTGTATAAATGGCATACATTTAAACATCCACATTACTCTATTTGTTCTACATTGTGTATATAATTGTTTATCTGTACTTTCCAAGGCAACTACTTCCTATTCTAAATCATTTCCTTGTTCCTGCTGTTGTGGTGTGGAGTTGTGTGGTGTGAAGTGTATTGTGTTGAGTTAACTTCTGTTGTGTGGGGTTCCATAGCTTGTACTAATTGTCCTCACATCTACATCAGTTAATATGAGTTTAACTCATCTAGTGTGCTTTTATTGTGGTTCATGTCCAACATACAGAATTTCTGATGTGTATTTGTTACAAAATGTAATCTATACAAGGTCATGACACAATATATTAGAAAAAAATTATTACTTAAAGTATTTTTCCCTAATACTCTCCTCCTCTCTGTCTACTTATACTTCTCCTACATCTTTTACCAGTGCATATCATGTCCATTCTGTTGGCGACACAGTTGGCTATAGACCAAGGTAATTATCACCCGTTAGTCTGAGCAGATTAAGTAGGTCGGCTATCACAAATGACGTTTGTGAACATAAACCTATTTTAAGCAATGCAGTTGATGTAGTGCGTTGTCTAAATAAAATCTGACACATGAATAAACTAATTTCTATCAAATACTATTTGTTTTCAATCCGTAAAGAGAAAAGGAAGAGTATAATTCCTGTTTCATTTCTTTAGATTGCAAAATAGACAGAATTAAGTACATTTTTAAGCAAGGTAGTGTTTCGTTTGCACCAGCTGACTATCTCTGCAGAAACGTTTTCCTAGAAGTTTTTGATGAAAAGCATTTGAGTGCATTGGAAATTTCATCTTGTACATTATTCTGTGATAGATTATAGTCATATGCACATAGTGAAGTTGTTAGATGTAGTGTAGAAAGTCAGAGTTTTGCAGTTTTGAGAAATTATAAGATGTCGGTTTCGCCGGGGAAGTGGCGCCAGTATTGAAGTTGCGATCGGCAGTTTTTCACATTTTCAGAGATTTATTTTATCAAAAATACAATTCATTGGACGCACAACACTGGATACCTTTACGTTATACATCTTGGTACCACTTAGATCTGAGAATCACGCGCTTACCTCAGACTAGATCAAACTGCCCGTTGTAAAAGTTTGAAAGTTGGACAACACATAGCTTTGGCGACTGCTCGCTCGCTCTGAAGTCATAGAAGTGCGCGGTTTTATTAAAGCGGCGCCCAAGCTGGGGGACGCTATATCCACGTGATGTGTCTCTACCAGTCACATTCTATTCTGTTGACGCTAACCCTTCTATTCTTATCCTGGCATCTGTCTGTCATTAGTATCGCTTAGTGCGTTCGATGTTCTACGGTGCTGTAATTGTTTCGATAATCTCTGGGTTGCTGTGTAACGTTGACGCGCTGAAAATGATGGATAGGTGAATATGTCAGTCCGGGTCAAACCCAAAGCTAAGTTAATGACTTGTCCTTTACAGGACTTTGCAATCAACCCCAGCATGTATTAGCTGTTTCTTATTTACTAGACAATGTTAGTTCGGCAGTTAAACATAAAGTAGCGTTGGTGAATGAAAGATTCAAACATGCTGCAGATAGAACTTGAACCTAGAATTATTGTGTTGGTGGGCACATACATAAACTACTACACCACCAAACTGATATGTGTGTGTGTGTGTGTGTTTATGCAAATAAAAAGTCTAGTTTAAGTAAACTGTCCATGTACTGTGTATTTCAATCCCTGTACTCGGCATAGTGCTTGAAAAAGAATATTAAATGCAGCAAAGATTCAATATTCTTAAAATCCTTATATTAACATTACGATTAACATAAGATAAAGCATTTGTTTAAACCTGTCGGCTGTGGCATTAAATTAATTACAGAAGTAAAGATAATTTAGCCAATGTGTCTATATACCTTACTTATATTACCCAGAACGTACTAATATATTAATGTACATGTTACAGTAACTGAACATTTGTTACATCTGCTGTTTATATTTCCCAGGATTTGCTAATGTACTACGCCAAAAACTCCACCATGCACGGCATCCCCACCATTGTGGGATCGGAGCTCTACAGAGGCCGGCAGTAAGAGAGTGTCATCATTGTTAGCAGTGGTTCGTCGTCTCCATTCCCTCCCTCTGGGACCCTAATGTTTGTTGAAACCCGTTTGTGCAGAGCAGAAATGTTGTCTGTGTCTTGTTAATTGACTTTGTTCGGTCTGTTGCATATTTCTGGATGTTTTGTGTTTCTTTTAATTCACTTTATATTGTTTACTATATCTCTCAACACGGCTGTTTTTTTTTTCTTTTTTTTTTTGGTCTTTCAGGCGTGTTTGTTTTCTTACTCTCTTCTGATTCAGTATCCTTCTGCACTCTCTGGTTAACTCTTTTTTGGCACTGTCCTGATCCACTCTCATGTTGTATATCATCCACACTTTTATTGCATTCTCCCCATCCACTCTCTTTTTGGCCACTCTTCATCCACTCTTGTGTTGCACTCTCCTCATCCACTCTCTCGTTACACTCATCTTATCAACTTATCTGTTGCACCCTCCTCATCCATTCTCTTGCTGCACTCCCCTGTTCCACTCTCTTCGTGCATTCTCCTGATTAATAGTTAGACAAAGTATTTTCTTTTTCTTATTATTGCTCTTCTGCACGATTTTTTACCACTTTATTTCTTATTGTAGTATATTGTCTGTCTCTCTGTCTGTCTGTCTGTCTGTTTATAACGGATAAGCACGAATCTGAAATATTGATGATCAGTAACCTGGCCTATAAGAGTTAGATAACATAGGGATTATACAACACACTACTGTACACACAGTGTCAGGTCAACGAGCAATATACTAAACTGGCAATGTAGTCTTAAAAGGGCAATGTAACCTGAATGATACAATGTAGCGCTAAAGACACAATGTACCAACAGATTAAATAGGATAATGTAGCCATGTGATATTGTGACACTGTAGTTACATGCTAACAGAGAAGCTCGATGTTACACAATCATAACAGTATAACACTACACAATGATAAGAATATAGCTATACGCGATGATAACTATATAGCGATACATAGCGATAACAGTATTGCGATACACAGTGATAACAATATAGTGATAAACCAGGATAACAGTTCAGGGACACACAACGTATACCCATACACAAGGATAGCAGTATAGTGATACACAAGAGTAATAGTATAGCGATACACAATAACAGTATAGCGACATACAACGATGGCAGTATACCGATACACAAGGTCTTAAAACAGTCTTAAAACGGTATAGAGATACACAATGATAAGTGTATAGCAATACGCGATGATAACAATATAGAGATACACAAGGGTAACCGCATAGGCATATAAAGCAGTAACGGTATAACTATAATGCAGTGTAATTAGTGTAGACGCAACAGATATAAGTGATAAATTAATATATCTACGTTTGACATTTGATAGAGATCTGCCGCATGAGAATCATGTATGCTTAACTATTAATTCTCTTTCTCGTTGTCCTGGGCGTTGGCGATCATGAATGTCCACAGCCTTCTGTCTCATGTACTGCCAATTATTTATGACACTGATCTTACTTCATGCCATGATGTCAAATTATCCAGCATGGTCTCTCTTGGGCTCTCCCTTCCTCTCCTCTCCTTCAACCCTCCCGTTGTGAGGACACACTCCAGCTTTCCCCTTCTCATGACATGCCCAAAGAATTTTGAGCCACTCCGAAGAGAAGCGTCGACAATTAACAGTGTGGAACTGTGTGGGTGCTGCGGTTTTATAGAAGGAGAAAGAGCTTTAAAGGCAAGCACATTGACATTATTGCACCGGTTTCTATCCCATACGGCTCGGTCTCTATCCACAGGCGGGCTGCCGAAAGCGTCGCACTAAGCACAAACTCCTCATATTGTCGTGTGTTTCTTTAAAGTGTCGGCCCTGAAGTGAGGGGAATCAACACCCACATTATATTTTAACCCCTTATCATTATCCTGGAGAATCCACTAGATTCCGTCCACCACACTCCCTCAGTTTATGGACACCTCTTTCTCTCTCTCTATCACTACTGGATCATGCCCCCTCTCATTCTTCCCCAACGCAATATACTCAACAACTCTAGCTTCTAAAAATTAATAACAATTAATTTATTAAAAGAAAAGTGTAATGTATGTGAGAAGCGTATGCGAAGAATGTGTGTCGTGTACTATAATGTGTGTAGAATCGGACCATCAGATCAGTAGCCCAGTCAGATCATCCTAGCAAGGATGAAACCACAGCACGTTAGGTCAGCACAAGAAAACCTCACCCAGTGATGTATCTCTCCTGCCAGACGCTGACTTTCTTCTGTAGCTACTTGGTAATCCATCTACATGATCATCCGAAATAGATACAGTCCATAGTTTAACCCTGATCATGGATCGGTTACACACTGCGTCCTATAGGTCCCTATAGTTCTTAAATGTTCAATCCTTGTACTTGTGAATATAGGTATCCCTGTTATTGGTAATACACTTGATCCTATATATTGTCTATATTGTCTCAAATACAATGTCCCTTGTACTATTCCAATGGACTCTACAGCTCCATGTGAATGCTACGTTTAATGTTCCTTTTTAGTCACTATTGTTCACATGATATGTTGTGTATCAACGAACATCACCCATCCTAGGTGAACCTTATCACACAGGAATCGTTATATGGTTTTGCTCATCTGAGCAATGTTCTGGTGGACCCTCCTGATCATGGGCCCAGCGTAAATACTATTGTACAAACTTTCTTCTCGGACATTTTTCATTTTCTTAAAAAAAAAAGATTGACTGTTCCTCTTGTGTTCTTCCTCATCGGAGTAGAACTTCCTCAAAACCAGTGTAGAGCTTCCTCGTAACTGGCGGGGAACCTTATGTATCACTGCTTTGCTCCTGAATCACATCTACAATTTGCCATGACAGGCACGTGTAAATTAAATTTAATTAATCCCGCACACGGTAGTTGTTCTTCAAATTCATCCAGAGCTAGCGAAAACACCGTCCGCTCAGGCCAACTCTCTTGTTTACGATCCCTGTAACAAGCTAGGTTTTTCAAATAGACTTGGATTGTTCTAGTGACTTCCTTTGATGTCAACACAGGTGCCCTCAAGGGCAACTAACTCTTTCAGAATTATTCTCTCCCCCTTGTTCAACCAATGCAAAAGTTGTCTCCCTTGTTTCGACAACCAAAACAAGCCAGCGTGTTTCCCGCATTCTCCCGATCGGGCCACAACAACATGCCTACAATTTTCTGTCTTGTAGGGAACTCTCAAAGACGGCTGTACCGTTTGATCTCACCGCCCCCAGGAATAAACAACTTGTAGCTGCGAATCAGACTGTCTTTGTTATCTGTATCATCTGATTGTTAATTTACAGTGATTTCGCGACACATATCCAGCAACGAACCCTTCCACCTCAGCAAGCAGTTTCCGAGAAAATTGCACTCGAGTACCCACAACCGACGGATCGCGAGACAGGCGGCGGTAACCACTTCTTTGTTATAGAAGAATGACGAGAACATCGTGGACTGATAGAAACAGCAGTGTAAAACATCGTGGACAGATAGAAACAGCAGTATAGAACATCGTGGACTGATAGAAACAGCAGTGTAGAACATCGTGGACAGATAGACAGCAGTGTATAACATCGTGGACGGATAGAAACAGCAGTGTAGAACATCGTGGACTGATAGAAACAGCAGTGTAGAACATCGTGGACTGATAGAAACAGCAGTGTAGAACATCGTGGACAGATAGACAGCAGTGTATAACATCGTGGACGGATAGAAACAGCAGTGTAGAACATCGTGGACTGATAGAAACAGCAGTGTTGAACATCGTAGACTGATAGAAACAGTAGTGTAGAACATCGTTGACGGATAGACAGCAGTGTAGAACATCGTGGACGGATAGACAGCAGTGTAGAACATAGTGGACGGATATAAACAGCAGTGTATAACATCGTGGACGGATATACAGCAGTGTATAACATCGTGGACGGATAGAAACAGCAGTGTAGAACATCGTGGACTGATAGAAACAGCAGTGTTGAACATCGTAGACTGATAGAAACAGCAGTGTTGAACATCGTAGACTGATAGAAACAGCAGTGTTGAACATCGTGGACGGATAAAAACAGCAGTATAGAACATCGAGGACGGATAGAAACAGCAGTGTAGAACATCGTGGACGGATAGACAGCAGTGTAGAACATCGTGGACGGATAGATAACAGTCTAGAACATCGTGGACGGATAGAAACAGCAGTGTAGAACATCGTGGACTGATAGAAACAGCAGTGTAGAACATCGTGGACTGATAGTAACAGCAGTGTGGAACATCGTGGACGGATAGACATAGCTGTGTAGAACATCGTGGACTGATAGAAACAACAGTGTAGAACATCGTGGACGGATAGACACAGCTGTGTAGAACATCGTGGACTGATAGAAACAGCAGTGTAGAACATCGTGGACGGATAGAAACAGCAATATAGATCATCGTGGACTGATAGAAACAGCAGTGTAGAACATCGTGGACGGATAGACACAGCTGTGTAGAACATCGTGGACTGATAGAAACAGCAGTGTAGAACATCGTGGACTGATAGAAACAGCAGTGTAGAACATCGTGGACGGATAGAAACAGCAGTGTGGAACATCATGGACTGATAAGAAACAGCAGTGTAGAACATCGTGGACGGATAGACATAGCTGTGTAGAACATCGTGGACTGATAGAAACAGCAGTGTGGAACATCATGGACTGATAGAAACAGCAGTGTAGAACATCGTGGACGGATAGACATAGCTGTGTAGAACATCGTGGACGGATAGAAACAGCAGTGTAGAACATCGTGGACTGATAGAAACAGCAGTGTAGAACATCGTGGACGGATAGACAGCAGTATATAACATCGTGGACGGATAGACAGCAGTGTAGAACATCGTGGACGGATAGAAACAGCAGTGTAGAACATCGTGGACTGATAGAAACAGCAGTGTAGAACATCGTGGACGGATAGACAGCAGTGTAGAACATCGTGGACGGATAGACAGCAGTGTAGAACATCGTGGGCCGATATAAACAGCAGTGTATAACATCGTGGACGGATAGACAGCAGTGTAGAACATCGTGGACGGATAGACAGCAGTGTAGAACATCGTGGACGGATAGACAGCAGTGTAGAACATCGTGGACGGATAGAAACAGTAATATAGAACATCTTGAATGGATAGAAACAGCAATATAGAACATTGTGGACGGATAAAAACAGCAATCTAGACCACCGTGGACTGATAGAAACAGCAATCTATACCACTGTGGACGGACAGAAACAGCAATCTAGACCACAGTCTACGGATAGAAACAGCAATGTAGATATTTTGAAAGAAGTTAACTCAGAAAAAGAAGAGACTATTATTGAAAGCCATAAATACGAGTCGTGCAGAGTTACAGACACATGCAGTCATACCCGCTGCACTTATTATTCTTTCAGTTGACATTACCAGATCCTTTCACGCGAAAAGCCTGCCCCGCAGAATAGAATGACTGTAATTTCCAACATGTTGTTGGAGCAGTATTAAATATGGCGCCTTGGGGCGACAGCGGGGAGCTGCATTTAATGTTATTACTGACACGATTATCATGACTATAAAACATCATAATTATGACATTCGATAATCGCAGGTCAACATGGCCGAATGGGTCAGTAAGCATGCTCTGAAACTTCCGATGTGTTGTTGCCGAAATGGCGGGTCCAACCCCTACACTGGTCAGTTTGACTAAAATGTTGACTTCTCGTCCTCGACCTAAATTACAAGTACTTCAGAAATCGGAGTGGGTTCACTGATGGCAAGGGACATTGGTAATAGGAAAAGCTATTCTAGCTTGCAGATCAATTTGCATGATTTTATATGCCTTTATAGAAGTAGAGATGAGATGACAGAATAGACAACATAAAAGTTGAAAGTTATTACACAACTACACCAAACTTCGAACCCGCCTCTTTCACATGACGACAAGGCCTCGCTGAATGAGCTAGTGTATTTCGAAGCATGGCCAACCTGACAATCTAAACAAACGTCTCTTCATTAGCCAGGTCGAATGTCTAACTGAACCCACAACGATCTGTTCGTTTCTGTGCGTAGCTGTTCATGAACATAACGTTGAACAACCTTTAGGCTGATTCTTCTTATTTCTATTCTTCTTCTTCTTCTTCTTCTTCTTCTTCTTCTTCTTCTTCTTCTTCTTCTTCTTCTTCTTCTTCTTCTTCTTCTTTTTCTTTTTCTTCTTCTTCTTCGTTCCTCTTTCGAAGAAAGTGCGTCACACCTACTTGCGCACCTCTTAAATCAGCGTGTCCGACTTCGGTTTGCATTTATATTGACTTCCTCCAGACACACCGCATCCAGGGTAACGGGTTCTATCTACTCGCGGGTAGGTTGTCTACTCTACAATTGTTGTCAGGTCACGGCCATCGCTTTGATAAATTGCCAAAGGAAACAGGGTGTGACAGAGGAGACAGGCATTGAATCGCTATGGTAAATAGTCAAAGTAGACAGGGTGTGACAGAGGAGACAGGCATTGAATCGCTATGGTAAATAGTCAAAGTAGACAGGGTGTGACAGAGGAGACAGGCATTGAATCGCTATGGTAAATAGTCAAAGTAGACAGGGTGTGACAGAAGAGACGGGCATTGAGTCGCTACGATGAATAGCCAAAAGAAACAGGGTGTGACAGGGGAGGCAGGCATTGAATGGCTTTGATAAATAGTCAAAGGAGACACGTTGTGACAGAGGAATCGGGTATTGAATCGCTCTAAGAAATTGTTAGAGGAGATAGGGTGTGACAGAGGAGATAAGCATTGAATCGCCGTGATAAATAGTGAGAGACACAGGGAATGACAAAGGAGTAGATGATCACAATGACAAAGGGTTAGGTTATCAAATCGTGATAAATAGTCAAGAAGAAAGGAATTGACAGAGAAGGAGTAATTGAAAAGCTGTAATCAATATTCAAATATGGCATGAACTCTCAGAAGCGGAGTTAGTAGATTCGCTGTGATAAATATTAAATAAGTCAGGCCGTGACAGAGGAGCAGGAAGCAGAATCGCTGCCATCAGTTGTCTAATGTGTAAAACAGTGATGGAGAACGTGGTAGTAACATCACAGTGACAAATTATCAAATGAGAACAAAAATTATACAAGTTTGCCAATAAATTAGCAAAATCCATAAACTTTCCCTATATAGTTTTGTTTCCTCTTGTTTAGCGCCTTGAAACATATTGTTATGTGCATATGTGGCTATAATATTATCTTCTTGTACTTGCTTAGGTAACCGTGACAGGAGAGGGGGTGCAAAGTATGCCTGCCGACTTGGGGGAGGGGGGGGGGGGTGTCATGTGGTTTGAGTTTCCAACGACACGGGAATATTTCTTTAATTGGCCTGGGCTCCGTGGTCGACACAGATTAACAAGGGCACCGGAAATGTTATGGAAAGCCAAGGTGGCATGTTTGACTTTTACCCCACCAGGCATCGAGTGATTCATCGATCGGTTTATAAAACAATACGGCTAGCACCACTAGTAATTGATATGTGACAAAGCTACTTTATAGGACATTCACATTTATAACTGTGTCTAATGTTTAAGGAAGCCTGTTTCTTCTTCTTCTTTGCGTTCATCCGGAGTGTCTTTTCAGATGTGATTGCGGTGTGTCTGTTATGCGCCATTGGGGCGAAACCCGTAGGCCAACACAACCGGCTTTAGCGTGCTTTTTTTGACCAGGTAGCATTCCTGGGAGACTCTCACTGTTTGCGGTACCGTCCACAACACAGCTGGCCAAATTGGAACGGTCGAAGACAACGGTCGTCCCTCAAAGGAAGGTAGGGACAGTCCATGGCATTTTCCGCCATCCAGGGTGGCTTCCATAATTGCAGGGCCGGCACATAGCGCCCTGGTGCTGGGTTCACCGAGGGAATCGTCACGTCCTGCTCATGGCTGCTTTAATTCCTCACTTCAATATATTGGGCCCCGGGCCGTTCCCGCACATACCAGACTGGTCTGCAGTCAATATCCACTCAGCGAGTTTTTCGGACATGTGCTTGTCGTTGTGTCCGTCAGAGCTGTTCCAGACACGTCGGACATTCGGAAAAC
>OY992897.1:44781056-45079030 GCA_963921405.1 Cepaea hortensis | reverse complement strand
CGAACCATAAAATGCAAAGACCAAGACAAAAGAAGAAGCAACAGATGAAGAAGTAGACCTTGATGAAAACGGCTGCCCAAACCAAGAACAATGGCCCGAGAACCGGCATCGCTCCACACCAATATCGAACTGGCGAACACCGAGAAGATTCGAAGACAACCCAAGACGGGGAAATAGGGGGAACACCAGAAGAGACCACAACTGGTAAAGCTCCCTGAAGGAAATAGCACCATATGACGGAGTGGGATCACAATTACTCCAGGCCTTAACAAGTGCGCGACTCTGACCAGACATGAAAAACCACATCAAGAAAGTAACGAACGCAATCAACCCATCAGAAGCCGAGAAGCTGACATCAAGCAGCCCAATGTACGAAAAACAAACTACAAGCTACACCATAAATACCCCAATTATAGCCAAGTCGAAAACTCGAAGGCTGAAAGGGAGTATTCGTACCAAAAATTTGATTGGGTTGGAAAGCAAGGTACAAAAGGAACAAGATGAGATTAGATGATGGATGAGCACTCTCCCGCTGTTTAGACTTCACCTCGACACGGCAAGGTATAAGAGGAACAGGGTGAGATCAGATGAGATGAGATGAGATTAGATGAGGATAAAAGGACCAGTCCTATTTCTTTCTTTCCTTGTTTGTTCCTAGTTTTGAACTCCATGCACGTGCTACAACTTCTGGTGTTATGGACTGATTTTTCGTGTAGATTAGCTCCCCCTATAACCAGTGTCCCTCGCCATCAAGCTAACCCACTCCGACTTCTGAGGTACTTGTAAATTACGTCCCGAATTCAAGGAGGTGACGTGAACATTTTAGTCCAACTGGCCGGTGTAGGGGGTTGAACCCGCTACCTCGGCATCAACAAATTTAAGATCGGAGGCTTTTATCCATTCGGTCATGCTGACCGCTGTATGTCTTCTGCACCTGTCCTTCTCAAACACCGGAAGCTTGTTTTTCCACCCCCCCCCCTCTTTGCACTAAGTAAAACCTGCCTCCGTATGTTTCTGTCGTGCCAGATTGTCAATTTCAGCCAGGGATTTTGCTGCCCATTTGTATAATTATTAGTGCATTAATGGGTATAATGTTAAAAGAAGAAGAAAAAAAAAGCACATTTTCCGTCTTTCCCCTTTTTTTTCTTTCGTGGAACTATTCCAGTAATGCAATGTTGCTCCCACAAGTTGGTCTTAAAAAAAGACTAGACCAGGTGAGTGTGTTTTTCTCTTGTGTGACATATCGTTGCTGTTATTTAAGCCGCCGACTTCATCAGTGTCGATCGCTTCCGTCAAAACGCACTCATGGAATCCCATCTGCCCATCAAATATGTGATCAAACCATTAGCCGCGATTAATCACGTGATAGTGCCTGTAATTCAACTTGGCGGTTTCTGAAGCCGCCAGCTTTCAGAGAATAAATATTTAATGGTGCTAAAGTATTGCGGTGTCAAGCTGCATCGTTAGGGTGCTTTATTTTTGCGCTAGAATAATGAAATAAAAGATACGGTTAAACAAGAAAACCTTTTGCCTGACATCGAAAATTAAGCAAACATTGATTTATTTTTCATTGTAGTTATTGCACATTCACACTTTCATCTGCCTGTGGAAGAGGGAATGGTCGCAAGCGGCAAATGAACGAATCTCAAAGAAAATCCTTTATTTAGCTCGCACATTTATTTCTGCCGGCTATAATCATAAATACCTTAGTATTATATATCACGTGGGAATGCGAATGAAACTGAAATAAACATACTTACAGCGTAGCGTTGGCGATCATGCGTGTACACAGCCTTCTGTCTCGTGTACTTCCAATATTCTTATATTTTATACAGTGTAGCGTTGGCGATCATGCGTGTACACAGCCTTCTGTCTCGTGTACTGCCAATATTCTTATATTTTATACAGTGTAGCGTTGGTGATCATGCCTGTCCACAGCCTTCTGTCTCGTGTACTGCCAATATTCTTATATTTTATACAGTGTAGCGTTGGCGATCATGCGTGTACACAGCCTTCTGTCTCGTGTACTGCCAATCTCTTATATTTTATACAGTGTAGCGTTGGTAATCATACGTGTACACAGCCTTCTGTCTCGTGTACTGCCAATCTCTTATATTTTATACAGTGTAGAGTTGGTTATCATGCGTGTCCACTGCCTTCTGTCTTGTCTTCTTTCAATCTTCTTATATTTTATACAGTGTAGCGTTGGTGATCATGCCTGTCCACAGCCTTCTGTCTCGTGTACTGCCAGTCTTCTTATATTTTATACAGTGTAGCGTTGGTGATTGTCATATATTTTTGAAGGGAGTGGGAGATCACTGTAGTGCATGCCCCATCTCTAACAAAAGATGTAGAGCCCCATCCTCTTCTATCTTCAATAACCCCAGAATATGAACCTTGAGTTATCTGCAGGCCTCGTTCTATTAAGTATTGTCTAGGAGATATAGATTATGGCCCTGGTAAGAATGGTAATTTACTAACTGGGAATCTGCCCCTTCTCCAATGATTCTGATAGCTCTGGAGCCCCCTTTTAGTTTATCAAATCTGAGGAAAGTCTGGAGAATTTTCTCAGCCTGATTTAGATGAAGAAAACATGGATGTTGAGCAGTTGATAGATTTAGAGTCTTTTTATTTCCCCATTCAGTAAGTCATTATGAGTTAATTTATCTTTAAACAATCAAACACAAACAATCACATCAGATTTTGACAACATGATGTACAAAGAAGTTGTTTACACAGATAGGTTTGAACTTGACAAATTAACAGAAGGTCAATTCATGTTAATCATTTATTGACTGGCCTGAGCCTTCTGGTCAGTACATACATCTCTATTGTGATTTACACAAAGTAATAGAACAGTTGCACATTGGACCATTGTCCCAGACAAGCAATAATAAGCATCAATATATGAGATGTCAACAAGTGTGAAAACATAGTAAACATTTTGATGTTGTACATATTAAGTATGATAGTGTTGTCTCAACCATAAAATGTCAGTAGTTTTCCTGAAATTGGGTGTGGGTTCTACCTATGAGAAAAGTAACCTGGTGACTGGAGGATTAGGTAAGCCAGGGTCCATTGACTGATGGATCCACTTCAGGTCTGCCCGTATAGCTCCTCTGAAGGCCTCCCCATGCTCTGCTCATAGCGAAGTCATCCTCCCTCTCACTTGTGGTTCATTTCTTTCTCTCGGCTTCCCTCCCTCAGGTCTGATTTAGGTGGTTAATTTGCTGATGTGTTGGGTGGTTGTTGGTATGTAGCCACCAAGATCACTGATGAATATTCGCATAAATATATACATTCCTACCAATACAATAATAAGAAGTAGGTCGGAAGAAATCTAAATTCCTGAAGTAGGAACTAGTTCCCCTCCCCTCCTTTTCTCTCTGAGCTAGTGTTGGGTTAAGTTGGGGTGGTCAGAGATTATCACACGGTGTACGCCTTGTATCAACTTGTTCCTGCTGTATGTAAATTCTCATTTGACCGGGGTCAGTGAACGTGTACAGTAAGACATTGACAAGAGTGAGAATATGTCAAGATGCATGTAAATAAATGACATACATTTAGAACATTTCTTCCACTAAATGGTGTTTACAATGTGTATAAATAATTCTCTGTGTTTTCCCAATTAACTACTTCTTCTTCTTGTGTCTAATAACTCTCTTCCATTACCTGTTGTTGTTGTGATGTTGAGTGTTGGGTTGTGTGGTGATGAGTGGTGTGGAGTGGTGTTGTGTTTTTAAGTTATGTTGAGTAATGAGTTAAGCTCACTTCGCGTGATGGTGTTCCGCGAAGCACAACTTTCTCATGTAATGCAATTCATGTGTGCCCTTATCTAATTACATTTGACATAAATATAAATATTTATTTCGCCAAACCCTATTAATTCTATAGATAAAGGAGAAAGGAAAGATTGATTTCACTTTCAGCTTTCTAGATTGTAAATAGGCATAGATAAGTCTGTTTTAGAACAAGGCACTTGTTCTAGTACACGAACTGTCATTTCAGCTGTAGATAGTGGTGCATCTTTAGCAATGTTTCTGGTGAAATGCACAAGATTGCTTTCGAATCATCACTTCTCACAGTTGTTTAGAATAGAATATAGTAGTGGAATGCACTTCTTAAAGTTAATAATTATCTCTAAGAATATCAGAGATTGTAGTTTCATCGAAGAGAATATTCTGCCCGGGAATGGCTTTGCGTCGTTAGAATCTACAGTCGAGCATTTTTACATTTCAGAGGTTTTAATTAATAATCATACATTTCAATTGACATCACAAACATGGGTTTACATTACTTGATACATCGGGTTCTTAGTCTAATCAAGGGCCAACAAACGTACCTCGGATCCAGACTTTTGCCTTGCCCATTGAATTTTTGGTCACACACTCTTCTCACATCCGTCCATGGAGCGAGTTCAGACAAAAGTGCGGGCTTATTAACATTTCTGATGAAATAGTAATATATGTTAATTATGCACTGGCGCGAAGGCGGTCATGTGGTTTTCCTATCCAATGGTTTTCTGAGCTTGGTCTGATGAAATCTTTCTAAGAATCCACGTCATTTGTCACTTGTTCAGTTCCAGTTTTGATGTTAAGTTTTAAGTCCCAATCTCCAATTGCGTTTGTGAAGTCAATTTCTTTCAATGTTGTTTCCTCTTTTTGCGGCATGAGTTGATGAATGAATAATGTTGGCTGCGTTATGCCACATGGCCCCACTCCAGATTGTTCTATGGTATGGAACTATGTTTCCAACATTTTCAGTTATCAAGTTGTTCCCATTTTTCCTCCCTTGTATTCTCTTCTGCATCGGATTGACCTGATTCATCAGGCACTGGGTGTCGACTCAGGAAGTCCGCTCCCACATTCATTTTCCCAGGAACATACTCAACCTGGAACGAGTAAGGTTGAAGAAGCAGCGACCACCTCATAAGTCGGGCATTCAGAGTCTTAGATGCTGCGAGAAACATGAGTGGTTGATGGTCACATTGCACTGTGAAGTGTCTGCCATATAGGTATGCTTGAAATTTCTGTACACTCCATACGAGCGCAAGACATTCTCTCTCGATAGTACTGTAATTTCTCTCTGCTGCATTCAATTTCCTGCTAGCATAGGCTACAGGGAATAGCTCTGATGGTACATCTCCCTTTCTCTGCAACAGCGTTGCCCCAATTCCTATGTTACTGGCATCGGTGCGCAGCACGAATGGTTGGTCGAGGTCTGGTAGATGTAAGACTGGATGAGCAGTTAATGCCTGCTTTAATGCTGTGAAAGCTCTCTCACAGTCAGCTGACCAAGTGACTTTCTCTGGTTTCCCCTTTTTGGTAAGATCCGTTAAAGGTGCTGACAGAGTATTGAAGTCCTTGATGTATTTTTGATAGAATCCACATAAGGATACAAATGATCTTACATCCTTCTTTGTTTTTGGACGACGTGCTCTCTGGAGTTTGTCCACATTTCCCTCTTGTGGAGTTATCAGTCCATGAGATATCTTATGACCTAGAAAGTCCAATTCTTGGAATCCTATCTGACACTTCTTTGGTCTAGCCGTCAATCCAGTTTCTCCGAGGCGCCTGAACAAAAGATGCAGGGTTTCTACATGCTCTTCAAATGTTTCAGTTGCGATCAGGATGTCATCCATGAAGTGACTGATGTCTGGATGCTGTAGTGGGTCAAGTAATTTTCTCATCATACGTGTAAAGACGCTGGGAGCATTACTTAATCCGAATGGAAGAACGTTGAACTCATAGTGTCCTCCAGGCGTGCTGAAAGCTAACCATGGTCTAACTTCCGGTTTTACAGGAATCTGGTAATATCCCTTACTGAGATCAATCCTAGTAAAGTACTTAGCTCGGTTGAGTGCTGTGAAGAGTTTATTCTGATCAGGCAGAGGTTCTGCTTGGAATTCAGTTATAGCATTGAGCTGTCGATAATCGATGCACAATCTATGTTCTCCACTTGGCTTTCTCAATAATACGACGCTAGCACTGTAAGGTGATTCAGATGGTGAGATTATTCCTGCGGTGAGCAGCTGTTGTATTTCTTCCTCTAAAGTCTTTTGCTTTGCATAAGGAACTGGGTAAGTCTTGACTCGCACAGGCACTGTGTCATTCAACTTCATGTCAAATTCCTCCAAATCAGTTCTTCCTGGCTTATCAGTAAGTACTTCTGCATATTTTGCCATAAGTTCCCTAATCTGCTTTTGCTGATCCTTTGTTAAGTTGGGATTGATTTCCACATCCTTAAAGGTCTCTTTGGCTTGCAGTTGGCACTCGACTCCCATTGTTGATCCTTCTTCGACTTCAGTAGCCACACTCATGGCCATCAGATGTGCAGGTTCGGTGGTTGAGGGTCTTTCATGATATTTCTTCAAGATGTTTATGTGAAATACTTTCATCTTGCCTTTGACTGAAATTCTGTAGTTGGTACGTGAGATCTTCTCCGTCACTACATAAGGTCCTCTCCATCCTATTTGCAGCTTATTCTGACTGGTTGGAAGCAGCAACATCACCTTCTCTCCTACCTCTAACTCTCTATCCTTTGCCTTGCGGTTGAAGTTACGAGCAATTCTTCGTCTGGCTTGACGTAGATTGACATTCGCTTGTTTCCAACTGTGTTGTAAACGATTTTTCAACTCGGCAACATATGTAGATGCAGTCACGACTGTATCATCTGTAGTATTATCAGTCCATGTTCGCAGTAACGCCTCAAGGGGTCCTTTGATTGGTCGTCCAAACAACAGTGTGGCTGGAGCAAAACCTGTTGAGTGATGGGGTACTTCCCTGTAAGCGAATAAAGCTGCGGGTAAATACAAGTCCCAATCCTCTGTCTTCTCCTGGGCAATTTTGCGCAGGATACTAATCAATGTCCCGTTCCACCTTTCCACAAGTCCATTTGACTGAGGGTGATATGGTGAACTGAAGATATGGCGTGCATGAAAAAGTCGGAAGGTCTCTTCCATGAGCTTACCACGAAACTGTGAACCGTTGTCCGTCAAGATCCTTTGTGGGAATCCTAGACGTGTGAATATTCCTAATAATGCATCAGCGACGTGTTTGGAGTCACAGCTGGGCATAGGAACTGCTTCGGCCCACATGGTTGTTGTGTCCACAAGCGTTAATATGAATCGGTTTCGCCTCTTCGTTGCTGAGAGAGGTCCGATTATGTCTACTGCCACTTTCTCAAATGGAATTCCAGTGATTGGCGATTCACCCAACATTGCCGGTGGTGTCCGGTGTTTTGGTGATACTTTCTGACACTGTGGGCATGATTTTACAAACCGTTGTATGTCTGAATTCATCCCTGGCCAAAAGTAGTGAGTGGTAATCCGCTGTGTAGTAGCGTTGATACCCATGTGCCCACTGAATGGTAGACTGTGACCCATCTCTAAGATCTGAGTCCTGTATTGAGTTGGTACAACAAGTTGATTAAACTCTTGTCCAGCTCGTCCTGCTTTTCTGTAAAGAAGTGCTGACTTCATGAACAGATCACCTTTACGTAGAGGTAAATGTGATTTTGGCAGTTTTCTGAAGCAGGGTTCCAAGGTGCTGTCGGCTTCTTGTGCCCTCTTCAGTTCCTCCGTTCGAGGGATTGGCGTAGTTGTTTCTGGAGTTTTTGTTGCCTGTGATCGAGTGGTCATGGTCGCCATCGCCACAGGTTGAACAGGTTCTCCTAGAACGATAAATCTACGGCCGAGGATTACAGGATATATCGGATCGTCCAAGATTGCTGCCTTGATCGTCCCAGTGACATACCGCGAGGCTATGTTCACTTTTGCCACTGGAAGAGACATATTGGTTGAACTCTTCAGTGGTCCCTGTAATTCCACTATTTCCTCTGTCACCTGTTCGGGGTGAACTAAGGATGATGAGACAACACAGTCATATGATAATCCAGTATCATATAAACAGGTCGTTTTGAATCCATTTAGTAAGATGGATTCCACAACCGGAATACGAGATAATGTGTCTTGATGAGGTGTCTGTTTGGACGTTTCACCAGTGCTCACTTTTCTCTCTTTTCGGTTGGCCAAACATGCCGCTGTGTGTGGAGGTGGCTTCTTTCTGCAACTCTGAAATGTGTGACCCCTAATTTTGCAATGGGTACAGAATGGTTTGTCCTCCCTCGGCGCTGTTTGCACTGAGTGTTGAGTGTTTTTCGGGGATTTCCCCTTTTTCCCGGTGGCTACAGTGTTTTCACCCTCTTTTGGCTGTGGAGTTTTGTTTTGAGAGGGGGTGTTGTTCGAACGTCCCTTTCCTCCCATCTCCTTTTGAGATTTCTCAAATCTCTCTGCCAGGATGATTATAGTTTCCAGGCGGTCAGCCCCGTTTTGGGTTAGGAATGCCTTCATTTCGTTCTGCATTTTCCCCTTGATCTGATCAATGATAATCATTTCACGGAGTCCTTCATAATTTTCCTCAAATCCTCCCAAGCAAGTCCATCTTTGTATGTATGACTTCAGTCTTTCCACTAGTTGTGCGTAGCTCTCACCCGGTTCCTTCCTTGCGGCTTTGAACCTGAGTTTATAAAATTCGGCGTCCACTTCGAATCGGCTCAAGAGTGCCGTCTTGAGTGTTGTGTAGTTCTGTTGTTCCTCTCTAGTGAGTCTTGAGAACACTTCATACGCCGTGGATCTTAAGGCCTGCGCCAACTTCGTCGCCCATCTACTTTCTTCAAGCCCACAGCTGACAGCCATTGCCTCGAAGCGTGATAAAAATCCTTCGATGTGGTCAGTCTGTTCATTAAAGGGGTCCAGAGGAAATGACATAGCTCCTGAATTAAGTTGAGAGACGTGAGGTGGTTCTGTCACTGGCGATCCTGATGAGGTTGAGGGTGTAGGACCACTCCCTTTCTCTATCCTCCGGATCTCCACTTCAATCTCCATTCTCCTCAACTCCAGTTGGTGTTGACGCTCTCTCTCCTTATCTTCCATTTCAGCCTGTAGTCGTTTCTCTTTCTCCTCCAATTCTGCCTGAAGCTGTTTTTCTTTGAGAGTCAATTCAGCCTGCAGTCTTTCCCTTTTGTCAAATGCATCCGAAACATAGTTAGCTAGCTCAAGGCCATCTAACCCGCATTCTCTACCTGTTTCTGTTATTTGGGCTCTAAACTTTGCAGTTTCCGCCATGTCTATAATTTATTGCTTTGCTCTGCCTATCAATATAATTGCAGTTAGTCTGATCCGCGTAAGTTTGTCAGTCCCTGATCTGCAAAGATACAACAGAGCATGTGCAATATTAAAAACACCCTATGTTATGTCTGTCTGTCAATGCTGGAAAAGCCAAAGGCAGCAGGCACTGAAGTAACCACAATTAATTCCTAGTAAAGAAAAGAATCTGAAATTAGACAGAGTTTTCCCAACGGATAAGATTTTCCGGTGGTTGATGAAATGCTGTTAAGTTCAGACTCCACAGGAATAGAACACCTTCTCTGAAAGAGAAGTAGTGTTGGTAGAGTAGATACACACTATATATTTCACCTGGAGCAACTCTTTCTGAAGTATAAGCCTATTTGAACATGGCCCCCTTCTCCAGGAGTAAAATCAGTCACCCACTCTTATTTATCTATAAATGTCATTCATATCATGTGGCTGTCAATCAATACCCCACATGGTATCTGTTAAACATTCTAGAAAATGACAATGTTCAAAATCTAAGATAATTGTGTTCATGTATTTTTAGGTGATTGTTTAAAGGTTAATATATGGGAACCATCCAGGACTTAGCCCACAATATGTCATATATTTTTGAAGGGAGTGGGAGATCACTGTAGTGCATGCCCCATCTCTAACAAAAGATGTAGAGCCCCATCCTCTTCTATCTTCAATAACCCCAGAATATGAACCTTGAGTTATCTGCAGGCCTAGTTCTATTAAGTATTGTCTAGGAGATATAGATTATGGCCCTGGTAAGAATGGTAATTTACTAACTGGGAATCTGCCCCTTCTCCAATGATTCTGATAGCTCTGGAGCCCCCTTTTAGTTTATCAAATCTGAGGAAAGTCTGGAGAATTTTCTCAGCCTGATTTAGATGAAGAAAACATGGATGTTGAGCAGTTGATAGATTTAGAGTCTTTTTATTTCCCCATTCAGTAAGTCATTATGAGTTAATTTATCTTTAAACAATCAAACACAAACAATCACATCAGATTTTGACAACATGATGTACAAAGAAGTTGTTTACACAGATAGGTTTAAACTTGACAAATTAACAGAAGGTCAATTCATGTTAATCATTTATTGACTGGCCTGAGCCTTCTGGTCAGTACATACATCTCTATTGTGATTTACACAAAGTAATAGAACAGTTGCACATTGGACCATTGTCCCAGACAAGCAATAATAAGCATCAATATATGAGATGTCAACAAGTGTGAAAACATAGTAAACATTTTGATGTTGTACATATTAAGTATGATAGTGTTGTCTCAACCATAAAATGTCAGTAGTTTTCCTGAAATTGGGTGTGGGTTCTACCTATGAGAAAAGTAACCTGGTGACTGGAGGATTAGGTAAGCCAGGGTCCATTGACTGATGGATCCACTTCAGGTCTGCCCGTATAGCTCCTCTGAAGGCCTCCCCATGCTCTGCTCATAGCGAAGTCATCCTCCCTCTCACTTGTGGTTCATCTCTTTCTCTCGGCTTCCCTCCCTCAGGTCTGATTTAGGTGGTTAATTTGCTGATGTGTTGGGTGGTTGTTGGTATGTAGCCACCAAGATCACTGATGAATATTCGCATAAATATATACATTCCTACCAATACAATAATAAGAAGTAGGTCGGAAGAAATCTAAATTCCTGAAGTAGGAACTAGTTCCCCTCCCCTCCTTTTCTCTCTGAGCTAGTGTTGGGTTAAGTTGGGGTGGTCAGAGATTATCACACGGTGTACGCCTTGTATCAACTTGTTCCTGCTGTATGTAAATTCTCATTTGACCGGGGTCAGTGAACGTGTACAGTAAGACATTGACAAGAGTGAGAATATGTCAAGATGCATGTAAATAAATGACATACATTTAGAACATTTCTTCCACTAAATGGTGTTTACAATGTGTATAAATAATTCTCTGTGTTTTCCCAATTAACTACTTCTTCTTCTTGTGTCTAATAACTCTCTTCCATTACCTGTTGTTGTTGTGATGTTGAGTGTTGGGTTGTGTGGTAATGAGTGGTGTGGAGTGGTGTTGTGTTTTTAAGTTATGTTGAGTAATGAGTTAAGCTCACTTCGCGTGATGGTGTTCCGCGAAGCACAACTTTCTCATGTAATGCAATTCATGTGTGCCCTTATCTAATTACATTTGACATAAATATAAATATTTATTTCGCCAAACCCTATTAATTCTATAGATAAAGGAGAAAGGAAAGATTGATTTCACTTTCAGCTTTCTAGATTGTAAATAGGCATAGATAAGTCTGTTTTAGAACAAGGCACTTGTTCTAGTACACGAACTGTCATTTCAGCTGTAGATAGTGGTGCATCTTTAGCAATGTTTCTGGTGAAATGCACAAGATTGCTTTCGAATCATCACTTCTCACAGTTGTTTAGAATAGAATATAGTAGTGGAATGCACTTCTTAAAGTTAATAATTATCTCTAAGAATATCAGAGATTGTAGTTTCATCGAAGAGAATATTCTGCCCGGGAATGGCTTTGCGTCGTTAGAATCTACAGTCGAGCATTTTTACATTTCAGAGGTTTTAATTAATAATCATACATTTCAATTGACATCACAAACATGGGTTTACATTACTTGATACATCGGGTTCTTAGTCTAATCAAGGGCCAACAAACGTACCTCGGATCCAGACTTTTGCCTTGCCCATTGAATTTTTGGTCACACACTCTTCTCACATCCGTCCATGGAGCGAGTTCAGACAAAAGTGCGGGCTTATTAACATTTCTGATGAAATAGTAATATATGTTAATTATGCACTGGCGCGAAGGCGGTCATGTGGTTTTCCTATCCAATGGTTTTCTGAGCTTGGTCTGATGAAATCTTTCTAAGAATCCACGTCATTTGTCACTTGTTCAGTTCCAGTTTTGATGTTAAGTTTTAAGTCCCAATCTCCAATTGCGTTTGTGAAGTCAATTTCTTTCAATGTTGTTTCCTCTTTTTGCGGCATGAGTTGATGAATGAATAATGTTGGCTGCGTTATGCCACATGGCCCCACTCCAGATTGTTCTATGGTATGGAACTATGTTTCCAACATTTTCAGTTATCAAGTTGTTCCCATTTTTCCTCCCTTGTATTCTCTTCTGCATCGGATTGACCTGATTCATCAGGCACTGGGTGTCGACTCAGGAAGTCCGCTCCCACATTCATTTTCCCAGGAACATACTCAACCTGGAACGAGTAAGGTTGAAGAAGCAGCGACCACCTCATAAGTCGGGCATTCAGAGTCTTAGATGCTGCGAGAAACATGAGTGGTTGATGGTCACATTGCACTGTGAAGTGTCTGCCATATAGGTATGCTTGAAATTTCTGTACACTCCATACGAGCGCAAGACATTCTCTCTCGATAGTACTGTAATTTCTCTCTGCTGCATTCAATTTCCTGCTAGCATAGGCTACAGGGAATAGCTCTGATGGTACATCTCCCTTTCTCTGCAACAGCGTTGCCCCAATTCCTATGTTACTGGCATCGGTGCGCAGCACGAATGGTTGGTCGAGGTCTGGTAGATGTAAGACTGGATGAGCAGTTAATGCCTGCTTTAATGCTGTGAAAGCTCTCTCACAGTCAGCTGACCAAGTGACTTTCTCTGGTTTCCCCTTTTTGGTAAGATCCGTTAAAGGTGCTGACAGAGTATTGAAGTCCTTGATGTATTTTTGATAGAATCCACATAAGGATACAAATGATCTTACATCCTTCTTTGTTTTTGGACGACGTGCTCTCTGGAGTTTGTCCACATTTCCCTCTTGTGGAGTTATCAGTCCATGAGATATCTTATGACCTAGAAAGTCCAATTCTTGGAATCCTATCTGACACTTCTTTGGTCTAGCCGTCAATCCAGTTTCTCCGAGGCGCCTGAACAAAAGATGCAGGGTTTCTACATGCTCTTCAAATGTTTCAGTTGCGATCAGGATGTCATCCATGAAGTGACTGATGTCTGGATGCTGTAGTGGGTCAAGTAATTTTCTCATCATACGTGTAAAGACGCTGGGAGCATTACTTAATCCGAATGGAAGAACGTTGAACTCATAGTGTCCTCCAGGCGTGCTGAAAGCTAACCATGGTCTAACTTCCGGTTTTACAGGAATCTGGTAATATCCCTTACTGAGATCAATCCTAGTAAAGTACTTAGCTCGGTTGAGTGCTGTGAAGAGTTTATTCTGATCAGGCAGAGGTTCTGCTTGGAATTCAGTTATAGCATTGAGCTGTCGATAATCGATGCACAATCTATGTTCTCCACTTGGCTTTCTCAATAATACGACGCTAGCACTGTAAGGTGATTCAGATGGTGAGATTATTCCTGCGGTGAGCAGCTGTTGTATTTCTTCCTCTAAAGTCTTTTGCTTTGCATAAGGAACTGGGTAAGTCTTGACTCGCACAGGCACTGTGTCATTCAACTTCATGTCAAATTCCTCCAAATCAGTTCTTCCTGGCTTATCAGTAAGTACTTCTGCATATTTTGCCATAAGTTCCCTAATCTGCTTTTGCTGATCCTTTGTTAAGTTGGGATTGATTTCCACATCCTTAAAGGTCTCTTTGGCTTGCAGTTGGCACTCGACTCCCATTGTTGATCCTTCTTCGACTTCAGTAGCCACACTCATGGCCATCAGATGTGCAGGTTCGGTGGTTGAGGGTCTTTCATGATATTTCTTCAAGATGTTTATGTGAAATACTTTCATCTTGCCTTTGACTGAAATTCTGTAGTTGGTACGTGAGATCTTCTCCGTCACTACATAAGGTCCTCTCCATCCTATTTGCAGCTTATTCTGACTGGTTGGAAGCAGCAACATCACCTTCTCTCCTACCTCTAACTCTCTATCCTTTGCCTTGCGGTTGAAGTTACGAGCAATTCTTCGTCTGGCTTGACGTAGATTGACATTCGCTTGTTTCCAACTGTGTTGTAAACGATTTTTCAACTCGGCAACATATGTAGATGCAGTCACGACTGTATCATCTGTAGTATTATCAGTCCATGTTCGCAGTAACGCCTCAAGGGGTCCTTTGATTGGTCGTCCAAACAACAGTGTGGCTGGAGCAAAACCTGTTGAGTGATGGGGTACTTCCCTGTAAGCGAATAAAGCTGCGGGTAAATACAAGTCCCAATCCTCTGTCTTCTCCTGGGCAATTTTGCGCAGGATACTAATCAATGTCCCGTTCCACCTTTCCACAAGTCCATTTGACTGAGGGTGATATGGTGAACTGAAGATATGGCGTGCATGAAAAAGTCGGAAGGTCTCTTCCATGAGCTTACCACGAAACTGTGAACCGTTGTCCGTCAAGATCCTTTGTGGGAATCCTAGACGTGTGAATATTCCTAATAATGCATCAGCGACGTGTTTGGAGTCACAGCTGGGCATAGGAACTGCTTCGGCCCACATGGTTGTTGTGTCCACAAGCGTTAATATGAATCGGTTTCGCCTCTTCGTTGCTGAGAGAGGTCCGATTATGTCTACTGCCACTTTCTCAAATGGAATTCCAGTGATTGGCGATTCACCCAACATTGCCGGTGGTGTCCGGTGTTTTGGTGATACTTTCTGACACTGTGGGCATGATTTTACAAACCGTTGTATGTCTGAATTCATCCCTGGCCAAAAGTAGTGAGTGGTAATCCGCTGTGTAGTAGCGTTGATACCCATGTGCCCACTGAATGGTAGACTGTGACCCATCTCTAAGATCTGAGTCCTGTATTGAGTTGGTACAACAAGTTGATTAAACTCTTGTCCAGCTCGTCCTGCTTTTCTGTAAAGAAGTGCTGACTTCATGAACAGATCACCTTTACGTAGAGGTAAATGTGATTTTGGCAGTTTTCTGAAGCAGGGTTCCAAGGTGCTGTCGGCTTCTTGTGCCCTCTTCAGTTCCTCCGTTCGAGGGATTGGCGTAGTTGTTTCTGGAGTTTTTGTTGCCTGTGATCGAGTGGTCATGGTCGCCATCGCCACAGGTTGAACAGGTTCTCCTAGAACGATAAATCTACGGCCGAGGATTACAGGATATATCGGATCGTCCAAGATTGCTGCCTTGATCGTCCCAGTGACATACCGCGAGGCTATGTTCACTTTTGCCACTGGAAGAGACATATTGGTTGAACTCTTCAGTGGTCCCTGTAATTCCACTATTTCCTCTGTCACCTGTTCGGGGTGAACTAAGGATGATGAGACAACACAGTCATATGATAATCCAGTATCATATAAACAGGTCGTTTTGAATCCATTTAGTAAGATGGATTCCACAACCGGAATACGAGATAATGTGTCTTGATGAGGTGTCTGTTTGGACGTTTCACCAGTGCTCACTTTTCTCTCTTTTCGGTTGGCCAAACATGCCGCTGTGTGTGGAGGTGGCTTCTTTCTGCAACTCTGAAATGTGTGACCCCTAATTTTGCAATGGGTACAAAATGGTTTGTCCTCCCTCGGCGCTGTTTGGACTGAGTGTTGAGTGTTTTTCGGGGATTTCCCCTTTTTCCCGGTGGCTACAGTGTTTTCACCCTCTTTTGGCTGTGGAATTTTGTTTTGAGAGGGGGTGTTGTTCGAACGTCCCTTTCCTCCCATCTCCTTTTGAGATTTCTCAAATCTCTCTGCCAGGATGATTATAGTTTCCAGGCGGTCAGCCCCGTTTTGGGTTAGGAATGCCTTCATTTCGTTCTGCATTTTCCCCTTGATCTGATCAATGATAATCATTTCACGGAGTCCTTCATAATTTTCCTCAAATCCTCCCAAGCAAGTCCATCTTTGTATGTATGACTTCAGTCTTTCCACTAGTTGTGCGTAGCTCTCACCCGGTTCCTTCCTTGCGGCTTTGAACCTGAGTTTATAAAATTCGGCGTCCACTTCGAATCGGCTCAAGAGTGCCGTCTTGAGTGTTGTGTAGTTCTGTTGTTCCTCTCTAGTGAGTCTTGAGAACACTTCATACGCCGTGGATCTTAAGGCCTGCGCCAACTTCGTCGCCCATCTACTTTCTTCAAGCCCACAGCTGACAGCCATTGCCTCGAAGCGTGATAAAAATCCTTCGATGTGGTCAGTCTGTTCATTAAAGGGGTCCAGAGGAAATGACATAGCTCCTGAATTAAGTTGAGAGACGTGAGGTGGTTCTGTCACTGGCGAACCCTGATGAGGTTGAGGGTGTAGGACCACTCCCTTTCTCTATCCTCCGGATCTCCACTTCAATCTCCATTCTCCTCAACTCCAGTTGGTGTTGACGCTCTCTCTCCTTATCTTCCATTTCAGCCTGTAGTCGTTTCTCTTTCTCCTCCAATTCTGCCTGAAGCTGTTTTTCTTTGAGAGTCAATTCAGCCTGCAGTCTTTCCCTTTTGTCAAATGCATCCGAAACATAGTTAGCTAGCTCAAGGCCATCTAACCCGCATTCTCTACCTGTTTCTGTTATTTGGGCTCTAAACTTTGCAGTTTCCGCCATGTCTATAATTTATTGCTTTGCTCTGCCTATCAATATAATTGCAGTTAGTCTGATCCGCGTAAGTTTGTCAGTCCCTGATCTGCAAAGATACAACAGAGCATGTGCAATATTAAAAACACCCTATGTTATGTCTGTCTGTCAATGCTGGAAAAGCCAAAGGCAGCAGGCACTGAAGTAACCACAATTAATTCCTAGTAAAGAAAAGAATCTGAAATTAGACAGAGTTTTCCCAACGGATAAGATTTTCCGGTGGTTGATGAAATGCTGTTAAGTTCAGACTCCACAGGAATAGAACACCTTCTCTGAAAGAGAAGTAGTGTTGGTAGAGTAGATACACACTATATATTTCACCTGGAGCAACTCTTTCTGAAGTATAAGCCTATTTGAACATGGCCCCCTTCTCCAGGAGTAAAATCAGTCACCCACTCTTATTTATCTATAAATGTCATTCATATCATGTGGCTGTCAATCAATACCCCACATGGTATCTGTTAAACATTCTAGAAAATGACAATGTTCAAAATCTAAGATAATTGTGTTCATGTATTTTTAGGTGATTGTTTAAAGGTTAATATATGGGAACCATCCAGGACTTAGCCCACAATATGTCATATATTTTTGAAGGGAGTGGGAGATCACTGTAGTGCATGCCCCATCTCTAACAAAAGATGTAGAGCCCCATCCTCTTCTATCTTCAATAACCCCAGAATATGAACCTTGAGTTATCTGCAGGCCTAGTTCTATTAAGTATTGTCTAGGAGATATAGATTATGGCCCTGGTAAGAATGGTAATTTACTAACTGGGAATCTGCCCCTTCTCCAATGATTCTGATAGCTCTGGAGCCCCCTTTTAGTTTATCAAATCTGAGGAAAGTCTGGAGAATTTTCTCAGCCTGATTTAGATGAAGAAAACATGGATGTTGAGCAGTTGATAGATTTAGAGTCTTTTTATTTCCCCATTCAGTAAGTCATTATGAGTTAATTTATCTTTAAACAATCAAACACAAACAATCACATCAGATTTTGACAACATGATGTACAAAGAAGTTGTTTACACAGATAGGTTTAAACTTGACAAATTAACAGAAGGTCAATTCATGTTAATCATTTATTGACTGGCCTGAGCCTTCTGGTCAGTACATAGCCGGCTTCGTGGCTTAGAGGTTACGACTTTTCTCCGTAATCTCGTATACTCTCGTCAGGTAACGTGATGACGGTTCAAATCAGCAGTGGTTCGAATCGCATCGGTAACTTTCGGGGTATGTGAGCCGGCCGCTCAGAAAGCAATGGCAAACTACTGAGCGTAATCTTGCCAAGAGATCAACATACAGCTGAAAGATGCTGGTGTTGGCAGCTAAGTCCTGTAAAGGATATGCTAAAAAAAAAAAAAAAAAAAAAATAGAACAGTTGCACATTGGACCATTGTCCCAGACAAGCAATAATAAGCATCAATATATGAGATGTCAACAAGTGTGAAAACATAGTAAACATTTTGATGTTGTACATATTAAGTATGATAGTGTTGTCTCAACCATAAAATGTCAGTAGTTTTCCTGAAATTGGGTGTGGGTTCTACCTATGAGAAAAGTAACCTGGTGACTGGAGGATTAGGTAAGCCAGGGTCCATTGACTGATGGATCCACTTCAGGTCTGCCCGTATAGCTCCTCTGAAGGCCTCCCCATGCTCTGCTCATAGCGAAGTCATCCTCCCTCTCACTTGTGGTTCATCTCTTTCTCTCGGCTTCCCTCCCTCAGGTCTGATTTAGGTGGTTAATTTGCTGATGTGTTGGGTGGTTGTTGGTATGTAGCCACCAAGATCACTGATGAATATTCTCATAAATATATACATTCCTACCAATACAATAATAAGAAGTAGGTCGGAAGAAATCTAAATTCCTGAAGTAGGAACTAGTTCCCCTCCCCTCCTTTTCTCTCTGAGCTAGTGTTGGGTTAAGTTGGGGTGGTCAGAGATTATCACACGGTGTACGCCTTGTATCAACTTGTTCCTGCTGTATGTAAATTCTCATTTGACCGGGGTCAGTGAACGTGTACAGTAAGACATTGACAAGAGTGAGAATATGTCAAGATGCATGTAAATAAATGACATACATTTAGAACATTTCTTCCACTAAATGGTGTTTACAATGTGTATAAATAATTCTCTGTGTTTTCCCAATTAACTACTTCTTCTTCTTGTGTCTAATAACTCTCTTCCATTACCTGTTGTTGTTGTGATGTTGAGTGTTGGGTTGTGTGGTGATGAGTGGTGTGGAGTGGTGTTGTGTTTTTAAGTTATGTTGAGTAATGAGTTAAGCTCACTTCGCGTGATGGTGTTCCGCGAAGCACAACTTTCTCATGTAATGCAATTCATGTGTGCCCTTATCTAATTACATTTGACATAAATATAAATATTTATTTCGCCAAACCCTATTAATTCTATAGATAAAGGAGAAAGGAAAGATTGATTTCACTTTCAGCTTTCTAGATTGTAAATAGGCATAGATAAGTCTGTTTTAGAACAAGGCACTTGTTCTAGTACACGAACTGTCATTTCAGCTGTAGATAGTGGTGCATCTTTAGCAATGTTTCTGGTGAAATGCACAAGATTGCTTTCGAATCATCACTTCTCACAGTTGTTTAGAATAGAATATAGTAGTGGAATGCACTTCTTAAAGTTAATAATTATCTCTAAGAATATCAGAGATTGTAGTTTCATCGAAGAGAATATTCTGCCCGGGAATGGCTTTGCGTCGTTAGAATCTACAGTCGAGCATTTTTACATTTCAGAGGTTTTAATTAATAATCATACATTTCAATTGACATCACAAACATGGGTTTACATTACTTGATACATCGGGTTCTTAGTCTAATCAAGGGCCAACAAACGTACCTCGGATCCAGACTTTTGCCTTGCCCATTGAATTTTTGGTCACACACTCTTCTCACATCCGTCCATGGAGCGAGTTCAGACAAAAGTGCGGGCTTATTAACATTTCTGATGAAATAGTAATATATGTTAATTATGCACTGGCGCGAAGGCGGTCATGTGGTTTTCCTATCCAATGGTTTTCTGAGCTTGGTCTGATGAAATCTTTCTAAGAATCCACGTCATTTGTCACTTGTTCAGTTCCAGTTTTGATGTTAAGTTTTAAGTCCCAATCTCCAATTGCGTTTGTGAAGTCAATTTCTTTCAATGTTGTTTCCTCTTTTTGCGGCATGAGTTGATGAATGAATAATGTTGGCTGCGTTATGCCACAGTGATCATGCCTGACCACAGCCTTCTATCTCGTGTACTGCCAATCCTCTTATATTTTATACAGTGTAGCGTTGGTGATCATGCCTGTCCACTGCCTTCTGTCTTGTCTTCTTCCAATCTTCTTATATTTTATACAGTGTAGCGTTGGTGATCATGCCTGTCCACAGCCTTCTGTCTCGTGTACTGCTAGTCTTCTTATATTTTATACAGTGTAGCGTTGGTGATCATGCCTGTCCACAGCCTTCTGTCTCGTGTACTGCCAATCTCTTATATTTTATACAGTGTAGCGTTGGTAATCATACGTGTACACAGCCTTCTGTCTCGTGTACTGCCAATCTCTTATATTTTATATTTTATACAGTGTAGAGTTGGTTATCATGCGTGTCCACTGCCTTCTGTCTTGTCTTCTTCCAATCTTCTTATATTTTATACAGTGTAGCGTTGGTGATCATGCGTGTACACAGCCTTCTGTCTCGTTTACTTCCAATCTTCTTATATTTTATACAGTGTAGAGTTGGTTATCATGCGTGTACACAGCCTACTGTCTCGTTTACTTCCAATCTTCTTATATTTTATACAGTGTAGCTTTGGTGATCATGCCTGTCCACTGCCTTCTGTCTTGTCTTCTTCCAATCTTCTTATATTTTATACAGTGTAGCGTTGGTGATCATGCCTGTCCACAGCCTTCTGTCTCGTGTACTGCTAGTCTTCTTATATTTTATACAGTGTAGCGTTGGTGATCATGCCTGGCCACAGCCTTCTATCTCGTGTACTGCCAATCTTCTTATATTTTATACAGTGTAGCGTTGGTGATCATGCCTGTCCACAGCATTCTGTCTCGTGTACTGCCAATCTTCTTATATTTTATACAGTGTAGCGTTGGTGATCATGCCTGTCCACACCCTTCTGTCTCGTGTACTTCCAAACTTCTTATATTTTATACAGTGTAGCGTTGGTGATCATGCCTGACCACACCCTTCTGTCTCGTGTTCTTCCAATCTTCTTATATTTTATACAGTGTAGCGTTCGTGATCATGCCTGTCCACACCCTTCTGTCTCGTATTCTTCCAATCTTCTTCTAGTCCATATAGTGTGGCGTTGGTGATCATGCCTGTCCACACCCTTCTGTCTCGTGTTCTTCCAATCTTCTTCTAGTCCATATAGTGTGGCGTTGGTGATTATGCCTGTCCACAGCCTTCTGTCTCGTGTACTGCCAATCATTTATGATACTTAAGTACCTCCATATCATAATTTCAAATTGCCCGCCATCTTCTCTCTTAGTCTCCAGCTGCATCTCCTCATCTCCAGCTTCTCCTTTTCATGAGATGCTCAGAGAATGTCGACTGTCCTCTTCTGATGCGAGTAACCAGTTCTCTTTGTAAGTTAACTTCTCTCAAGAGATTTTCATTACTCTTTCTGTTCGTCCATGGTGTTTTCATCATTATTGTATAAAACCACATTTCCGCAGCTTACGCACAATTTCTCACTTGCTTGTTTGTTGTCCTCAACCTGAAATCGCTTCAGTAGAGTGAGAGTGTGTTTTTCTTAGCTCTTATTTCTTGGGTTTTTATTACTGCCAGCTGAATTAACCTAACGTGGTTTTTTTTTAAATATAATTGTGCTCGTTGTGATTCTGTGGATGTGGATAAATAGTTCTTAGATTAATACAAGTGGTGATTTTCGCAAAAAATGTGTATTAGATATAACATTCATTTCAAGTGATAGCTGAACACTAACAAATTTAGACCAATCAAGTGCATGAGGCGTCTCACAACCACCCAACCGCAACACGGGAGTTCAAATTTCCCGTGGCGTGTCTAGAGCTACAATGCGATCGCTTCATTCTTCAAGCAGCTATGATAACATTATGCAATAATGTCTTCGGCAGGAGAGGGCTCTATGGAGGTTACTGGTGTGAAAGCAAGATCCGGTTTACGATCGGCCGTGAATAAAACTTACACACTAAACAAAGAGAAGGCTGTTAAGACCAAACTCGCCAGGTGTGTTAATCCTGTCGGCCGAGTCGTCCAACACACCAACTCTGGCCAATGTGTTACGGTATCCTTTAACAATACACTCTATTATAGGGCATTTCGAACTTGGCTCCTCAACTATTACAAGCCTGAACTAACTCAACACAGACAAGATAGCCCACGTGAAAGACGACAATCCTTACTATCCATTTATATCACAAACAAAATAAATTGTTGGCCCAGGGTAGTGTTGACAACATTAATTCTTGGCTAAAATTAGGCTTTGTCGAGCTGGAAAACGCAATACATACATTCACGAGTAGAGACATATCAAAGACACAAGATATCATCAGCATGCTCGTCTTGAGAGAGGAAACAATAAACACAGCCCACAACTACAGCTGTGGACATCACAGCAGACAATGTTTCTCAACTAATACTTACGACGAGTGAACGGGACAATACCATCAACACGAACCAGCTAGCCCATCAGTGCTCTTGGTCATTGAACATCCAATGGAGCACCTCCAAACCAACGTAAGAGTGGCAGAAGAAATACCAGCCTTAGATAACACCCCAACTTTCAATGAACAATCGTGAGATTGTCATCGACGCATTGAGATAATAGAACGATAATGGCGCGTATTTTGTTACTGTTACAGCGAACATTGAAGCGAACAGCAAGGCCAGCAGTGTCTACTCAGCTCTCAAAGCAGAAGTCACGCTCCTGAGAGAGGAGAATCTATTGCTAAGAAAAACAACAGAAACTTTACAGCATGAGTCCAACACCGACCCAAATGAACAAGCGTGTAATTCCCAAGCAAGTGTATTAACCTAGGAGAATCTGGAAGCCCAGTTTCACCCAAAACAGTGGCGTGGACCAAGGTGATATCAGTGATAGTGGAGTTGACCAAGGTGGTATCAGTGACAGTGGAGCTGACCAAGGTGGTATCAGTGACAGTGGAGTTG
This sequence comes from Cepaea hortensis, assembly GCA_963921405.1. Lineage (NCBI taxonomy): Eukaryota > Metazoa > Mollusca > Gastropoda > Stylommatophora > Helicidae > Cepaea > Cepaea hortensis. The sequence goes on along the minus strand of OY992897.1, from coordinate 45,056,263 downwards.
ACCAAGGTGATGTCAGTGATAGTGGAGTTGACCAAGGTGGTATCAGTGATAGTGGAGTAGACGAAAGTAGTGACAGTGGAGCGGACGAAAGTAGTGACAATGGAGTGGACGAAATTAGTGACAGTGGAGTGGGTGAATGTAGTGACAGCGGAGTGGAAGAAAGTAGTGACAGTTGAGTGGACGAAATTAGTGACAGTGGAGTGGAGTAGACAGTGGAGTGGACGAATGTAGTGGCACTGGAGTGAACGAAATTAGTGACAGTGTAGTGGAGTAGACAAAAGCAGTGACAGTGGAGTCGAAAGAGACATAAATGACAGTGGAGTGGAACAAGGTAATGTCAGTGACACTGGAGTGGACCAAGGGGATGTCAATGAAAGTCGAGTGGACAAAAATCAGGAGACTGAGAGTCAAGTGTGGTGACAGTGAAGTGTGGTGAACTTCAAGTCTGCCGACAGTCAGGTGTGTGACAGTCAGGTGTGATGACCGTCAGGAGTGGTGACAGTCAGGTGTGTGACAGTCAGTTTTGATGACAGTCAGGAGTGGTGGCAGTCAAGAGTGGTGGCAGTCAAGTGATGATAGTCAATTTTGGTGACAGTTAGTTGTGTGACAGTAATGTTTTGTGACAGTCAAATTATCTGACAGCCAAGTGTGATGACATCCAGGTGTGGTTACAGCCACTGTGATGACAGTCAGGTGTGTTGACAGTGATGTAATACAAAGGTCAGCGATGCCACTCTGGCTATAAGTCAAGGGGTTGAAAATCAAGTTAGCGTAATTCGATTAACGAAAATTAAGTGGACAGAATTATATTGACGAAAATTAGTTGGACGTAATTCCATTGGCGAATATCAAGTGGATGTATTCGATTGACGAAAATCAAGTGGACGTAACTGGATTGGCTAAAATCAAGTAGACGTAACATGATTGACAAAAAGTGAAGTGAACGGAAAGACAAGTGAAATAAATCAAGCCGGCGATATTTGATTGACAGATGTTTCTCTTTCTGAAAGTGCATGCCTTGAGGCGGTTGTGATCATGTCCGTCCACAACCTTCTGTCTCGACTGCTGCCAGTCATTATGATACTGATGTTTCGCCATGCCATGCTAAATCGTCTAGTACATTTTTATATGGGGTCTCCTCCTGCCTCACTTCTTCACCCTCTCCCCCCCCCCCTTCTACTTCGAACTTTCCCATTTTAACGACTTACTCAAGCATTTCCCTCCACATGACAGACCCAAAACATGTGAACTGACTTCTTCTTATGCCAGTAACCATTTCTCTTTGTGAGTTAATTTCTTTCAAGATATGTTTATTACTCAACTTTCATAGCAGCAGTTATTACAGATTTTCTTTTGTGTTGTTATGCTCTCATTGCCAGTTGTTTTTTTTTTTCCTTTAACATCTCATTAGATATTCCATCTACTTCTGGGGATGTTTTCAGTTTTAGATTACAACTATCGATGCCTGCCTGTGGAAGATGTATCCATTACTTCCGTTTTTATTCTATGTCTGTCCTACTTTTCTGGTTAAATCTGTGGGTTTGTCTTAGTTTCTCGTGTCTTCGATGCTACAATCTTGGGAATATTTTGTTACGATGTCTGCTTCTTGCTTTCCTTTACTGCATGTTCCACCCTGCAGTATTTCTGCAGTTGTTCTGCTATTTCTTATCATTTGTAATCAGTTCTTTCGTCTATCTTGCAAGTTTGTTGCTTAAAATGTTGCCTTCATTTGAATGATGTTGTTGTGACGTCCCAGGTGCGTCTATTCTCAGCTTGCTGGTGGCCAACCTCCATTTCATTCTGCAGCTTTGTCATGAGCTGCTTGTAGTATATTGTTATTTAATGCACCTACCACCCTGGTAATATCTCTACCTTCAGTGAATATTTGATGGCCCCACGTTCACTGCCTGTCAGGGTCTTACTTATTACTGACAATGGCTCGTGTTTTCTGACAGGGAGTGAAACAATCATACACTACGAATGATTGTACGAAACACACGGTAACATAACTGAAACATTTTAATTACACTCTTCATATCATGCTGCGCTCACAACTAGCGACAATGTCATTTACAGATGCATATCTACAATATACAAGTTCATCAATGCATAGAATAGTACACTCACTCAGTCTCTAAATCAACTCGACAAAGCATACAAGCTTTCGTACATCAAGCATTGAATAATACATCAAATACATGCACCACTTTCTTCCATGTCCATCCAGTCTCGAAGTCGTCGGCAGTCTGAGCTAGCAGCGATGGTTTCTTGTTGGCCCTGCTTTTAGTTCTCGTGCGCTTCATGCGGCACGCTGACCACTGGCCATGCACTGCGTAGTAGCTGCTAGTTGAGTTCACGGTCGTACTAGTTCGTCGCCGCCAGGCGCTGGCGAGTGAGATTCTGACAGGGGAACGGGCCAAATTTTTAGGTCGGAAATACGAAAGGGGGGGATTTGACGTTCTGAAAATATGGTGAAGGGGGGCACGGGCCAAAAAAGGTTGAGAACCACAGGTCTAGATGGTCATATCCCCAGTTATGTGGAAGACAACTTAGATCTCCACACACAAACAGTTATTTTTTATACGACATAATGTTTAGCGCGAATGGACCATCATTGTGGCAGAAGTCATGTAGTAGATGGGGTCTCCATTTTCATTTCTGAGCTTTAGCATCTGGAATTCTGCTCCTCCCCCCCCCCAATCCCAAACTGTATATTGAGCTATCTGACATGTACTTGTATTGTTCCGTACCGGCATGAATAATCCTCCTGCTTATCCCTGTTGCGCCTGTCACGCGGAAATCATTGGCATCATCTAAGTTTGAAAACCATATCTGTGAAGAGTTATGTTTCATGGATACAGCATGATTTGATATAATCTTTGTGCAGGAGTCTCTAGGGTAGGGAGTCTCTGTGGCGAAGTGGTCAAGCCGTTTGACTTGTGATCCGAAGGTTGTGGGTTCGATTCCGGGCCGCACCCTTCGGTTTACGAGTTAAATGTTTCGGAGACTCCTGTGGGTCGTCGCTAAAAGCTACGGAGTTCGTGCTTTGTGCGACACTTTCCGCGTTGCGGAAAGAGACCGAGCCATATGGGATAAAACCCGGTGCGATGAAGTCGACCCTGTGGACTTTAAAGCGACTTTTTTTTTTTGTGCAAGGAATTTTCTAGTTCTAATGTTGTTGCTGTATGCATCGCTTGAACTGTTAATGTCTTCAACTATACATTTTGTAGTTCAAAGTAGTTTTCTAGTTGACTGATTTATATAGATGTGAGCCAGGCATTCCATTTTCATGCTCCGCCCCCCCCCCCTCCTTTTCCAGGCATCTGTGAAGAAGCTCCAGTAAAACATCTTTGGGCAAATCCATCCGTAACATAAGTTCCAGCATTGCACCTGCATGCCACTTTATTGTAACGCGGGCGCCAAGACTAATAGTTGAAAACATTGACATATTTTCATTACGATAGTCTATAAAATTTTGTTGTTGCATTACGTGTTCTGGCCGACTGCCTCTGTCTTCAGGACCTTAATTGTGAGAACACAGACTGGAGTCTTGCTTGATCATGTACCCAGTACTTTGAGTGTGAATTGATGAGTGCCAGACTATGTTCTATACACCAGTGGATAATGGGTACTGATCTCTTTTGACCCACTTGCTCCGTGAACCATTGCCATTTTAGCTCAGGTTCTCTCGGAGCAGTATATCTATGCTGTTCGACGTTGACTCAGTGCAGACATCATGCACGAAGTTCCGTACAATCAGCAGAGGTAGTCTCACTTGTTGAAGCCTTGTCACCTTATGGTTAGCTGGCGCCCACAGTGGCCTTCCTGTGGTACCCTTCCTACATGTTTGTCATCACTTCTATGTGATGAAGTGAAGAACATGGGCATTATAAATACCTAAGGAGGGTGTAACGTGCCATACATAAGGGAATGTTTTTTTGGCTAGTTATCTCAAACAATAACTAGCCAAAAAACATTCCCTTATGTATGGCACGTTACACCCTCCTTAGGTATTTATAATGCCCATGTTAAACACTGCCTCATTGAGTCATTTGTTATTGATTATTTTTCATGCGTTTTAATGTTATTGTTCTTTTTTTGTCAAAATTTGCTTCATAAGTGATGTTGAATGAAAGAATGTATGAGAGAAAATAGAGATGAAGGGCAGAATGTCAGACGGGCCTGCGTGCCCAATTCTTAACCCTTTGAAAATAAAGACTTTCGTTCGTTCGTTCGTTCGTTCACTTCCCCTCATGCTGCCTGTGAGCTAGGCTCGCCACAATAGACCTGCTACCAAAGTACTGTGACTATAGGGGTTGTGTTACAGACCTTCCCTTCCACTCTCCAACCATTAAAGTATGCAAAACCAGTATTGGAACAAGTGTCTGTGAGGAGGCGTATGATTACCAGCGAGGCTATGGTTCTTCTTCTTCTTCTTCGTTCATCCGGAGTTTTTTTTTCGGATGTGATTGCGTTGTGCCTGTTTACAGCAGAGCTGCGTTCTTGCGCCGTTAGGCCGACACATCCGACTTCTGCGGGCATTTGTTGACCGGGTTAACCTTCCCGGGGGCTATGGTTCATTAACACATACTGTGATCTAGGCCCAGGTGGGCGATGTTTCCTTCGCTGATTTTAGGCATTCTTCTGTCAATAGATGCCAATACGACGCTCAGAAAACATCGATTGAAGTGATAAACACAGTCCAATGTAGGAGACTTGATTTAATTCCGCCGGACTCTATGTGTGGGTCTTCTCTCTACAGAGCGGCTTGCCCAAAGTTTCGCACACTATTACAAGTGTACCTCGCCTCCAGGCCAACCCTCCACGCCTGCTGAGGTACCTGCAATTTACTAACCCTTAATTCAATGGACGAGAAGTCAACATTTTAGTCCTGCAGACAAAGTTAACCATAGGAAACTATATCCAAGAGTGGTATTTGACAAAGAGGAGGATAGCTGGGGTTGAAGGGTGATGAATAAATGGTTTACAAAAAATTTACATCCAAAGACTGTTGAGTGCTGTGCATCAGCTTTAATTTGAAACCAACACCATAGATCTCGAAACCCCAGTAGCGGATCTAACGTGTAAAAAGCAATAAGTGCGTTCTATCATTTAACTCCGGTAAATTGTCGGGAAAGTAGTGCTCTCCCTTGTGTGTGCGCTCAGCTTTGAATCTTATTACCGCCCCTTATGGAGCTTCTGTCATTATTTGGACGTTTTTTAGTCGCACTGTGCGAGCACGTCTGTACAAATGTGTCTGAACGTTATGCAGCATTACAAATTCATTCCATTGTCGAGACTCAGTTCTGATTGATATCTTCCTCTCCATATAGCCCTGTCGTATAGCGATGGTGATCGTGCTTGTCCACAGCCTTCTGTTTGTTTCGCGTACTGAAAATCATTTCTAATGTTCCACCAAACCAGGATGTCAGACTATGCAACATCTTCTTTCTTTGTCTTCCCTGCCTCTCCTTCCCTCCAGCTCTCCCGTTGTCATGGCTTTCTTTAGATTTCCCTTTCTCGTGGCATGTAATAAAGAATATGGAGTGTCTTCTAATGGGAGTTACCTTCTATCAAGATATCCGCAGGTCCCTCATAATTCCTTACTTATATGTTAATTCTCCATGATTCGCATCCGCACATCAGAATTGTCTCAATATAACTCTTTTTGACTCGTTTCTTCAACCTGATTGGCTACGATAAATTGCAAATAATATTCTTTACCTTGTAAAATGCTGCCATTGCTTTTGCTATTTTACATGTAACTTCTGCTGTTAATATACTACCCAAATACCCAAGTACCTTGACATGTTACATTTTGTCTCATTCATTCAATAGCATGTCCTTTGCAGAACCTCGCTCCCATAACAACCTCCCGGAAAACTTTTCGATCACAAGCAAGATGTTCCGCGTCCGATACATCCATCTGGAGATTATCAACCACATCCTGCAACTATCTTCTCTTTGGCCTTCCTCTTCCTCTCTTCCCAGGCATATACTCCATTATTGTCTGTCGAACCGTCGAACTTTTGATTGGTTATATTTGCGATTGTGAGAAGAAATAAATTAGAGAACATTATGACAACTGGCAAGATCCAGGGTAAGAGAACAAGGGCAAGACAGAGAAGTAAATACCTGGAAAGCTTGACGATGTGACATGGTCGAGACAAGAAATCTGAGCTTATCTACGACTCTGCTGATCGAGTGAAATGGCGAATCATGATCGCCAAAGCTTACCGGCATGGCACATGATCGATGGATATTTGCGGTTCTTAGAGTGTCTTTTTTCCCGTTGGTTATTGTATCATACCATTTTATTCGCACTTCACTGTGCAGTCATCGGTTAATGAATGTCTTGCTTAAAAAAAGTGCATTCATTAACCGATTACTGCACAGTAAAGTGCGAATAAAATGTTATGATACAATAACCAACGGGAAAAAAGACAATAATGGAGGGGTATATGCCCGGGAAGACAGGAAGAGGAAGGCCAAAGAGAAGATAGGTGCAGAATGTGGCCGATAATCTCCAGACGGGTGTATCGGAAGCGGGACATCTTGCTTGTGATCGAGAAGTTTTCCGGGAGGTTGTTATGGGAGCGAGGTTCTGCAAAGGACATGCTACTGAATGAATGAGACAAATTGTAACAAGTCAATGAACTTGGGTATTTGGGTACTATGTTAACAGCAGAAGTTAAATGTAAAATAGCAAAAGCAATGGCAGCATTTTACAAGGTAAAGAATATTATTTGCAATTTATTGTATCCAATCGGGTTGAGGAAAAGAGTAAAAAAGAGGTATATTGAGACAATTCTGTTTATTAGTAATTTTTTTAGTCGTTCGCCATGTTTCTAATCCATACGGCGGTTCTGATATAACATTGGAGTTAGCAATTCTAAGTTTGGCGTTAAGTTTAATTTATTCTGATCATTACTCAAGTGCCATGCCGATCAGCGTGGGAAGTCATGATTCGCCATCTTACACTCTCACAGTCTTAGATTACGTCTTGTTCCGATTATGTCACATATTATAAGAGAATTCAGGCCTCTGTTTAGCTTCATTTTAATGTGACACAACATGACAGTAGTCTTCTGCAGCGAATGACAGTCAAATGTAATTGACAATCTGGAGACAAGAAAGAAGGAAACAGATACAAAATATGAAAGTTCAACCAAAATGTTTATCAACGAAATAGAGGGATTTCACGAATTACTATGTGAAAACATAAGTTTTAATTCATTCACAGACAGTTGCTCGAACAACAAATAGTAGTAACATAGGGTATGAACTATTTTATTTCATTGCCATGTTTACTATAGCCATCTAGTTTCTTTTCTTAATAAGCTCAGCTCGTCACCATCTTACTTGCTTTCCGGAATTCTCTCTTTCCATCGCTTGTCGTTAATACCGTCAATATTTCCCGTTGTCATATTAAACGTTAGTTGCATATCCTTTACAGGACGTCGCAGTCAACACCCGCATTTTTTGCTGTTGTGATCTCTTGGCAGGTTTACGTTCAGTAGTTTTCCATTGCTTTCTGAACTAGAGGCACCCATACCATTTCGTAAAAACCCAACGCAATTCAGTCTGTTGCCAAAGCGCCTGCACCTGTGTTTCGAACTCGCGTATGCGGGAGTATGAGCATCATCAGTAACTCATCCGCCACGGAGCGTGCGGTTGTTATATACCGACAAAACAAAAATGCTAGTGTTGACTGCCTTCCTGTGTAGGACAAGGGATGTCTTGAGCCTGGGGAATTAAGATCGCCGGGCTAATGCAGTCGCCTCGAACTGTGCAGGTTAGGGTTTTCATTCTGGCCCCGACAGAAAAAAGTCTACACCATACCGAGGATTCGAACCCGGGTCTCCCGGCGTTCTAGCCATTCGGCCAGCCACTCCTCTGTCATGTACTATTATCTAATATTTATACCTTGTTTCCCCCAAAAATAATACCGGATCTTATATTAATATTAGCTTAAAAAATGCACTGAGGCTTATTTTCAGGGGATATATTCAGACACAAACATCTACATTTATTCATGTACAAAATTCTACATTTATTCAAATACAGCCATGTCATCTTTTTCTGGAACATTGTCATAACTCTTCACTTCCCGAATTCCGGCCTGAATTTCTTGCGACTCCATTTCCTGTAAAACCATTGGTCCCAGTCTCTCAAGTCCAGCAATAAAGCTTTCCTTAAATGAGCATTTCTCTTCCATGTAACCTGCTCGTAGTGCATTTGTAACTTTATTTCACACGAGTGACGTATGGAATTATGAACCACATCCGTTCATTATTAAGTGCGCACCAGTGGCGTCTGTAATCCGACTGGCCTTTCGGTAACAAGTCTCTCATTCTAGCTGACGATCTAAACTAGGGCTTACTTTAGGGGTAGGTCTTATATTAAAAGCATCCTGAAAAATCGTGCTAGGGCATATTATAGGGTGGGTCTTATAGTTAGTGGAAAGGATGCTTACTGCTACTACTGCTATTACTGCTGCTACTGCTACTACTGCTACTACTAAAACTACTTCTATCACTACTACTTCTCCTACTGCTGCCCCTCCTACTATTGCTATGCGTGAGAGCCTGACATGTTGTCTTCATTAATTTAAGCAAATCTCCTTCATCCAGTTTCGCCTTGTTATGCCCAGTGAAGATATTTTTGGAATTTAAGCAATGAATCAATGAGTACGCAACATACGCCTGTGAGACCTGTACACTTACTAAACAAGCTAAACAGCGCATAATGTGCTTTTGGATATAAATGTTATAGACGGGTTATAAGAATATCTTGGGTAAAGAAAAGAACAAATGTATCCATACGACACGATCTGAATTCTGAAGAAGGTTGGCTATTAAAGACGATAAAATAAAGAAAATTGAAATATGTTGGTCACTTGAAACGTCTTGAAAGTTTGGAGAGAACATTTATGGAGGGGTGTATGCCGGGGAAGAGAGGAAGGGGAAGGCCAAAGAGAAGATGGGTGCAGGATGTGGCAGATCATCTCCAGATGGATGTATCGGACGCGGGACATCTTGCTTATGACTGAGAAGTTTCCGGAAGGTTGTTATGGGAGCGAGGTCCTGCAAAGGACATGCTATTGAATGAATGAATGAATGAATGAATGAATGAATGAATGAATGAATGAATGAATGAATGAATGAATGAATGAATGAATGAATGAATGAATGAATGAGTCGCTAACTGCATATAAACCAAACAACTGTGCGGGGGATTATTTCACAGTTGTCGTTTAGACTTGATGGAGGTTGCTAACCAATTGTGAACAGGCAAGACTGCGAAGAGTAAACAAGAGCTACCATTCTAGAATCTGTTTCCCCAGTCCATGCTGGTGTGCTGGGATACGAGCAGACTGGCAGATTGGCTGGGTTAGCACTGTTGGGTGGTATATTGATGCTTGATAAGGCAAATGGGGTCAGACCCCTTTGGGATCATGCATATAGCTTAGAAGAACAGATTAATCATCATCGCCTTGAGAAAATTGAATGGCAGGGGGTGACCAGGGGCTGTAGATGACAACCAGTACTCCGAAGAAAGGCCAGAGGGTCACATAATTAGACTGCAACTTGTACCATTAGTTTTGGGACTCTGTTGAAGATGAGGGTTTGAGCGCGTATGGGAATGTCCTGTTGCTATGGTGTCGGTTCTTAACTCAGATCAACTCATTAGGTGTTTGACGATACATACCAGATGATGTTTAATGTGTGTTCTTATTTACCCAGTATTTTCTGGAGCTGTGTGGTCTGTGTGATGGCCCTCCTGCTGGGAACAGTCGTGTATTTTCAGATGAGCCATTACTACGACTATCCTACTGTCACCAGGTAAATGTCTTTTGCATTGGTTATTGTTGTTGTGGTTCTTTCAGTTGGTTTGTTGTCCAGTAAGATTACCTCTAAGTGTACTAAAAACGCAAGCTGCTGCTGGTGCTGGTGCTGTTTCTTCTTCTTCTTCTTCTTCTTCTTCTTCTTCTTCTTCTTCTTCTTCTTCTTCTTCTTCTTCTTCTTCTTCTTCTTCTTCTTCTTCTTCTTCTTCATTTGTCTCTTCTTTTCCTTCTCTTTCTCTTTTCCATTTCTTCTTCTTCGACTTCTTCTTCTTGTGTGTGCGTGTGTGTGTGAGTGTATGTGTGTGTTGTGTGTGTGTGTGTGTGTGTGTGTGTGTGTGTGTGCGCGCACGCCCGCGTATACCTAACGTATGCATATTCACATAACATGCTATTCCGTATTATTTGTGTATACTCATCTTTCATATTTTTTTGTCTGCCGCTGGATTTCAACATGTACAATATAAAAACTATTGCGTTGCTTACCTCATGCTGTTTTTATCAGTTTTAGCTAATATTATCCTGTTAATATACTCTAAGGTATGCAGTGTGTATGTATAACATATTTTTTTCACTTTTCTCTGGATGCTCATGACAGTTGTCAATGTATGTATGTGAGAGTGTGGGCGTCTGTGTATATTCATTTCGGCGACTGCATGAAGGGGAGTGAGTATGCGTGCCTGGTTTTATGTATGACTGAAATATATGAGCGTGAGAGAGAGAGAAGAGAGAGAGAGAGAGAGAGAGAGAGAGAGAGAGAGAGAGAGAGAGAGAGAGAGAACGAACGAACGAACGAATGATCTTTATTTTCAAAGGGTAACAAATTGGGCACGCAGGCCCATCTTACATTCGGCCCTTCCAATCATTCATCTTTCATTCATCAATTGTGCATGTTACATTTACATAGGACAATAAATTGTCAAATGGATTTTGTAAACATAAACAATGCATATTACCATGTTATGAGACAGGCAGACACACGTACACACGCACATTCATAAACAGACACGCACTAATACCTGCATACATACTTACATCATTTGCATAAACTCTCACAGTTATGCGCACACTCAATAACATACAAATACACACTCCCTCACATACACTGCATGTATGCACACACACCAACACAAACATATACACATACATACAAGAACATACACACACATACACACTCACTTACACACACGCGCATAGACACATATACACACATCGCACACATACACACAAACACACATATACAAACATACACAAATCTACACACATATACTCACATACGCACATACACACACATACGCACATGCACACACATACACACTCATCCTCACACATACACATACATACACACATGCAAACACATACACACACATGCACCCATATAAACACACACACACACACATAGACACAATACACACGCCCACCAATCCACCCACGAATACACTCACACATCTAGACATATACACGCTGCCTCACATAATCACTAAACTAATATGAACAAACTCCCACACTTTACACACACTTATACACTGACGATTATTGTGAGCATTCTCACAAATAACACACAAACACACGCACCCTCGCATAACACACAAATACACACTCCCTCGCATACACTGCATGCATGTACACATACACACACACATATACTCACATACATACACGAACATACACACACATACACACGCACATACGTAATACGCATATACACGTTATACGAACTTGAAGGTTTAGCTTTCCGAAACAGGGGCACTAACCACAGATTAATTTGCGCTCTTGAGAATAGAATTGTAATATAAATATGTATTATCTCCCTGAAGCAATATTTATCTCCCCTGCACTAGCCACAATTAAATTTGTCGACCATCCGATTAGATATAAGAGAGGAAGAAAATGTCCACCTCATTTCAACCTGCTTTGTCAGCACTGGTTATAATGTGGTTCTAAAAATATGATTCCAACATGAAGCTAGAGATACTCCTTCATTTATGATGCTTCCGCGCGTACCTTGGGGAGTGTGTGTATGGTGGTGGTGATGGTTGGGGGGAATGCAGAATGCGGGTTTACGTTCATGGCATACGTTCATTAATTATTTTATTGTCGTTTATATGTCGAACGAAGGGAGCTGATGCGCGTCACGGAAGAGTGAGTCTTGCGATGGGATAATGGGTAAACGCCTCTGTCGTCGAGCTAAATTAAATACAAAAACCTATCTTTCATTCGAGAATAACCCTATTAGTTCATACATATTGTTAATATTGATTGAGTCCCGTCGTACACTGTTGCTTAGTCTTCGACGAGATGAACCGGGGTGCCCTGATGACAAGACATAGTTTCATCTCTTTATACAAGCAAAGGGCACTTTCAGGACGCTTTCAAAAGGCTCTTCGGCTCTCCCTTGTGGGGATTTTGAAATTCATGGGTGCTGACATCCACGATCATAATGGGAAGTGGCTGTAACTACCCTGTAGTCTCCAAGTGCTCGAATAGTTTAGATCTCTACTGGCTTCATCACACTGGACATTACTGTCGCTCTTCTGTTCAATTAGTAGTATGGCTCTTCGCTGGCTGTTGAACGAGGGGACTGAGCACGTATGGGAATGTCCTGAGTGCAGTGATGTCGGTTCTTGACTCAACTCAACTCAACTCTTCTGTTCAAAACAATGTTTCCCTTAGAGAATATGACTAATGAAGGACACAAACAACAGCTTGCATAATGTAATGCCTGGCTTATGTCGTTGCTTCTCGTCAAGTGCTCCTCTTAACGTTAGTCAGTCTAGTATGTGTTTCCCGGATGCCCAACCACGTGAGAATTGAGGTCTTGTGTAGTCAAGGCCTACTGCCAATCAGAGTCACTGCATGTCTGCATTAGTCCGCAACAGACTCCTTCTCTCTTGATGTGACAGATTCCTTCTCTCTTGATGTGACAGATTCCTTCTCTCTTGATGTGACAGATTCCTTCTCTCTTGATGTGACAGATTCCTTCTATCTTGGTGTGACAGATTCCTTCTATCTTGATGTGACAGATTCCTTCTCTCGTGGTGTACAGATTCCTTCTCTCTTGTTGTGACAGATTCCTTCTCTATTGGTGTAACAGATTCCTCCTCTTCTGGTGAAATCTGATTGCTTCTTTCTTGGTGTGTAGTGATTCTTTACGTTCGTGTGTTGTGTATCATGTTTCCATACAGTGTTGTTTTGGTGTACCGAGCTACGGTTAGTGTAGCGCTGATCCGCGGTTGCCTCAACTGTCCACGTTAGTGGGCTCCACGAAACGTAACATTACAGAAGTGCTGTAGTCAATATGATAAAGTAATCCCACACTAGTAGACAACAGGATAAGGTGATATTACAGTAATAGTGAGCATGTTAAGGTGACAGTACAGCAGTAGACAACGTGATAAATTTATAGGTGACACTGTAGTAGTAATTAACATGATAGAGTAACAGTAACATATTAGACAGAGAGATAAACTGATACCACAGCACTTGACGGCGCAATAAAGTAACAATGGGGTAGCATAGAGCACGTCAGGGTGAGACCACGGGTAACACGGTCTAATAAAGCGGCACCAATTGTAAATGCTGTGCAGCAAAGTTTTGTTCACAATTCATGTTTTTTACCGGGTACATGGGCCTTGAGGTTCTGTTTGGCTGTATAGTCATAACCCCATGGACTATTATAATGAAGTGCCTTGTCGGCTGGCGCGGGCGATTATGCTTCTCTACATCATGCAATCTCCGGCAGTATGGTGCGAACTCGTGTGCTGACACCTTTCCGTGCCATGACCAAGGGCTGTTAAGTATCTCCCCTCAATGTGTTCACCAGTCTCACTTTCCACAAGAGTTTCCAGTTGTCACACCATGTTCCAGGTGTTCTGTCCTCATTATGTGGACTCAAACATGGCGACGGCCTCTCTGGTGTGTGTGTGTGTGTGTGTGTGTGTGTGTGTGTGCGTGTGTGTGCGTGCGTGATGCACATTGTGGCAGCAGAAGTGCGCTGCTATATCCACTTGTTCCTGATCTTTTCTAGATAGAGTACCGCTTCTGTGGCGAAGGGGTTACCGTCCCAAATTCGTAATCCCGTATAAGGCGTTCGAAACACAGCTGCCGCCGATTTGTTTGCAGACCGCCTTGCGTTGGTTTTTATACAACGGTATGAGTGTCGGTCGTTCAGAAAGCAATGACAAACTACTGAACGTAAACTTGCCAGGAAATCATCTAAAAAGGGAAAAAAAATGATGGGGTTGGCTGCGACATCCTGTAAAGGATTTGCAACTAACTAACTAACTATAGTCTGTAGATTACCTTACAATTGTGTTTATTTATGTATACAGTTCAGACCTGATAAGAAGAACTCACCAGGAACGCAAGAAATAGTTCAGAAATGCATCTTATCCAGATAAGAGTTCAAGCATATAGCAATGCATTTACAACGTACAATATATGTGGAGTACGACAGATGTATGACACAGAAAGTATGTAAATCACCAAAAGTGTTAATGTCTTACAATTCCCCAACACAACAGGTCAAGAGTCTCACAATTCCCCGACACAACGGGTGAAGGGTCTCACAATTCCCGGATACACAGGGCCAAGGGTCGCACAATTGCCGACACACCGGGTCAAGGGTCTCACAATTCCCCGATACACAGGGTCAATGGTCTGACAGTTCCCGACACAACGGGTCAAGGGTCGCACAATTCCCCGGTACACATGGTCAATGGTCTGACAATTCCCGATACACCGGGTCAAGAGTCTCACAATTCCCCGATACACAGGGTCAATGGTCTCACAATTCCCGACACAACGGGTCAAGGGTCGCACAATTCCCCGATACACAGGGTCAATGGTCTGACAGTTCCCGACACACCGGGTCAAGGGTCTCACAATTCCCCGACACAACTGGTCAAGGGTCTCACAATTCCCCGATACACGGGGCCAAGTGTCTCACAATTCCCCAATACTCGGGGCCAAGGGTCTCACAATTCCCCGATACACGGGGCCAAGGGTCTCACAATTCCCCTATACACGGGAGTAGTATATAGGATGGTTTGGTACCCCCACTGAGCAATGAGCAATGAGATATATCTCATTGCTCATTCTCGTCTCATGTCTCATGTCTCGTGGTGGTTGGGTTGTGGCCTGCCTCATGCCTTCCAGCTCCTGCCTGTTTTTTAAAGTGTCAGCTGTCGTTTTTTAATCAGAGCATCGGGGTTAACAAGATCAATTGAACTATGGCGCCAGGTTTGCTAATTGATTCAGAAGATGTCAGCCGGTGTAATGAATTAATTATCTTCCCGTTTGTGTAGACGATTGCATAATCGATTGGTGTGCTCAGGCTGATACGGGTTGATGTATTTGTATCTTTGGTAAGATCGGCGAACATCTGTGAGCAAAAAGTCGATATTGCCGGCAGTTGAATATCAGTGTCGGGGTCGAGGGAGGTCGCTGGTGCCATCTGTTTTTAATCAAGGGCGATGTCGGAATAAAATAATAAGCGCAAAGAACGATGTGTGGGGTGGGTTGGTAAGTGGCGAAAGATGGCGGGGGTGCGTAGTTGGTCATAGTGGGATATCACCAATGTGTAACTGGGGGTTCTAGTTACTGCCATTGCGCTTGACAGGTTCGAATCTCACTGTGTGGTTGGTATGTGCGGGGTGGTGGTCGAGTATGTAACGGAGCTAGGTTATATCATTGGTGGTTCGAATCACGCTGCGGGGCGATAAGGGTGTCCACCCTAGGCGGAGTTTTCTAAGAGTATGTTAAGACGTAAATGTATAACAAGGATGTCTAGTTACCGCCATAGCGCTAGACAGGTTCGAGTCCTACTGTTTGGTGGGATAGTGTGGCAGTGGCCGAGTATTTAACTGAGCTAGGTGGTGTCACTGACGGTTCGAATAACGCCCCTGGTCGCTAACTATACCCAACATAGGCGCCAGAGAAGCGAATCACGATGTGTCGCTTTGCATTCTCCTCAGAAACGTCAGTTCCACAGCCAGCAGATTCAGCGGGACTGCTCATTGTCTTCACATTAATACAAAAGTACAGGTTCAACACTCTTTTTCTCGTAGCAATTGCCATCTTTTTACTGGTCAATACGTTTTTCAGCTTGCAAAAGGTTATCTTCGCCACGGCGATTCTTGTGCTAATCTCTTCAAGGCATCTCCCATCAGTTGTTATGACTGTTCCGAGATACTTGTATCTACTCACTTGTTTCAGAATATTCCCATTTACATGTATATTACATAGTGGTATTTCGTTCTTCATAGTGACAATCATAACCCGTGTCGTTTTATAATTTAATTCTAACCCTAGTTGTTCACCGGGTGCAACAACCGCCTCTACTAAATATTGCAGATCCTGCGCAGTGTCTGTTGATTACATAAATTATATGAAGGCAGTTCACAAGTTAAATTAGATGAAGACATTTTATTACAGAAATTAAATGAAGACATTTGACTAGAAATATTTAATAAAACGACGAAAAAACGGAGATCTACCGGCGTGAGAAAAAGCTTATAAGTATGGTAATGTCAGTTCCTGTGAACATATTTAGCAGAAGCATTCTGCATAGTATATGCATATTTAGCTTTAAGGTGAAATCAATACTGCTGTACCGATCGGAAACAAGAAAAACGAATAAAACAACTACTAATAAACAACAAACATTCATTAACGGGTGCCCACGTAGTTCATCCTTGGCGTTCATGTCTCATTCAACAATTAGTATAATGCCTGAAGTCAAATTTGCGGCTTCAAAATATGTGTTCATAGCATATTTATATATGAAGATATATATTCAAGGTGATTTTAAAGGACAAATTTCCTCATGTCACACGCTGCAAAAGACATATTTCACTCAAACTTAAACATTAAGAGTGGAAAAGAGTATGTTGTAGATACTGTTTTTTTTTTCTTTGTTTCTAGTGGGACCTGGTAATTTGTTGTTCTATCTGGGCATGGTATGTATATTTTCACCACATCTTCACTGATGTTTTTCATTTTGTCTGCTCATTGCCCACGCTTCACAGTCATACAAAAGTACATATTCTATGAAAGACAGAGACAATTTGCAGATATTATTAAACAAAATGACAAATCGGAGGTCAGCTAACATGTACGTATTTGTAAATAAGGATACACAGCGATGTCTATTGTATAACGATAACAAAGGTATTTAGTTGTAGAAAACTACCGTGCCTCCCAGGCAAACGGCGGTAGGCTAGTGACTATGTTTAGATTAGCT
The DNA here is from genome assembly GCA_963921405.1 of Cepaea hortensis. NCBI lineage: Eukaryota > Metazoa > Mollusca > Gastropoda > Stylommatophora > Helicidae > Cepaea > Cepaea hortensis. Next base: position 45,039,176 of record OY992897.1, on the reverse strand, counting down.
GTGATGGCACCAGCTGGGGATATTAATCAGCTACCTAGTACCCAGTGAAGATGACACGATAAACGAGGCGGTATAGGCCGCATGGCCCTGAACAAAACCAACAATGAAACAAAAATGGTAATGAAACGTTGCGTCGCCGCGAAGCATTATTTTATAAACCAAAGATTACAATCGATCTGAGAGGGTAATAATAGACAGTCTAAGCCTACCAGAAAGAGGTGTCTAATACACTGGGTACCAACGACAGACAGCTGGTCAAGAAGAAGCAATACACAGTATATAAAGTTAGGACTAAATAAACCGTAGTTTAAAGAATTCAAGTACATTATTACAAGTTAAAGTACATACTAAAATAAATACAGTGATATGTATACAATTATAAAAAACAAAAAAGAAGAAAACACCAGTTTTACATTAGCAAATAAGTGAAAAACACAATGGTATGAATACGTTGGTGTATTAGATACACACAAATGGTACACACAACATGCCATTATGTCAGCGTGACCGCTATCTGTTATATATTGCGACCAAATTACACCGATCGCCCCTCACGTCAGCGTAACAGACTAACACTTAAACCAAGCGCCCACTATCTATTCTATATTGTTGCCAACAATTTTGTGCATGCCGCCATCCTTTGATGGGAGTCTGATTGATGAAGCCTGTCAGGAAACAACCATAGATACATAGTAAAAGTGACGTGAGAATACAAATCCAAGCGTATTGACTCTCGGTGTATCGTTATTCACGTAACGTTTCCTGTTTCCTGCTCCAGTCTATTGTTGTAAAATCTTACCAAAGTGGACACTGTGGACCAAATCTACATGAATGAAGTAGGATAGATGCGGTTGTCATATGTGTCTTATAGGGCTTGGTCATTGGTTTTTTAAAACTTATCGATGGAAGAGAAGGACCCTTACACTACAAACAGAATAAACATTTACATTAATAATACCCATAACAAACACATGACCATCTACACTGGCTGTGACAAAAGTGACAGTCTGCTTAGAGAAAACAGCGAATTTTCAACGAAAACATAGTCTGTGTGTTATCTCCTTGGAAACGTAAATCTGGTTGTATTTAAATCACCCTATGCATTCATGTCCCCCATGAAAACTAATGTAATGTCTGAAGAAGTCAAATTTTGAGGCTTCAAAATATGTTTTCGTAGTATATGTATATATGAATATATATACATGTGTTTTCTAACAACAAATGTCCGCATGTCGCGCTTTACATCCATACACAAGTATAGGTTCTATGAACGACACAACACCTACAAGTTACTAAGATTGGCACTGGGTTACCAACAACATTTGCGTCTAGAGTCAATACAACAGGACAAGACAATGCTTTTTTCGGCCTCTGATTGAGAACAACAGATATAAACGTAATTATGCAATTACCTCTTTACCACAGTACCGAGAAAGTTAAAAATATCATTTTAAATACGCTGACGACCATAGTAACACAACCAGTTAATTCTGCTTGCTCACTTTGTGTATTACCCACACCTACTATAGATTGCAGAAAATACTCATGTCTACAACCAAGCTGAAAAATATCGGTAAAAATTATAAATGCCTCGTCCGATTTCATAAAAAGAAGGAAATAATGTTAGCCAAATGTGAAAATATCGGTCAAACTTCTAAATGGCTCATCAAAACTTATAAAAAATAGGAAAATTTGTTAACCTAATGAGAAAAATATTGACCCTGTAAAGAAATATTTACAACAAAATTATAAAAATTAGGAACATTTGTTAACCTAATGAGAAAAAATATCGACCAAAGAGAGCAATATTTCATCTAATCTTATAAAAAGTAGGAACATTTGTCAGCCGAAATGGGGAAAAGGTCGGTCAAATACATAAATATCTCAACAAATTATAAAACGTAGGAAAAAATAGTGGTCAAAGACAGAAATATCTCATCCGAACTTATAACAAGTAAGAAAATATACTAGTAAAATCAAGAAACATGTCGGCCGAAGTAATACAATAGGCAGAACGAGGGACAAACTTATAAATATTTCATTCAAACTTATAAAGACTATGATAAAATGTTATCCAAATCAAATAACAGGCTGACCAAACTTAATTAGCTCATCCAACCTTATAAATAGTAGGACAATTTGTTAGCCAAATAGGCAAAATATTGGTCAGATACACAAATATCTCAATCAATTTTATAAAAAGTAGGAGAAAAGGCTAGTCAAACTAATAAAAATGGTGGCCAAATACATAAATATCTCAACGAAAATTATAAAAAGTAGGAAAATGGTAAGTCAAATGTAAAAAATATGGGGCAAATAGGAAATCATATTAACCAAATGGGAAAAATATCGCTCAAACTTATAAATAACGCGTCCAAACTTATAAAAAGTAGGAAAATGTGTTAGCCGAATGGTGAAAATATTGCTCAAATTAAGAATCATGTCGACCGAAGTAGGAAAATACGTGATTCAATGTATAAAAACGTTGGGTAAATACAGAAATATGTCGACCAAACTGATAAAAATCTCCGCCAAACTTATGAAATGTAGGAACATTTGTTAACCAAAAGGGGAAAATGTCGGCCGAATACAGAAATAGCTCCACCAAGCTTATGAAAAGTAGGAACATTTGTTAACCAAATGGAAAAAATAAAAAAAATATTGGCCATGTAAAGAAATAGCGCATCCAAATTGACAAAATATAGGAAACTTTATTAGCCAAAGGTGAAATCTATTGACCAAGTAAATAAATTCCTCGTCCAACCCCATAAAAGGTAGGAAAATTTCTTACCCAAATGTGAAAAAGATCCGCCAAACTTATAAATGTCTCATCCAAACTTATAAAAAGTAGGAAAACAATACTAGCCAAATCAACTAAAAGGCTGACCAAACTTATAAATATATCATCCAAACTGACCAAAGTAATAAAAATATTGGGTAAATATTGAAATATGTCGACCAAACTTTTACAAATCTCCGGTAAATTTATGAAAAATAGGAAATTTTGTTAACTAAATGTGAAAAAATATCGACCAAACTTATAAAAAGCTCTGCCAAACTTATGAAAAGTAGGAAACTTTGTTAACCCACACGAAGACAATTATTAACCAAAGATAGAAAAATATCGACCTAAATAGGAAAATTTGTTAGCCAAATGGGAAAAATATTGGCCAAGTAAACACATATTTCAACCAAACTTATAAATATGTCATCCAAATTTACAACAACAACAAAAAAAAAAAATAGGAAAATTTGTCGACCAAGTAAGAAAATATATTACCAAAACTGGAAAAGATACTTATCAAAGTGAGAAAAATACCAACCAAACTAAGAAATATGTATGGTAAGGTAAGAAAAAAGTCGGCCAAAGTAATAAATACGCTAGCCAAAGGAAAAAATATTAACCATAAGGAGAAACAATTATAGCAAACTAAGAAATTTCCTTTCACAACTTGTCGAATTGCCCTACCAACTACCCCGTTTGCTTTCACAACTTATCAAATTGACCAATTAACCACACAAATTCCCCACTGACTCTCACAATTTTACCACTTGCCATTACAACGTGTCGACTCCCTCTCACAATTTACCCAAAGGGGGTTTACTATAGGTATTATATAGCCACAATCAAGCGCTCTCACACTCACAAGAATAACGAAATACTGGGATTTAAGCCTGTTTTTAATCAATTTCTTTGTTTGCAGTCAAAGCATAGAAATTCCGCCAACCACCTTGGTGTTGAAATATCCAAGGACTTAGTTTATCAGCCATGTATTCGCCTACAGATTTAGCGAAGTCCTCTTCCAGGTCTTGGACATTCACATCGGCGTTGTAAGAATTATCAACCAGATGCTTACCCAGACGCATGCCAAAGGTAAAAAGCATAATTATTCTCCCATAGTTGATGACGTTATCACCAAAGAATTCATCACTGACTAAAACAAAGACTTGGAAAACATGTTCGGGCTTGATACTGTCTTCTAGTCTCGTGAACAACACAGATTGTTGTTTGGCTATTTGACCGACTAAACCAGACAACGTCGAGTTATTTGCCTTTTTGGAATTGTAGGAACTAATAATAGTCAGCGCCATATTCACTATCTCGCTATGAACTTGTTTCAAGTCAATCGTTGCTTGTGTCATTATTATACGGATAGCTAATGTTCATCAAAAGATGTCTAGCAGTCAAACTGCTGATCCATTATTGTGAAACGGTGCAAAGTGGTCAAAATGGATAATAACATAATATTTGTATAAAGAGATGGAATCGTCTCTTCTGGTTGGTCAAATTACCCAACCTACTGGAGATAAAACGGTTGTCACCGAAACCACTAGACGCGTGTTTTAGACAAGGGATGTTCTTGTCGAACTTTACTTTTTAAATTTTAATTACCAGTGACCATACTGATCGACAAGAACATCCCTTGTCTAAAACACGCGTCTAGTGGTTTCGGTGACAACCGTTTTATCTCCAGTAGGTTGGGTAATTTGACCAACCAGAAGAGACGATTCCATCTCTTTATACAAATATTATGTTATTATCCATTTTGACCACTTTGCACCGTTTCACAATAATGGATCAGCAGTTTGACTGCTAGACATCTTTTGATGAACATTAGCTATCCGTATAATAATGACACAAGCAACGATTGACTTGAAACAAGTTCATAGTGAGATAGTTAATATGGCGCTGACTATTATTAGTTCCTACAATTCCAAAAAGGCAAATAACTCGACGTTGTCTGGTTTAGTCGGTCAAATAGCCAAACAACAATCTGTGTTGTTCACGAGACTAGAAGACAGTATCAAGCCCGAACATGTTTTCCAAGTCTTTGTTTTAGTCAGTGATGAATTCTTTGGTGATAACGTCATCAACTATGGGAGAATAATTATGCTTTTTACCTTTGGCATGCGTCTGGGTAAGCATCTGGTTGATAATTCTTACAACGCCGATGTGAATGTCCAAGACCTGGAAGAGGACTTCGCTAAATCTGTAGGCGAATACATGGCTGATAAACTAAGTCCTTGGATATTTCAAAACCAAGGTGGTTGGCGGAATTTCTATGCTTTGACTGCAAACAAAGAAATTGATTAAAAACAGGCTTAAATCCCAGTATTTCGTTATTCTTGTGAGTGTGAGAGCGCTTGATTGTGGCTATATAATACCTATAGTAAACCCCCTTTGGGTAAATTGTGAGCGGGAGTCGACACGTTGTAATGGCAAGTGGTAAAATTGTGAGAGTCAGTGGGGAATTTGTGTGGTTAATTGGTCAATTTGATAAGTTGTGAAAGCAAACGGGGTAGTTGGTAGGGCAATTCGACAAGTTGTGAAAGGAAATTTCTTAGTTTGCTATAATTGTTTCTCCTTATGGTTAATATTTTTTCCTTTGGCTAGCGTATTTATTACTTTGGCCGACTTTTTTCTTACCTTACCATACATATTTCTTAGTTTGGTTGGTATTTTTCTCACTTTGATAAGTATCTTTTCCAGTTTTGGTAATATATTTTCTTACTTGGTCGACAAATTTTCCTATTTTTTTTTTGTGTTGTTGTTGTAAATTTGGATGACATATTTATAAGTTTGGTTGAAATATGTGTTTACTTGGCCAATATTTTTCGCATTTGGCTAACAAATTTTCCTATTTAGGTCGATATTTTTCTATCTTTGGTTAATAATTGTCTTCGTGTGGGTTAACAAAGTTTCCTACTTTTCATAAGTTTGGCAGAGCTTTTTATAAGTTTGGTCGATATTTTTTCACATTTAGTTAACAAAATTTCCTATTTTTCATAAATTTACCGGAGATTTGTAAAAGTTTGGTCGACATATTTCAATATTTACCCAATATTTTTATTACTTTGGTCAGTTTGGATGATATATTTATAAGTTTGGTCAGCCTTTTAGTTGATTTGGCTAGTATTGTTTTCCTACTTTTTATAAGTTTGGATGAGACATTTATAAGTTTGGCGGATCTTTTTCACATTTGGGTAAGAAATTTTCCTACCTTTTATGGGGTTGGACGAGGAATTTATTTACTTGGTCAATAGATTTCACCTTTGGCTAATAAAGTTTCCTATATTTTGTCAATTTGGATGCGCTATTTCTTTACATGGCCAATATTTTTTTTATTTTTTCCATTTGGTTAACAAATGTTCCTACTTTTCATAAGCTTGGTGGAGCTATTTCTGTATTCGGCCGACATTTTCCCCTTTTGGTTAACAAATGTTCCTACATTTCATAAGTTTGGCGGAGATTTTTATCAGTTTGGTCGACATATTTCTGTATTTACCCAACGTTTTTATACATTGAATCACGTATTTTCCTACTTCGGTCGACATGATTCTTAATTTGAGCAATATTTTCACCATTCGGCTAACACATTTTCCTACTTTTTATAAGTTTGGACGCGTTATTTATAAGTTTGAGCGATATTTTTCCCATTTGGTTAATATGATTTCCTATTTGCCCCATATTTTTTACATTTGACTTACAATTTTCCTACTTTTTATAATTTTCGTTGAGATATTTATGTATTTGGCCACCATTTTTATTAGTTTGACTAGCCTTTTCTCCTACTTTTTATAAAATTGATTGAGATATTTGTGTATCTGACCAATATTTTGCCTATTTGGCTAACAAATTGTCCTACTATTTATAAGGTTGGATGAGCTAATTAAGTTTGGTCAGCCTGTTATTTGATTTGGATAACATTTTATCATAGTCTTTATAAGTTTGAATGAAATATTTATAAGTTTGTCCCTCGTTCTGCCTATTGTATTACTTCGGCCGACATGTTTCTTGATTTTACTAGTATATTTTCTTACTTGTTATAAGTTCGGATGAGATATTTCTGTCTTTGACCACTATTTTTTCCTACGTTTTATAATTTGTTGAGATATTTATGTATTTGACCGACCTTTTCCCCATTTCGGCTGACAAATGTTCCTACTTTTTATAAGATTAGATGAAATATTGCTCTCTTTGGTCGATATTTTTTCTCATTAGGTTAACAAATGTTCCTAATTTTTATAATTTTGTTGTAAATATTTCTTTACAGGGTCAATATTTTTCTCATTAGGTTAACAAATTTTCCTATTTTTTATAAGTTTTGATGAGCCATTTAGAAGTTTGACCGATATTTTCACATTTGGCTAACATTATTTCCTTCTTTTTATGAAATCGGACGAGGCATTTATAATTTTTACCGATATTTTTCAGCTTGGTTGTAGACAATGAGTATTTTCTGCAATCTATAGTAGGTGTGGGTAATACACAAAGTGAGCAAGCAGAATTAACTGGTTGTGTTACTATGGTCGTCAGCGTATTTAAAATGATATTTTTAACTTTCTCGGTACTGTGGTAAAGAGGTAATTGCATAATTACGTTTATATCTGTTGTTCTCAATCAGAGGCCGAAAAAAGCATTGTCTTGTCCTGTTGTATTGACTCTAGACGCAAATGTTGTTGGTAACCCAGTGCCAATCTTAGTAACTTGTAGGTGTTGTGTCGTTCATAGAACCTATACTTGTGTATGGATGTAAAGCGCGACATGCGGACATTTGTTGTTAGAAAACACATGTATGTATATTCATATATACATATACTACGAAAACATATTTTGAAGCCTCAAAATTTGACTTCTTCAGACATTACATTAGTTTTCATGGGGGACATGAATGCATAGGGTGATTTAAATACAACCAGATTTACGTTTCCAAGGAGATAACACACAGACTATGTTTTCGTTGAAAATTCGCTGTTTTCTCTAAGCAGACTGTCACTTTTGTCACAGCCAGTGTAGATGGTCATGTGTTTGTTATGGGTATTATTAATGTAAATGTTTATTCTGTTTGTAGTGTAAGGGTCCTTCTCTTCCATCGATAAGTTTTAAAAAACCAATGACCAAGCCCTATAAGACACATATGACAACCGCATCTATCCTACTTCATTCATGTAGATTTGGTCCACAGTGTCCACTTTGGTAAGATTTTACAACAATAGACTGGAGCAGGAAACAGGAAACGTTACGTGAATAACGATACACCGAGAGTCAATACGCTTGGATTTGTATTCTCACGTCACTTTTACTATGTATCTATGGTTGTTACCTGACAGGCTTCATCAATCAGACTCCCATCAAAGGATGGCGGCATGCACAAAATTGTTGGCAACAATATAGAATAGATAGTGGGCGCTTGGTTTAAGTGTTAGTCTGTTACGCTGACGTGAGGGGCGATCGGTGTAATTTGGTCGCAATATATAACAGATAGCGGTCACGCTGACATAATGGCATGTTGTGTGTACCATTTGTGTGTATCTAATACACCAACGTATTCATACCGTTGTGTTTTTCACTTATTTGCTAATGTAAAACTGGTGTTTTCTTCTTTTTTGTTTTTTATAATTGTATACATATCACTGTATTTATTTTAGTATGTACTTTAACTTGTAATAATGTACTTGAATTCTTTAAACTACGGTTTATTTAGTCCTAACTTTATATACTGTGTATTGCTTCTTCTTGACCAGCTGTCTGTCGTTGGTACCCAGTGTATTAGACACCTCTTTCTGGTAGGCTTAGACTGTCTATTATTACCCTCTCAGATCGATTGTAATCTTTGGTTTATAAAATAATGCTTCGCGGCGACGCAACGTTTCATTACCATTTTTGTTTCATTGTTGGTTTTGTTCAGGGCCATGCGGCCTATACCGCCTCGTTTATCGTGTCATCTTCACTGGGTACTAGGTAGCTGATTAATATCCCCAGCTGGTGCCATCACAGCTAATCTAAACATAGTCACTAGCCTACCGCCGTTTGCCTGGGAGGCACGGTAGTTTTCTACAACTAAATACCTTTGTTATCGTTATACAATAGACATCGCTGTGTATCCTTATTTACAAATACGTACATGTTAGCTGACCTCCGATTTGTCATTTTGTTTAATAATATCTGCAAATTGTCTCTGTCTTTCATAGAATATGTACTTTTGTATGACTGTGAAGCGTGGGCAATGAGCAGACAAAATGAAAAACATCAGTGAAGATGTGGTGAAAATATACATACCATGCCCAGATAGAACAACAAATTACCAGGTCCCACTAGAAACAAAGAAAAAAAAAACAGTATCTACAACATACTCTTTTCCACTCTTAATGTTTAAGTTTGAGTGAAATATGTCTTTTGCAGCGTGTGACATGAGGAAATTTGTCCTTTAAAATCACCTTGAATATATATCTTCATATATAAATATGCTATGAACACATATTTTGAAGCCGCAAATTTGACTTCAGGCATTATACTAATTGTTGAATGAGACATGAACGCCAAGGATGAACTACGTGGGCACCCGTTAATGAATGTTTGTTGTTTATTAGTAGTTGTTTTATTCGTTTTTCTTGTTTCCGATCGGTACAGCAGTATTGATTTCACCTTAAAGCTAAATATGCATATACTATGCAGAATGCTTCTGCTAAATATGTTCACAGGAACTGACATTACCATACTTATAAGCTTTTTCTCACGCCGGTAGATCTCCGTTTTTTCGTCGTTTTATTAAATATTTCTAGTCAAATGTCTTCATTTAATTTCTGTAATAAAATGTCTTCATCTAATTTAACTTGTGAACTGCCTTCATATAATTTATGTAATCAACAGACACTGCGCAGGATCTGCAATATTTAGTAGAGGCGGTTGTTGCACCCGGTGAACAACTAGGGTTAGAATTAAATTATAAAACGACACGGGTTATGATTGTCACTATGAAGAACGAAATACCACTATGTAATATACATGTAAATGGGAATATTCTGAAACAAGTGAGTAGATACAAGTATCTCGGAACAGTCATAACAACTGATGGGAGATGCCTTGAAGAGATTAGCACAAGAATCGCCGTGGCGAAGATAACCTTTTGCAAGCTGAAAAACGTATTGACCAGTAAAAAGATGGCAATTGCTACGAGAAAAAGAGTGTTGAACCTGTACTTTTGTATTAATGTGAAGACAATGAGCAGTCCCGCTGAATCTGCTGGCTGTGGAACTGACGTTTCTGAGGAGAATGCAAAGCGACACATCGTGATTCGCTTCTCTGGCGCCTATGTTGGGTATAGTTAGCGACCAGGGGCGTTATTCGAACCGTCAGTGACACCACCTAGCTCAGTTAAATACTCGGCCACTGCCACACTATCCCACCAAACAGTAGGACTCGAACCTGTCTAGCGCTATGGCGGCAACTAGACATCCTTGTTATACATTTACGTCTTAATATACTCTTAGAAAACTCCGCCTAGGGTGGACACCCTTATCGCCCCGCAGCGTGATTCGAACCACCAATGATATAACCTAGCTCCGTTACATACTCGACCACCACCCCGCACATACCAACCACACAGTGAGATTCGAACCTGTCAAGCGCAATGGCAGTAACTAGAACCCCCAGTTACACATTGGTGATATCCCACTATGACCAACTACGCACCCCCGCCATCTTTCGCCACTTACCAACCCACCCCACACATCGTTCTTTGCGCTTATTATTTTATTCCGACATCGCCCTTGATTAAAAACAGATGGCACCAGCGACCTCCCTCGACCCCGACACTGATATTCAACTGCCGGCAATATCGACTTTTTGCTCACAGATGTTCGCCGATCTTACCAAAGATACAAATACATCAACCCGTATCAGCCTGAGCACACCAATCGATTATGCAATCGTCTACACAAACGGGAAGATAATTAATTCATTACACCGGCTGACATCTTCTGAATCAATTAGCAAACCTGGCGCCATAGTTCAATTGATCTTGTTAACCCCGATGCTCTGATTAAAAAACGACAGCTGACACTTTAAAAAACAGGCAGGAGCTGGAAGGCATGAGGCAGGCCACAACCCAACCACCACGAGACATGAGACATGAGACATGAGACGAGAATGAGCAATGAGATATATCTCATTGCTCATTGCTCAGTGGGGGTACCAAACCATCCTATATACTACTCACGGGATCTCACAATTCCCCGATACACGGGGCCAAGGGTCTCACAATTCCCCGATACACAGGGCCAAGGGTCTCACAATTCCCCGACACACCGGGTCAAGGGTCTCACAGTTCCCCGACACACCGGGTCAAGGGTCTCACAATTCCCCGACACACGGGGCCAGGGGTCTCACAATTCCCCGATACACAGGGCCAAGGGTCTCACAATTACACGTGGCCAAGGGTCTCACAATTCCCCGATACACGGGGCCAAGGGTCTCACATTTACCCGACACACGGAGTCAAGGGTCTGACAATTCCCGACACAACGGGTCAAGGGTCTCACAATTCCCCGACACACGGGGTCAAGGGTCTCACAATTCCCGACACAACGGGTTGACGGTTCGAAATTAGCCGCAGGCGATGGGAAGCGGATCGCTTTGAGATGGTGTGAGCATCGGCCGTTCAGAAAGAATGGCACACTACTAAACATAAGATTGCCTAGTAAATCACCAGCAATCCATAAATGCTGGGGTTGACTGCAAGGTCGTCTAAATTACATACAAATAATTTATTAAATTGTGTATTAGCATGTAAATTGTCTCCCTTGGACAACTGTTTTGCCCTACATTTGCAGCCAATTAATTCTACTAACATACTATCAATGCTGATTCTAAGACTGGTTCTCAGTTAGCCAGCATCTTTGTCCACGATACAGAAAGAAACGTGCCACCATTTGCTAAACTCACATTGAGAATCAGTCGCATGTTTCACCAGGTTCCGGCAGCGGTCTTTCAATTATAACGAGGGCAAAGCACGAGCTTCTAACGAGATCATTTCAGGATTGTTCCGTTTTACGGCATTTCCCCCTGACAGCGACAGCAGTGGGTGCTTTCTGGCTTCGTTAAACGAGCATTTTAATGAATGCTTAATGAGAGGTACTCCATACTGGAGTAATATCGGAGACCGGGCTGATCTTTATGTTCTTTCTGGTGGACAACATGAATGAATGCGAACATTCATTCTTCGCAGTATGAGCCTAACTTGCAATGTAGCATATCTGCAAACAACCTCCTTACTTATACTTAATGAGTAGTGAAGTATGCCCTTCATAGATGAGTACAATTTAATAACTGTCAATCAGTCAGGTGCCGTCTCCACACAGAAGTTTGGCAACAATGGATAGCTAGCACTGTCTGTCTCTTGCTCTTCTTGAACATTCTAATAGATTGTTATTCGTCCACTTCTTGATATTATCTTTCCACTTGTTTCAATTTTGTTATCTTGCTTCAAATTTCCATTCAGTATAGCTTTTACATGACTAATGTGACCTAAATATTTAACTAGTCTGTTTAGTTTTATTCCTTTCAGCAACTCTCCTTTTATTCCAAGTCTCTATAGTATAACTCTAACAGTTTTCCTTTCCATGAAATACGACATATTCTGTTGTATATCTACATTTCTAGAGCTTAAATTCGACTTTTCAATTGCTCGTCCATTTTGTACTCCGTACACTAGTGTTGAATATATACATAACATTTTACTATTCTGATTTTAAATATGTTTTTTTTTTTTTAAATATCTCTACATGTTAATATGTATCCCTGATATTAAACATACTGTTGACCATTCCTATTCTCTATTTAATCTCTATGTTACTTCTGCCATCATCTGTTATTACATGTCCAAAATAAGATCGATTTGCAACTTGTTTTAGTGTATCCTCATCTACTGTGATGTTCATCGTTGGAGTCTCTTCCTATTGTAATCATCATAGGTTTCGTTTTCTTGAAACTTATACCTAATCCACTTCTACACTACAACTCTTTACTTGCTCCACGAGGTACTCTGTTTTACGTTCTTATCGGAGAAGGCTATATATCCAATCTCACTGTCCAACAGGTCAGGGGGCGTATGATATCATTAGACACCTGTGGTTCTTGAACAAATCTCAAAGCCCCATGCTGAGAGAGACCTGGTACATTCTACCTGATCCATTTACTAGTGGGTTCGTCCAATGCGCCGGTCAGTTGGATTGAAAGGTTAACTTATCGCCTTTGGCTCGGAGATGTAAATTACAAATACTTCAGAAGTCGGAGTGGGTTCGCCTGATGTCAGTAGCGAAAAGTAACTCTTATTCAAAATCGTTCCTGTGCACTCGTTATTATTATTATTACTATTATTATTATTATTATTATTATTATTATTATTATTATTATTATTATTATTACAACAAACACACAGCCTTCTATCGACTATTACATCTATCCGGACTCCACTCAACAAACATACAACCTCCTGGCATATGATACCACAACATCCAGCTTAAGAATGGAGGTGGAGGCAGTCAGTGCAGCTTTCCGCTGCATGGAGAATACGACACACACACACACACACACACACACACACACACACACACACACACACATCGAGAGTGTAACTGACTTAGAAAGCATGCTGAGTAGGGTGAGGACGTGCAGGCTTCGTGCAGAGTGGCTTGCTTCGCTTCGGAGGTCACGAGTGGCAAGTATCGTCTGGATCTTTTCTCCGGGGCATGCTGATGTGCTGGGGAATGAACAGGCAGACAGACTGGCTGGCTCTGCAAAACTTGGTGGAGTATTGATGCATGAAAAGGCAGACGTGGTTGCAGCCTTGTCGGAGCACGTGTACACCTCGGAGGGGCAAATGGATTACCATAGTCTGGCAAGAATGAGACAGCGAGGAGTGACGAGGGAATCTGGCCGACGCTCAACGCTCAGAGGAAAAGCGAGACGGATATATAATCAGATTGCTACTGGTACTATTGGTGTTGGAACTTTTCGCTGGCTGCTGAGGATGGGGAGCGAGCGCTTATGGGAATGCCCCGAATGCTGTGATGTCGATTCCTAAATCAATCAATCAATCAATCAATATGCAACTTTTTATCGACAATCACATCTATGCGGACTCCACACAACAAACACATAACCTTCTATCGACTATCACATCTATCCGGACTCCACACAACAAACACACAACCTTCTATCTACTATCGCATCTTTCCGGACTCCACTCAATAAACACACAACCTTCTATTGACTATCACATCTATCCGGACTCCACACAACAAACACACAACCTTCTATCGACTATCACACCTATCCGGACTCCACTCAAAAAACACACAACCTTCTATCTACTATCCCATCTTTCCGGACTCCACTCAATAAACACACAACCTTCTATCGACTATCACATATATCCGGATGATGCTCCAGTGGTCAAACACCCACATTGCATTAATTCTTGAACACGCAGATGCAGTGGCAATGCAGCCGCCTCATGTTCAATGTATACGCCGTTGTTGTTTTTTTCGAAGTATCTTATGTCGTTGACGCCGTTTTGTGGCAGCTGATATTTCTTATTGATGACTATTTTGCGTGTATAATCTTCTATCAAGGTATTACAAGAATTTGAAACTCGGGACAATTATTACAGTGGATTTGCTTTTAGATATGCATTGTCAAAGGAACTAAAGTATTTATCGAGGGATGGTATATGATGCATTCCCCCCCCCCCCCCTTTCTAATGAGAGTGTGAGTCATGTAATCTTTGGACACATGGTTAATTACCCACTATCCCACACACACAGATACACACACACAAACACACACACAAACATATATATATCTATATATCATGCTCACAATTCCCAATGTGCATTATCGATACAGACATTGATAATGCACATTGGGAGCACGTCGCCGCTGAACGTGTTGCATGGAGGGCAACTATCAGAAATGGAATAAAGACAATGGAGAAAATGATTGCAGATAAAGCACGCACAGAGCGTGAGAGGCGTAAGATGGTGCATGATGGTGGAAATGACCATGTTTTCACATGCATCCACTGTGGACAAACATTTGCAGCTCGAATTGGCCTTATCAGCCACACTCGCCGCCGCTATGGGTCGTAGTTATTAAGCCATTTTTTTTTTGAAGCACAGTGTACCAAACTATCCTCTGTCAAGACGGAAAGGTGCCAATGTAATGTGTGTGTGTGTGTGTGTGTGTGTGTGTGTGTGTGTGTGTGTGTCTGTCTGTCTGTCTGTCTGTGTGCGCGCGTGCATGCGTGCGTGCGTGTGTGTGTGTGTGTGTGCGTGCGTGCGTGCGTGCGTGCGTGCGTGCGTGTGTGCGTGTGTGCGTGTGTGTGTGTGTGTGTGTGTGTGTGTGTGTGTGTGTGTGAAAACTGTAAATGTTTTTTGGGTGAGTGTATTCTGAAATAGTTAAGAACAAATGTATCATAGTTGATGTAGGTATTACTGCGGTCAATGCGAGCCCTCCAACGCCGATAAATTGCTTGGATTCCTGTAGGGGAAAAAATGCGCTTGGTCGCGTGTGTAACCATCCATGCACGACCTTCTGTACCTCGTTATCGGACCGACAAAGTCATTCCTCCCAATGACTCTTTGAGTTGTCCAAAGAGGTGGAAATGACTTCAGGCCAGGTCTGACGAGTACAGGGTATGTCGTACACACTGAAATTGGAGGTCACTGATCAAATAACGGATAACAGAATGCTGCTCCTCTTTGGTGCATGTCAAAAGTGGGACAGCCATCTTTAAACTGTCCGTCTGCACCGTGATGTCACGTGTTAAACACTCTAGACATATATAGCAACAATATTGACAGGCTATAAGACAATGACATTTTTATTGCAATTTCTATTACACTTTTAAGGCTTTCATTTGAAGCCTACTCGTGTGTTTATGTTTTTATTGTGCTGCTGTGATCTCTTAGCAAGTTTACGTTCAGTAGTTTGCCATTGCTCTCTGAACGACTGGCACCCATGCCATGTCGTAAAATACCAACCAAGCTGTGTTTCGGACGCGGGTGAGCCGAATTACGGACTTCGTCTGCAACGCCATCGCCACGGAGCCGACAGACAGACAGACACATAGTATGATTACATTTTGAGTGAGTGAACGAGTGAGTGAGTGATTGAATGAGTGCGAGTGGGACAGAAAGACAGACAGTCGGACAGACAGAAAGTCAGCTAGACAAATACAACTCTCACCGTGGGTTTGCCGGCTTCCTGACATAGAGGTTAGCGACTTTTCTCCGTAATCTCGTATACTTTCATAAGTAACGCGACGACGGTGAGAATCAGCAGTGGTTCGAATCGCGTCGGTAACTTACGGGGTATGTGAGCCGGCCGCTCAGAAAGCAATGGCAAACTACTGAGCGTAATCTTTCCAAGAAATCAACAATCAGCTGAAAGATGCTGATGTTGACAGCAATGTCCTGTAAAGAATATGCAAAACTAAAAAACCGTGGGTTTGCCTGTACTAATTAATGGCCACGAAGATCACAACGATACATATGTGTACTTAATTGTCTCCCCTTTCATACAGTGTGGATATCCGGTATGTCGGAGAGAACGACTTCCCATCCGTGACCTTCTGCAATCTGAACTACTTTGACGGAATTTTTGTGAAGAAATTTCTGGACAATTACACAGCCTACCATCTGACTAAACTGACGGAAATAACCGGCTTCTACCACAGGTTCTTCGATAGAATGATCGCCAAAGTACCGCCGTAAGTTCAACATGATTGGTTGTCAGAGTACCGCAGTAAGTTAACCAAGATTGTTTGTCAGAGTATCGCAGTAAGTTTACCAAGATTGGTTGTAAGATTACCGCAGTGAGTTCACCAAGATTGGTTGTGGAGTACCGCAGTTAGTTAGTTAGTTAGTTAGTTAGTCGACAGATCATCCTCATTGCACATCGAACCATTCAGTCCATAAGTGCTCGGATCCCCTCCTCAGCAAATCCCGCAGCGTGTAGCGACTAACGACGCCAGTTCTGTGTTGGTTTATCAATCTTCTTTGGCTTCCTGCGTAGTGTTCTTGTTTGGCCACCCCTCTTTTAATTTGCTGCTCTCGCAGTCTGGCCATTGTTGTAGATTCACAGTCATCACTTGGTTCTCGCAAAAGTCTTACTTCTCGTAGAGCCAGAATGTCAGCCTGGTCCATGGCGCGTCCGCCCTCCACAGTAGCCTCACCTGCGAGCTTGTCAGCCCGCTCATTTCCTTGTACTCCCGCATGCCCTGGCACGAAGATGAAACTAATCTTTGCCAGCCGAGACCGCTCCAGAGGCAGCAACCATTCTCTTCGGATCGACCCCTCCTCTATCCTATTGATCATGTTCATTGAGTCGCTAAGGAAACAAGCCCTAGTGAATGTCTGTGTCTCGAGCCATGTTATTGCTTTACTTACTGCCATGACTTCCATGGTCAGGCTACTTGTGGTTTCAGTGAATGCACCAGAGTCCTCCTTCACAATTCTCCCTCCGGCCCGAGCTGTAAAGGCCCATGAGCTTCTCACATGTCGGACGGCCGACCCATATGTGTAGATGACCGCGTCACCGTCTAGCGAATTCTCGAAAATCAACGCTTGTACTTCAGCCTCAACAGCAGCCGGATTTTCTTGTCTGCATTTTCTATCTAGTTGGATGCAAACTGAAAAGGATGTGCAGAAGTCTGTTGGCACTTGCATCCACTCCTCGCCAGGTTCTAAGTCCTCAAGTGAACACACCTGTTGAAGAATGTCTTCGGCTGGACCCATCCACGACCGTCCTCTTTTTAACCTGCTGCCCTTCACCTTCCTAATTTCACTATGCAGTGGATGCTGTGTGTTTGCGTTAATTCTGAGGTAGGCGCGTGCCCTGCAAACTTGCATTCTCTCTTCAATGGTTGGAAAATCAAGAAGGTAGCGCACCGCCCTGCATGCTGTATCTCTTGTACATCCAAGAATAATGCGCATAGCTTCATTCTGTATCCTTTCCATCCTTTCTATCTGCTTATGGCTGAGAGTCAGGATTGCCATTGCATACTCAAAAACAGACATGACCAACCCCTCGTACAGAAGACATAGATGGCGCTGCTCACAGTTTGCTGCCGCCATCACCCGCATCGCTACCAAACTCCGCTTGGCCTTTGTTAACACCTGGTCTATGTGCACATTATAAGCAAGGCTTCAATCAAACCGTATCCCCAGGTAATTCATTGCCTGCGTTCTTTCCACCGTCTCTGAACACAGCATTACAGTTGGTGTTGGAGTGTTGACAATATGATTATTCAACGAGAACCAAGTCACTGTTGCCTTTGTTGGGTTGACCATTGCCCCAGCTTCATCACACCAAGTACTTATGCGATTGAGTTCGGATTGTAGTTCCACAGCAACCTCCTCTCTATCCTTACCCTGGCGATACACTAAAACATCATCGGCATATGACAATGTCCTCCCGGTCCAGTGATCTGCTCACTGGTGATTCTCACTGTGTAGGCGTTGAACAGTACCGGAGACAATGGTGATCCCTGTGGTAGGCCAGGATATATTGTTGTTGGTTCCGAAGTCCAACTGCCACATCTAAAAACTACTTTCCGTTGGAAGAGGGCTGCAGCGATCCAACTAAGGAGTAATGGACTTACGTTTAGTTCAAGAAGCTGAAACATTAAAAAATCCAGTGGTACTCTGTTGTATGCGTCCTCAAGATCAATCGCTGCAACAACGGTTTCAGTGCCTGAGTGGAAACCTTCATAGACATCATGGGCAAAGACTGCTGCATTGGTCTAGGTTTCTCTTTTTGGACGGTACCCACCCAGGGTAGGTGGGAAAACACCTTGCCTCTCTAGTTGGCTTGATATTTTCCTGGCAATTACCTTCTCCAGCAGCTTGCCTATTGTATTCTGCATGGTTATAATTCGATATCCCTGAATTTTTTTGTGGTCTTTGTCAGGCTTCGGCAAGGGAATCAGATATCTGTGTAACCATTCCTCTTTGATGCTAGCACTCCCTATACTGTTGTTGTACATGTCTGCTAGTTTCTCTAGCTCATTGTCGGTACACCTATTTATGTCGTCGTATCTTATGCCATCAGGACCTGGAGCACTGTTTTTTGATCGTCGAAGCACAGCCTTGATTTCTTTCACTGTCACTGTGTCTTCATCCGAAGTGTTCTGGGCCTTGCATCTGTCTGGGGTGACCTCCTTGGCCAGATTCCGGCCTCCCATGTCTGTCTGGTTGCTCTGCTTAAGGTAGCGTTCAAAGAGGGCTTTGCCCTTATCCTCGTCAGTTCTCTGCCAGATGAGGTCAGCACCTTGGAAGTCATAAATGCTCTTATTCTTGACTACACAACTCATGCTTTTATGTAGTCGCCAGAACGATTTCAGTGACTTGTCTGTGCTTACTCTTTGACATACCTCTGCCCATTTTCGCTTTTAACCACCTTGACCAGTTTTTTTAAATAGCTTACTTTTGTGTGCATCTCTCTTTCTAAGTGCAAGCAGGGACTAGGATGACCAGCTCTGTTCTTCTTGGCATTTTGCCATCTCCTTACAGCACTACGCTTATCCATCCAAGCCTTCTCCACCTCGAAACTCCACCACGGTGGCTGCTCCCAGCTTTTTTTCCTGCCATGAAACGTTCTGCGCTTGTCACGTCTTATTTTACTCACCACATCTTGCCCTGTACTGTCATACTGGAACGTCTTTACCTTTAGCTTGTGCTGCCTGGTTCTTTCTTTCTCCACCAATATGCTGCAAGGGTGGTGGTCGCTGCCATGGTGTCCTAGGACACCCCATCTACACACTGTAGTGAGTGAAGGTGAAACTAGCGCCAGATCAATTGCACTGTCCTCATCGCCTGGACGGCTTGCTGTCCTGGTGACACAGCCACTGTTGATACAAACCAGGTCGATGGTTTCCAGTGCAGTCTCGAGCTCCTCCCCCTGTGTATTGGAGAAAGTGTTTCCCCATGATCTGCCTTTAGCGTTGAAGTCACCACAGAAAATAACATTTCTCTCGAGTACCGCAGTGAATTCACCAAAATACTATGTGTCCCCATCATAGCTTGAAATTGATGAAATGGATACGATCTACTTAACTTCCCATCATCATCATCATCATCATATGTGTAACAAGTTATGTGGAGGGTCCCAAATACCCCTGTCACAATGCTTCGATAATATTCTTAAGCCCTGGCTGGGATAGGTCTTTGCTTGCCAACCCTCCTCCGTTCCCCGGCTCACTGTCACTCTATCTTTTGAACTCGGGGCCTATTCCCTGATGTGTCTTTCTGGCTGACACAAATATAACCTGACGTTCGTCACAGTAACTATAATTGTAATTGAATAACTTAATAAAGAACAGCACAGGAAAACATCAAGGCAGTTAAAACAGATAGTTCTCTACAAACAAACAGGGATAAAGTGTTCAGTTCAGGCACAGAGTCACATGGCTTTCCATCATAGACCAGGGCTAAGTCAATGTCCGTTCCGTCCACATACAGCTCACCGAGGGTGACTTCCGTTATTTCCTTCCCCCGTAGGTTGTTCGAACAACAGGCCGCTGTAGAACCAGGCTTCCAGGTTTCCGTGGACCACACTCTATCGTTAATCAAGTGTTCTTGGAAGGTGCCATGGAATCACTTGGTACAATGTTGGGTGGGAAATAATATCTTCTTCTTCTTTTCGTTCATCCGGAGTGTTTTTTTTTTTTTTCAGATGTGATTGTGGTGTGTCTGTTATGCGCCCTTGGGCCGAAACCCGTAGGCCAACACATCGACTTTAGCGTGCTTTTTTGACCAGGTAGCATTCCTGGGAGACTCTCACTTTTGTGGTGCCATCTACGACCATGCTGGCCAAGTTAGAACGGTCGAAGACAACGGTCATCCCTCAAAGGAAGGCAGGGACAGTCCATAGCATTTTCCGCCATCCAAGATTGCTGCCATAGTTGCAGGGTCGACACATAATGTTCTGGTTCTGGGCTAGCCGAGGGAATCGTCACGTCCTGCTCATGGCTGCTTTAAATCCTCACTTCAATATATTGGTCATTTCGTTTGCCCCGGGCCATTCCCGCACAAACCAGACAGGTTTGCAGACGGTATCCACTCAGCGAGTTTTCGGACATGTGCTTGTCGTTGCGCCCGTCAGAGCTGTTCCAGGCACGACAGACATTCGGAAAACTACCTAGTCAGAGCTGTTCCGTACAAAAGCGGCATTCGGAAACTAGGTAGTCAGAGCTGTTCCTAGCACGAGAGACATTCGGACGAGACATTTCACTCGGACGTAAATGCGTAGTGTCAATTTTTAGTTTGCCACCCGTAGGACGACACTTCCGGCTTCCGGCGGGCATTTTTTAATGAGGTTAGCCTTCCTCGGGTTTCGAGACTCTTGTTTCGGCTTCCACACAGCAAGCTTTCGCTTCGGGCTGCCACGTAATGGATTCCCAAGACAGGCGTTCCATTTCGTGTCAACGAGACAATTTTCCACCTTTGACTACACTCACTCCATGAGTGTGGTTACAGACTATCGGACGTCTGCGAGACGTGCGACGAGGTGTTTTTCCACCTTTTGTTCTCACTCACGAGGTAGGCTACATGTGCTGCCGGCTCAGCACCTTACCTCCGTGCGTCTGTGGGCGAGTAACGGTCAGGCCCTTTCATCCGGAGATACCTCTTATCCCCCAGCTAAGAGCCATCGAACGAATCTGAGCCGAGCGTGTAGCGTTCTCAGCACATCATCACAATTTTGATGTAGGTTTGTGTCGGCCAGGCTCTCACTTCCGAGAGTTTATGGCTTAGAGACGTTCAGCCATACACCTCGGATGAGAGCCTTAGGGGTTATGCCCGGACTGAGATTTAGGGATCGTTTGCCTGATTTTGACTGCTATCCTCAGTCTTACCTGCAGAGCAGCAGGTTGTGTCTCTCTTAGTCTGGTCCCTATCCCACGAGCCGTCCGATATGTAGTTTTCACCCATCGGCAAGCACATGTGGTCGATGGGACACGCAAGCTCCCCTACCACGGCAAGGTGGAGACACATCGGGGGAGGGAAATAATAAAATGGAGAACAGTTCGTAAATAATAATGGGTGTTTATGAGACTTTGGCGGGGTCCAGCCAAGAATACACAATGACTCGATCCTAGCGTATCGAGATGACTGGCGATGTGTTATAAAGGCTGATGGTCATTCTTTCGGTGGCTCTATCTCGTAGAGATCATACCCTTGGACCTGGCATGGCCCAAAACTTGACATGGACTCGTCTTAAACATAACTTTCCGCGTAGAGGCCCTGTCGATACTTTCAGCTCTATTCACTTCCAAAAGAAGGACCCTGGAGATGACAAACATTTGTGAAAGCCTCTAGCTTAAACTTCAGGAACAGCCGACATGGAGACTCCTAATGGTCTCATCGTATCAGTTGGCATAAACAAGATATATACATAATAGTACTATACAGGAGACCTGAGTGAATTGGCCTGCCCTGTCAAGAGGTCCTGGATTGGCTAGGCCCCTGCTTGACTAGACCTCCAGCTTGTCCAGGTCGTGTCGTTTGACCCTATGTACATGACCTATTTCCTTCATACAAGATTCACTCTCCACTCTCATACCATGCCTTTATTATTACTGGGCTAATTCGTTTCCCGGCTTCCCTCTCACTTCCAAACCCTCTCTTTCTCACGACAAAGCTCTTGTGGTGTTGTGTGCGTAATTATGTGTGTTTCCCCCCTTAACTAATATTATAGTAGTGGGTCGGTATGGAAAGAGGTGTAGTTCCCTATTCCCAGCAAGAATAGGAAAGAAGATACTACCCCTTCCGGCCGCTGCTCTCGTCTGAGCTGTCGACGCAATGTACCGGTAGTGCCTTGCCTAAGCCATATGTGTAGATGAGTTCTGGTTATTTCCAGTGCTATAAAGAGTTATATTTATTCTCTGGCATCATCTTAATGACCAGTAACTATTCGATCCACCTAGCCACCCTATCTGCTAAAAGATGAAAGAGATAGCACAGTGGATACCCTGTTCCGGCTCAAGAAGATAGATGGATGGAACCCGTCCCCACGGAGCGCTCCCATCCTTCCGGCATACCGTATATATGTCGTGTTTATATTCAAATTACAGACAATACTGTGCCGAGTTCAGGCCGTAGGAAGAAAGATAGCACCCGCCCATCTGCCGCCAAGAACAAGCGAAATCATCTGGGGAAATATATTGCTCAGATTTGTTCCCAGGCGATGCCAAGAACAAGACGCTTAGCTAGATTGGCCAACGGTCAACCCACTCCCAATATGGTATGACTGGCTTTTCGCCAATTCGTATCACCAGTCGAGACAACAGAGATTTATAGGCCAAGGTCTGGCATGACTAATTAAAACCCAAGCTCACCTTTCTTACACCAGCAGGATGCACCTAATTTGTACAAATCTTTAAATTTTTAATACATGGTGCAGATGACAAACAGTAGGAGTTTTCAACGGACATTGTTTGCCCCAAAAGTTGAACTAGTGCGTATTTGGTGCAAGGCGCCCCATCGGGTTTTCCCGAAGAAAAGTCAGATTTCTAATAGTTCTATTAAGAAGATCGGGTTGTTAAAGTAACCAAGAGAACTATCTTCCATGGGGATTGAGCGAATAAGAGAACTGAGGGTTCCCGAAAGCTGTTTCCCACTGTTTACCCAAACCCAAAGAAGGCATGACGACATGGGCCACTGGCGTTTTGTTACAATATGTATAGTCAGTCCGGAGACAGAATATGAAGTCGTATGATCATTTCTCTCTACCGCATCCTGTTCTCTGCTATGTGTGAAAGCCGATGCTCTTGCATGCCTGTGCCATGTTGTTATTTATTGGACACCATGTGTGTCTTATTTCCTTGACTTTTCATCATGACTGGCGATACGATGTGAGGGGAGCCAGGGGAAGGCCTAGAGATACATACCAGAATGCTAAGAACACATGGTGTAATCGAGACAAACGTCAGGGGAAGGCCGAGAGATAAATAGCTGGATCTTGGGCCACATGGCACAATCGAGACAAAAACCAGACCTGATCCAAGAGTACGGTGATGGTCTCAGATAGCGAACCATGACCGCCCACACGCATCTGCATGGCACATGATATTGTCAGTAGTAGATCTCCGTGTAATTTATTTAATTAGTCCACAGATCATCCTCATTGCACATCGAACTGTTAGTCCGGAAGATCAGATCACTTCCTCAGTATCTCCCTCAGCGTGTTGCCACTGACGACATCAGTTCTGACTAGGGTTGGCTATTCTTCTTTGCCTCGCCACAGGGGCCTTTCGTCAGGTATGACCCAGTTTGGCTTGGTATTCGAGCAACGTGCTCAAGACTGCAGAATCGCATCCATAACTTTAGATGGGTACTCGCCTGCTTCCCTTGGGGAATTCCTGATGTCAATCTGGTCATTTACTCGCCCGCTCCTCACGGCCTCCTGTCGGCTTCTGTCCAGGCTATGCTAGATCTCCATGTACCATCCTACAGTAATCAAATCAACCTGTTTGTTTACTTTCTAACAGCTCTTATTTTCGGCATTTAGTTATTAGCGCAGACTGCTACAGCGACCATAGATTAATCTTAAGCAATTCTTCTTCTTCTTCTTCTTCTTCTTCTTCTTCTTCTTCTTCTTCTTCTTCTTCTTCTTCTTCTTCTTCAGCTTTCCGAGCCACTGAGGTTCTTTGCTGCAAATACAATCCGTCTCCATTCGTCTCTCTGGTGGACCTTCTCCTGCCAGTCGCTGATTCCAAGTGCTTGTGGGTCTGTACATGTATTATCTCTCCACCGTCTTCTTGGTCTACCTCGGGGTCTACCGTCATTTATTTCCTGAGTGTAAGCGAGTTTTGTTTCCCTATTATCTTCCATTCTTTCTATATGCCCCAGCCATTGTAGTCTATTAGCCTTCATGATACCAGTGATTAGCAGGGACTTAAACAGATCATAAATGTCTTTGTTACTTCTTCTTTTCCACTCTCCACTTTGTGTATCCCTAATGGGTCCAAAGATGCGTCTTAAAATTTTGTTCTCAAAGGTTTGTAACAAGGCTTCGGCACCTTTCGTTGTACTCCAGGTTTCAGAGCCATACAGCACAACTGGTCTGATCAGTGTTTTGTATATTGTGATTTTGGTGTTACGAGATAGCGCCTTTGATTTTAGTAGATGTTGTAGTGCATAGTATATCTTATTTCCAGAGTTGATTCTAGTTTGTATTTCTTCCCTTATGATGTTGTAGCAGTTGAAGATTGTACCCAGGTATTTGTATGTTTCCGTTCTTTTAATGGTCACATTATCTATTTGTATGTGGCCAGAGTTTTCAGCCATTCCGTCTCTTGAAATTACCATATATTATGTCTTATCTTGGTTGATAACCAGCCCCATCTGTTGGGCTTTTCCCTTTAAGTGAGTCAATATTTCCAATGTCTTTTGTTCACTTTGCCCTATAATATCTATATTATCTGCATAACCAAGCAGCTTGGATGTTCCTCCAATATCACATTCCTCCTTTATCTTCCTTACAACTTTCTCTAGAGCCAGATTGAAGAGTAGCGGCGATAGTGCATCACCCTGTTTCAAGCCAGATGTTATTTGGAAGGGGTCTGATTTCCTGCCTTTATATGTTACTATATTATAAGTATCTTCCATGAATAGTCTGGTCATGTTGATTAACTTCCTTGGTATTCCAAATTCCTGCATAGCATTCCATAGACTATTCCTATGGACACTATCATAAGCCTTTTTAAAATTCACAAAAATGTTATGGAGATCTCTTTTATATTCCCAATGTTTCTCGGCTATTTGTCGTAAGATAAATATCTGATCTATTGTTGATCTGTTTTGTCTAAAACCCGCCTGGTAGTCACCTAATATGTCTTCTGAATATGGTTTTAGTCTATTTAGTAATACTGCGGATAGTATCTTATCGCTTGTGGACAGTAGTGATATTCCTCTATAATTTCCACATTGGAACTTGTCTCCTTTCTTAAAGATAGGTATCAATAATGACTCTTTCCAGTCATGGGGTAATTCTTCTGTCCTCCAGATTTTTATTATTAGTTCGTATAGCTTTAGATGTAATGCATGGCCACCTGCCTTTATAAATTCAGCAGCAATTCCATCAGTCCCAGTTGCCTTATTGTTTTTAAGTCGTGTGATTACATATAGGATTTCTTCAAATGTAGGTTCTTCAATTCGTGGTTCGCATGTTAGAACCTCTTCCTGTGGGAAAATGTTACTTGGAGCTTCACAATTTAGTAATTCAATAAAATATTCTTTCCATGTGTTGCACATTTCCTCATTGGTATTTATCATATTCCCATTTTTGTCTTTTAAACCATATGTGTTTTGTTGGTGCCCTCGTTTCATTGACTTCAGTTCTTTAAAAAATTTTCTGGATTCATTTTTCTGGTGATTAGTTTCCATATCTTTGATTATATTACTCATATATTCTCGCTTCTGCTGTCTGACTATTTTTGTAGCCTCTTTACATTCATTTCTATAATGCTCTTCCTTTTGGATGTTATTGATGTCATTTAACCATACATGTCTGGCATTCTTCTTCCTAATGACTGCTTCTTCACATTTTTGATTGAACCATCTGTTCTTTCTATGCGTGGTTAACACACCGAGACATTCTTCTGCGGTAGATTGAATTGTATTCTTGATGTTCAACCAAGTTTGGTCAACGCTTTCCTCCGAAGGGTTTTGCAGAGTTTCAAGTTTACATTTTATTTCATCTGTAAATTTCTCTTTGACTGTAATGTCTTGTAGTTTTTCTCTGTTATATGTTGGGTGTAATCTTTGTAATTTAGTATAGAAAGCTCTCTTAAGTTTTATTTTAAATTTTGCTCCAACGAGGAAGTGGTCACTATGGCACTCAGCTCCTCTATAACTTCTGACTTGCTGTATGTTTGATGCATTTCTGTTGTTAATTAAAATGTGATCTATTTGATTATAGGTTCTCTTGTCACATGATTTCCAAGTTTGTTTGTGTATATCCTTTCTTTGTAGTCTGGTACTGCTAATCTGCAGTCCTTTGGCTTCTGCCAGGTTGATGACTCTCCATCCATTATCATTTGAAGTTGTATGTAGGCTTTCCATACCGGCCACTTTTTTATTAGTTTGCTCTCTACCTATTTTTGCATTGAAGTCTCCCAGCACAATCAGGATGTCCTGTTTGGGGGTTTCTTCTATGGCATCTTCCAGATCATTATAAAAGTCTTCTTTAATATCATCTTCTTTCTCTTCAGTAGGTGCATGTACATTAATCATCGTTATATTTTTCCATTTACCTTTTATTCGTAATTTACTAATCCTGTCATTAAAAGCTTTAAAGTTTAAAACGTTCCCCCATAACTCTTTTTTGATGACAAATCCTGTTCCTAATTCATGTTTATTTTGGGTGTTTCCTCCATATATTATAATCATTCCATTTTGCTCTAAAGTACCCTCTCCTGGCCACCTTATTTCTTGAATTGCTGTTATATCCATTTGATATTCAACCAGCTCCCGGGTTAGTTCTTCGGCCGCTCCAGCTCGACATAGTGTCCGTACATTCCATGTTCCAAATCTCAAAAGTCCTTTAACGTTCCAAGGTCGTTGTCCAGATAAGTCAGTCCGATATCGAGGCTCATGTATTTGTTTCGTAACAAAGAAAGGTTTTTACAAAGGTGGGGATGTCAACCCCCAACCTGGAGGACCAGGGTGTTTCTCTTTGTCTGTTCTCTACCCTTTGACCTGTCCGGCTTGGGAGGCCCTGCTGGTAGCTACGCTACCGCTGGCATAGCTCTCAGGGTCATTGAGAAACTCAAGCTCCCCCACCACGACAAGGTGGAAACACCATCGGGGGATGGATCGGAATCTTAAGCAATATTCTTATAAAATTAAAGAAAGTCAATTATACACCAAGAAACACAAAATTTGATCTACGGGCACTGAAGAGTGAGGAGATAAAAAATCAATTCAACGTAGAAGTAAATACAAGCCGCAGAAACAACCATCCCAAAAATAAAGATAATAAAGAAATGGATGACGAAAGACATCTTAAAACTCATGGAAATAAGAAGAAATCACACAAATAACAAGGAAAAATATTAAGAGATTCACAAGAAAATTAGGAAGCTATGCAAAGAGACAAAATAAATATGGCTTGAGGAAAATTGCAAAGGAAATTAAAACCCAACACAACACCCGGAATACCAAATTAATGCGCAAAAGAATTAATGACATCACTAACAAAAGAACACACACATGAACGAGTTGCCTAAGCACAAAAGATGGCAAAATCATAATAGAAAAAGATCAGATTTTGAATGCGTGGTCAGATTATGTGAAAGACCTTTATGGTGATACAAGAGAAGAACAATATGATCATGGGAATAATAATAAAGGACCATCAATTTTGAAGATTGAAGTTCAGAATGCTCTTAACCATATGAAAACTGGCAAGAACCCGGGTACAGATAACATCACAATAGAAATGATCAATATCTTACAAGAAAATAGAATAGAACAAGTCACCAGACTACTGAACGCAATATATGATACTGGAGATATACCTCCTGAATTACGTAACTGTATATTCATTGTAATCCCGAAGAAATCAGGAGCCTTGGAATGTGATCAACATCGAACAATTAGTATAATGAGCCACATCACGACGATTTTGCTGAGAATTATCATGCAACGAGTTAGGAAAAAAATTTATTAATGTTTTGCATATCCTTTTCAGGACATTGCTGTCAACACCAGCATCTTTCAGCTGATTGTTGATTTCTTGGCAAGATTACGCTCAGTAGTTTGCCATTGCTTTCTGAGCGGCCGGCTCACATACCCCTAAGTTACCGACGCGATTCGAAGCACTGCTGATTCTCACCGTCGTCACGTTACTTACGAGAGTATGCGAGATTACGGAGAAAAGTTGCTAACCTCTAGGCCAGGAAGCCGGCTAGGAAGAAAATACAACCCGAAATAGGAGAAGAACAATGTGGGTTTGTAGAAGACAAGAGTACAGGAAATGCTGTGTATATACTGAGAACAGTAAATGAAGTAAACAAAGATCTATATCTTTGCTTTATTGACTACATAAAGGCTTTCGATAAAGTGAGACATGTCGACATGATACGGATGCTTGAAGATCTACAAATTGATGGAAAAGACCTTAGACTTGTAAAAAACATATATTGAAAACAACAAGCTGCCATCAGAATTAATAATGATGTAGATCATATCAGCCTATTAAAAGAGGTGTGAGACAGTGATGTGTAATGTCTCCAGATCTCTTTTCCCTGTACAGTGAAAAAATTTTTAAGAAATATAGAAGATATGGAAGGAATTAACAATGGGGGACGATACATCAATAACATTAGATACGCAAATGATACAGTCTTGATTGCAGACAATGAACAGGACCTGCAAAATTTAGTAGATGCGGTTGTTGCACACTGTGAGCAACTATGGTTAGAATTGAATAGTAAGTAGACACAGATTATGGTCGTCACTGGGAAGAAGGAAATACCACAATGTTATTGATATACGAGGAAATGGGCATATTCTTAAGCAAGTGAATCGGTACAGTTATCTCGGAACTGTCATAACATCCGATGGGAGATGCCTTGATGAGATTAGAACAAGAATTGCCATTGCGAAGGTAGCCTTTTGGAAGATGAAAAACATACTGACCAATAAAATGATATCAATTGAAATGAGAAAAAGATTGTTGAAGTGCTACATAGAACCTGTACTTGTGTATGGATTTGAAGCGTTGACAATGAGCAGTCAAGCTGAAAAACAGCTGATGGCTGTCGAAATGTGGTTTGTGAAGAACATGTAAAGAATACCATGGACAGACCTACTTTTTTGCTTGGCACTGGATCAGTTAAGAAGTTCTTCATTTTATCTTTATTTTCCTGTCCATTGTACATCATTTAAATTAATATTGTGTATATGTCCAGCTTACTGCTTTCATTAGTTCCACATCATGAATCAAGATCCTAACACCGTGTTCCATTCACAGACCTTCACCAGGCAACAAATCCTCAATCCTACAAATCCAGGAAATGATTCGTCTGACGATAGGGATCATCGCCAACTCCTCTCTGCACTGCTCCTGGGGGGACTACTACTGGACCGCCTGCCCGGCCGTCAAGGTCAGGGTTACGGAAATGGGCGTGTGCTTCACGGTCGACGTCCGAAAACTCGCGAAGGAAAAGTGAGTCAAGTTAATTTGTGCCTTTTTGTTTTAAAACTCAAAACAGATTTGTTGACTGCATGTACTAAATTAATTTGAGAAGTATAGATTTAGAGCACACTTAAAAGAAAAAACGCCTAGCATGAAATGTACACAGCAGCATGAATACAAAGACAAAGCTAACACGTGACATCGGAACTGAATCTCTTGACATCGTCAGCTCCGTTTTAACCAGGGAGTCTCCTTCAAGAGTTGTTTACCCAGCCTACCTAGCGCTCCGAAGGTTGTGGGTTCGATTCGGGGTCACGTCGTTCGGTTCACAGGTGCAATTTTCTCAGAGATTTCTGCGGATCGTCGCCGCAGCCCCTCAGTTCACTGGGGTCGTCGCTGGAGCTACGGAGTTCGTGTTTTGTGCGGACGAAATTTATAACTCAGGGACAACATTTCGGCGATATACAAGCCCATGGCAGATGCGGGAACTCGCTTAAGACGATTAATCATCCCATGGCACTGAATCACTTAGACCTGGTTCTGGCACACTAGATCGAAATCTTCGGCGCTTGTTATCTACACTATGGCGGGTTTTTGCTTTCTTTAGTGAACAAATGTTTAACACAATGTAGAGAATGCTGGAAGCTGTGATATTTCTTCATAATGTTCCACATCTCCGCAGGGCCAAAAATGACACCCGCAGTGATGACTCTCTGCCTGCTATTGGTAACGCCCTGAGAGGCCTCACTCTGTACGCCGACGTCACTTCCGATGAAATACCGTTTAGAATCTACCAGTATCAGGGGTTCAAGGTGAGACGGATTGTCGTCCATGGAAATAAGTTTTGCTTGTTCTCACTCCCATTCTCTCTCTCTCTCTCTCTCTCTCTCTCTCTCTCTCTCTCTCTCTCTCTCTCTCTCTCTCTCTCTCTCTCTCTCTCTCTCTCTCTCTCTCTCTCTCTCATGCATTAAACATCGTCTTAATTTGCACGATTGTCTGTACTACGTATTCCATTTACATTTAGCTAAGATTTTGTACCGGGAACTTTTTGAAATTTTTCACTGGTATGTAACCTTAACCTCATATTGCTCTCGACCTTTCCTAGACCATATCTTTAGACAACGGGCAATGTGTCTATCTGTGTCATTCATATTTTCACTATACGACTTTTACTTCATACAACCATATTTTCGTCATTTCCAGTGTTTGTAAAAGTACTTTTCTGTTGATGTTTTTCCTGTTCCCATTTGGAAAAATATAAAAATAATTTAAACTGCAGTTGGATTTTAAAATACTATGCATAATTGCATAAATTAACAGAAACGAAAACGGAATTAGTCAGCTTGACAAGACCGCAATTAGAACTAACGCAATGAGTGTGACGGCTAGAAGCCACTCACCAGCGCACACAAACATATAGACACCGATACAACTACATTTTAAAGCTAGAAACAAATTACCTAGTTAAGGTCCTGGCGACATCTGGATCCTTGGCTACTCACAGCAGACTATGTGCCACGGGCTCTGTAGGTCAGTTGACAGGAAGTGACGTGGTGGGTAAAGTAAGCTCAGATGAAATAGTGCCACGATCAATCTCAATGGGGAAAACCCGAATGGTGTGAGCACGGTGCAAAGACATGGGAGAGTTCACACATAGAGAAATGGGAATGGCAGACAAGTAAAGAATGAAAACGGGGGGGGGGGGGGAGTGTGAAATGACCTAACATGGGTAAATGAAACTGTGTTTTACATTGAGGTCGTACGGCGAAAAAGACACGAACAAGGATATGAAACAGTTTTCCAGATTTATATGGTCTCTTTAATGAGATATGCGAAATTCAATGGCCATAACTTGGATGTCGGACAATCCGCTATATATCTGCACTCCTAAAATATGTAGACACCGTTTTTGGGCATTAACATTTACATAAAAAAAGATGCTGCCTAAATTCGTCGGCCAAGTGTACGCCTATTTCACCAATATATTTCACACCTTATTGCTTGCAGATCGTCGAAATATAATTAAGACCTCTCAAGTGTGTACATGCCTGCTTTGTAAATGCTTTTTCTGCTATATCTTGTCACCTCTTGTCTGGTCTTCAGCCTTCATTCTAAATCATGTATCTCTGTTTCTTCGTTTGTTAGAATGTCACAATCCGGGAAAGCTTTCAGATGTTCTATTCATTGTGAAGCCTTCTTTTGTTCTATAATATTTTACTTTATTCGTTTGTTTAAATCCGTCTATTGAGCCAATCAAGGTGGAAGGAGGCTGTACTTCTAAAAGAAGTTTGACGCAATGCGGAGAAAGCGACAAGGAGTCTGAATCGCCAACTTATTTCATTTTACGTAGAAAAATGCCCAGGATTTGCACCTGAAATGAAATATTTATCTGAACTGGCAGAGACAGTACAAATATTTGGGAAATATAATATTGATAGGTTAACATTCTTGGATTATGCGACAAAAGATGAAAGGCAGCTGGTAAAAATCTTTTAAACACAGGTGAAACCGTTCTGTTCTCGGGAGTTTTAGTGGAATATGCACAAGAGTGTCACAGATGCTATCTAATGAGGTAGAGAACGCACTAATACAGCAGGGCGGTCCTCACACACATCAAACCAGGATGTATTTCCCCATATGCATTTGTTTATGTGATACCGCAGCATATCAACTAGTTAGCTACTGTTCATTGAAACAGGGGTAAAATAAATAAGACTAGAATGCCTATTATATACCTCATAGAAATTCTTCTTCTTCTTTCGTTCTCTTGAAATATGTCTATAACTGCAATGCTGTCTCTTGTATGAATTGAATTGTCTTTTTCAGTTCACACAGCGGTCCATAGAGTTTATCTTTCACTGTCGTCTCTCTAGGCCAGAAGATATGTAGATATATAGATATGTTATATTTTGGGCAGTCTTGGAGTATGTGCTCTGCTGTCTGCGACGCCAATCCACAAGTGCACATGACTGTTTCACCAATCTTGAATTTTGTATACATGTGGTTGCGTAATATATTGTGCCCTGTTCTGAGGCGCAGAATAATGACTTGTTCTGGTCTATCCATAGCGTGGTAGTCATCTTGAGCAGGTTTTGATGGCTTTCTGACTGATTTGATCATTCTTTTCTTTTGGTGGTATGTAACGGGCACATCAGGCTGTTCTTGTTTGGCTCCTTCCTTAGCCAATTGATCAGCTCTGTCGTTTCCGGGTACACCACAGTGGGATGGTATCCACTATATGGTGACCTTATGCTGACTGCTAAGTTCAGAAAGTAGTGTCCTTAGTACTGGCAATTTCCCAGACAGGAGCGCCTCGAGTACTGATTTTGCATCTGTCAATAGCACCACAGGTTGTGTACCATTGCTGGTATTTAGTAATTTCTCTGTTGCTATCTTGATTGCCTCAATTTCAGCATCGTAGTTATGGCAGTACTTTCCTGTCGGTACTCTAGCTGTGTCCCTGGTATTATTTGGGTATTCTATGTACACTCCCGCTCCTCCATTTTGAACAGCATTTTGTGCTGACCCATCTGTGTAGACTCGGATCCAGCGGTCCTGTGGGTATTCTTCATCAAGGAAGCTGAGAGTGGCTGTTCTGC
This sequence comes from Cepaea hortensis, assembly GCA_963921405.1. Classification (NCBI taxonomy): domain Eukaryota; kingdom Metazoa; phylum Mollusca; class Gastropoda; order Stylommatophora; family Helicidae; genus Cepaea; species Cepaea hortensis. The sequence continues at coordinate 45,005,591 of OY992897.1, read as the reverse complement.
GCTGCACACTGTTCTGTTCTTCCTTGTCAAATATTCCTCTCACTTTTGTCTGGATTTGTAATGATAGTCTATGCTCATCTTTCCATGGAGTTCGCTCTGGAATAGTTGTTAGGGGGATACCAACTGTGGGCAGATCGGTGGTTTCTCTGCAGAGTCGTTTGGCCTGGTGGATAAAACTACTTCTTTTCAACCGCCCCATAGCTAGGTTTTCAAATCTGTTCTTCATAGGGTGGCCTGGCAAGCTGAGAAACTTTTCTGCTTGTATTAGCGTTTTCGTATCTCTGCGCCCACTCAGTGCTTGTGTCCTCCCCATCTTCTCCATTTCCACTATAGGAGTTGATCTCATCCCTCCTGTGGTGACTCTAAGTGCTTGATTTTGCACTTTGTCCAGCTCTTGTAGTGTGGTTTTTGATGCCGAACACCACGCAGTTGACCCGTATTCCAGGTGTGGTCGTATGCTCTGTTGATAAACTTTGCTAAGTATTTTCCCACTGGCTCCCCATGTGGTTCCACTTAGCTTTCTCAGGATGGCTATTTTCCTTCTGGCTTTTGCTACTGCTTTGTTGATGTGCTTTCTCCATGTCAGCCTGCCATCAAATGTTACTCCAAGGTATGTTGGTTCTTTATCTTCTCTTAGGGGTGTTCCATTTATCTGGATGGTCCCTGCCTTTTGTTTTGGAGAGAAGGTAAACAGGGTGGTGCTGCACTTCTCAGTGTTTACGCTGACACACCATCTATTTGCCCATGCAACAAATGTATCTACAGTTCTTTGTAGTAATCTGGTGGCCACTGATGCATGTTCATTTGTGCTCCATAGAACCAGGTCATCGGCGTACATTGCGGCTTTAATTCCATGCGGTAGATTAGCAACGAGATCATTGATGAAGATTAGAAAGAGTGTGGGGGACAAGACTCCGCCCTGGGGAACACCGTGACGCAGTAGTACTTTCTTGCTCTTTAGTCCGTCTATCTGTACTCGGGCTCTTCTGTTGTGTAAGTATGCTTTCACCCATTTGTACATTCTTCCTTTGACTTTGCAGTTTCTCAGTTTAATCATCAGACCTTCTTTCCAGACTTTGTCAAAGGCTTTCTTCAAATCTATCCATGCCGCAAGCACCAGCTTCTTCTCTTGGAATGCATCCTCAATTTCTTGAGAGAGGTAGGTTGTCTGATCTTCCGTAGAGTAGCACTGCCTAAAGCCAGTCTGCTGTGACACAAGGATGTTTTTACTTTCAATGTACCACTGCAGTCTGTGATTGATGATGCGCTCCAGTGGTTTGCAGAGACAGCTGGTGAGGCTAATTGGTCTGTAGCTAGAGGCAATGGAACTATCTTTCCCTGATTTTATGAGGAGTATCATGATTGCTTTTGTCCAGGCTTGTGTAACACTGCCTAAGGTCCAACTGTTATTGAAGATCTGCAACAGCTTTGCTTTGGCCTCTGTTCCTAGGTCCCTGATCATTTCATTGGAGATACCATCAGCTCCTGGTGACTTTCTCATTTTCAGTTTTGATATGGCTAGCTCCAGTTCGCTGATTGTGATGGGTGCCTCCAGAACCTCATGTACTATTTCCGTCTGTCCTGTATGTTGCCGTTTCTCTCGAATCTCTTGTTGTTTCTCTGGACTAATTTTGATATTGTTATCTTGTGGGAATGAGTCCGCAAAATGGTCAGCTGCTTGCTTTCTTGTTAAGATGTTTCCATCTTTATGTAGTGCAATTTTTGAGTTTCTCCCTGTGCCCTCATCGTTAAGTTGTTTCATTAGCTTCCACAATTTCCTTGTGTCTCTTTCAAAGTTCAGAGACTGTTTTTTCCTGCCAGCTTTTCCGTCTAGCCTGCAGCTTGGCCTTTTGAAATTTGGCTTTTGCATGCTGGAATTTATTGTGGTGCTCTTGGCTGGGTGTGGCCTCTGCTTGCTTTCTACATACTTCCACATCATTATGCACCTGTTCCAGTTCACTACACCAGTAGAGTTTATATTGTTTACGGGCTCCTCTTGGTACTGCTTCTCGCGCTGCTTGTAGTATGCATTTCCCAAACTCTTCAACTACTTTATTTATTCTTTCTCAGTGTTCAGGTTTCTAACCAGTATGCTGGTGCGATTCTTGTACATTGCCCAGTCTGCTTTCTTGTAGTTCCACCTCGAGAGGGTGCTGCTTTCACTTACAAGCTCATTTTCTACAGTTAGAAAGACTGGTCGATGGTCACTGCCACCTAGTTGTTTCCCAACAATTCGTGTAATGTTCCACTCCAGGTCTGGTGAATGAAAAGCCAGGTCAGTTGTAGAGTGCCATGATCTCGAGTAGAAAGTATGTGGGTCGGACGGCTTGTTAACCAAGATGAATATATTCTCATCCTGCCAGTCTTCCAGTCTCTCTCCTCTCTGGTCCATGTGATCATAGCCCCAACTCTGCGAGTGGCTGTTGAAATCGCCGCACACAATCATTTTTTTCTGTTAATGGTAGTGTGTCCAGTGCCTGTGGGCGGTCACTTGGACAGTAGTAATTGATCAGATGTAGGTCTGTATAGCCTGTTTTAAGTTTAAGTGTCTGATACTCAGCCCCTTCCATATAGACTTCGATTTGGGAAGCAATGATGTTATTTTTTACAAGGGTAAGTATCCCACCTTTTCGCTTGTCCTTTCGGTCAGATCGGTAACACTGGTAGCCTCTGATTTTGAAGGCTATATTTTCGTTGAGGTGAGTTTCTTGCAAGCAACATATGCTTACTTTTTCTTGGTCCAGGATGTTTTCTAATTCTACTTTTTTGTTGCTGACTCCCTCCACATTCCAGTGCATTATTTTAAGTCTTTGTTTAGTATGGCCAGCTGTTCTATTCTCATGTCCCCTGGCTCCACAGGACATCTGAGAAGGACCTCCAGTAGTTGGGGTTGGACCATTTCGAGACATAGGGCCCGGCACTGCACCTGCCTGGGGGTCCAAAGCAGGGCGAGCACCATAACTTTTAGCAGTAGTCGACATATTCCATTTTGCGTAATTGCGTGGCATCCTGATTTCTGTGGTGCGCCTCCTGGCTGGTTGCCTCCGTCTTCAGCACCTTTCCTTTGCTAGAGCAGACTGTGGTCTCACTCGAGTTTAGAGTGTACACACGCACACACGTGTCTGCACATGCATATATGTGTATACACATCTAGAGCACACTGGTTATTTTCCGGCGCCAGATACTCGCCGTCGCCCCTTCTCCTGTTAGTTATAAAACAGTTCCGCCACGTGAAGGCCAGGAGTTGGACTTTTGCTGCATAGGTTATGTATTCACGAGCCATTGGGGTATTTAAGCAATGTTGGCCGCTCACCCCAACACTGCGCCCCGGCTACATACAGCAACATTTGAAACCCCTCATAGAAATGTGTAGCTGTCCTTGTGACAAGAAACAGATGTCAATGGAATAAACTGCAATGTCAAATATTTACAACTTACAGACTGACATCATGCCAACTGTGAAGGTATTGTTTATGCAAACTGCAATTAATGAAATGACTAGAACGACCAATGATTGACTCTGAGACTAAGCTGCTGTGGTTTATAGAAACAAACCCCATTTCACAATCCCCCGATATTACGAGCACAGGGTTCGAAATACGCTGCAGATGTTTTGAAAGGAGACAGTTCTGATATTCATGATATGCAGGTCAGCATGGCCGAATGAATCAAAACGCCTGTTCTTAAACATCCGGTGTGCTGATGCCGAGGTCAGGGGTTCAACTCCTACACCGGACAGTTGGACTAAATTGTTGACCTCTCGTCCTTGACTTGGGGACGTAAATTATAAGTACCTCTAAAGTCGGAGTGGATTCGCCCGATGGCGAGGGACACTGTTATTAGGGAAAGCTAATCCACACGCAAATCTCAGCCCAGCAATACTGTAAGTAGTCTGTATGGACTACGCTTGAGTTGACAGCAAGCGAGCGCAAAAAAAAAAAAAAAATATTCATGATATGAGGTGTCGGGTGTTACGAAAGCAATGTAAACTAACGAACGTAAAAATTACCTAGTACATCCAATGAGCCAAAATTTCCGGGGTTGATTGCGACGCTCTTTAAAGGACATGCAACTATTTTTTTTAATAGAAAAGTATTCATATCAATCATGTCCAGTAGGCGTTAGCCATCAAGGCAGGATAGTTGTGTGTCTTCCGCTTATATTTACGCAGACTAACGTTTACTTGCCGGTCTCCCTGGCCTAGGTGTTAAACGAGTTTCTCCGTAACCCCGTTTATCCACGTAGGGTAACGCAGCGCGCGAGAATTGGTAGCGGTTCTCGCCGCGTTGGTGACTTGTGGGATATGTGAGCCGGCCGCTCAGAAAGCAATGGCAAACTACTGAGCGTAATCTTGCCTAGTGCATCAACAACAGCGGTAAAATGCTGCTGTTCACAGCGATGTCCTGTAACAGATATGCGAAAACAATAACGTTTACTTGCACGGTCGCTGTTACGTTAGCCATCAAGGCATGATGATTGTGTCTTATGCTTATATTTACGCTGACTAACCTTTACTTGCACGGTCGCTGTTACATTAGCCATCTCTGCTTCCCCAGCACTATTTTGGTATTCATTATACGAGACCGGACTGACCACGAAACACCGCAGAAACTGGACATTATACGAGACCGGACTGACCACGAAACACCGCATAAGCTGGACTTTATGCGAGACTGGACTGACCACGAAACACCGCAGAAGCTGGACATTATGCGAGACCGGACTGACCACGAAACACCGCAGAAGCTGGACATTATACGAGATCGGACTGACCACGAAACACCGCAGAAGCTGGACATTATGCGAGACCGGACTGACCACGAAACACCGCAGAAGCTGGACATTATGCGAGACCGGACTGACCACGAAACACCGCAGAAACTGGACATTATACGAGACGGGACTAACCACGAAACACCGCAGAAACTGGACATTATGCGAGACCGGACTGACCACGAAATACCGCAGAAACTGGACATTATACGAGACCGGACTGACCACGAAACACCGCAGAAGCTGGACATTATACGAGACGGGACTAACCACGAAACACCTCAGAAACTGGACATTATGCGAGACCGGACTGACCACGAAACACCGCAGAAACTGGACATTATACGAGACCGGACTTACCACGAAATACCACAGAAGCTGGATATAACTCAGTCCTAGTCTATAAAGAATCGAATCCACTCCAATTATGTTGCTAAGTATTCGCACTAATGGCTGCAGCACTATGAATCTATCAGATAGATATTGTTTTATTAAAACATCACTGAACGTTTGTGTTTACACCCTCTCGCAGACTGTGCTCCATGAACCAGATGAGGAGCCGCTGCCCTTATCCAGTGGATTTCTAGTGACCGGTAACACCACAGTGGAGGTAGAGATCTCAAAAACTGTGGTAGGTGGGCACAGTTCAAACATCCACAATTCTTAGCATTTATGTTATCATATGATATGTTATGTTAGGTTAGGTTATGACATCTTATGTTATGTTCTGTTATGCTGATTTGACATTCCTATTTCAGCATTTAACACACTCTATGTTCACATGCAATGCGATCACTGTTTTTATTTTAATTTTTCTTAACACGGACGGCCAGTATTTCCGACTGGTATTTCCCAAGTTCCGAAAGAAAGACCACTTTTTTTTTTTTACATAGTTCTTGGTGTCTAAGGACCTAAGGTATGTGACTTGTATGCGATATTTAATGTAGTTGTACCTGTGTCTTTTTAATGTTTTCCGGTTTATGTAGCTGTACTCATTGAAGAGACAAGCGTTCTTCGTTTCACCGCCAACCAAACGCCTCTTTAACAAGGTGTCATTAGTGAGGTCTGGTACCGCCTGCATTCAGAACTGTAGGATATAGATAGAATTCGCACCCAGCCATTTTATATCAGCACGGGTCTCGGAAATGTACGAAACGGGTTTACAGGCGAAAGGTTGGAGTTCATTGCGCTGGGTCTTCACCCAAATGGCTAGGTCTTCTCCCATATGGCTGGGTCTTCTCCCATATGGCTTGGTCTTGTTCCATATAATTACATTGGGCACAAACTCCATAGCTCCAGCCACAGCACCCATGATCCTCCAATCCATCGGTTTATTTGTTTGTTTTTTGCTCGCTTTGAACTCAAACGTAGTCAATATGCTACTCTTCTGGTGCATTGAACTGAATTTTGCATGTGTATTAGCTTTCGCTTTTACTAGTGTCCCTCGCCGTCACGGTAACCCACTCCAACTTCAGAGGTACTTGTAACTTACGTCCCCAAGTCAAGGACGAGGGGTCAAAATTTTAGTTCAACTGTCCGGTGTAGGGGTTGAACCCCTTACTTCGGCATCAGCACACCAGATATTTAAGAACTCGCGTTCTTATCCATTCGGCCAAGCCGACCTCTACTCATACCATTTTATGAAAGTCAACGCAAGGCGGTCTGCTGCCAAATCTGTATTTTGAAGGCGGTATGCGGGATTGCGAATTGCGTCCGTAACGCCTTTGCCACAGAGCCGGCATGTATAGAGAACATAAATACTCCACATAATGAGTTACAGAGAACATAAATACTCCACATATAGAGAACATAAATACTCCACATATAGAGAACATAAATACTCCACATAATGAGTTAAAGTAATTGTGTGTATGGGCGTGGACAACAGCACGAGATGGACAGGAAGAAGCCCGTCTCGTGTGTTTTCAGAGCTTACTCTATTTCGTATGCACTGCGTGTTCCAGAGAAAGAATGATCTACTTACACAATAACAGTGGTTCTCAATCTTTTTTTGCCCGTGAACCCCTGCGCCAAATGTTCAGAATGAATGTCACCCCCACCCCCTCTTCGTATTTCATCCCTTATAAATCCCCCCCCCCACCCTACACAGTATACGTAAAATTGGAAGCTAAATTTAATAACACATACTAGAACAAGTATAGAGTCTACATAAAACGTGATTTGCAGGTCTAATTACGTTATAAAACAAATTTCAGAAGGGCGAGATGTACAGAACAGTAAAGTATGTAGGGAAAAACAATATCAAGTAATCGGTTCTTGTATTAACGCGATCTTAAAATAATCTTACTTCCCCCCCCCCCGCCCCCGCCCCCTCGATACCCTAAAATTCCCCCCCCCCGGGGGGGGGGGGGTGAAATTTCCCACCGGTTGAGAACCACTGCACTATAATCAGGTTCCCTCAATGTATGTCCTATCCAGCCTTTTCCTCACCTCTTGATTCGATGGAACCTGGCTCAAGCCTGACTGTCCATTGATCTATACAAAAATAATGGTAGCGTCATATTTCCAATACTCCTCAACTTATTGTCGTTGAAAAGTGTTTTTGACTTTACGTACTTTCTTCTGTTGGGATGTAGAGTTGTTCACTTACTGTCATGAATATCCAATTTGCCTCTATTCAGAGACAGATTTGTCTACTTACTCCCATGTAAGTCGTCCACTTACTGCTCTATAAGATGACCACTTACTCACCTTAAGTTGTCCACTTTCTCCCATGTAATATGTCCATCTATTCCCCTGTAAGTTGTCCCCTTATTCCCTCAGTAATGTTACCACTATTTCAACTATAAGTTGTCTACTTATTCACGTGTAAGTTGTTCGCTTACTCCCCTATACATTTTCAACTTTCTCCCCTGTAAATTCTCCACTTCTGTCCCTGTAAGTTGTCCACTTATTCCTCTGTAAGTTGTCCACTTATTCCCATGTAAGTTGTCCATTTAATCCTCTGTAAGTCGTCCACTTGTGTCCCTGTAAGTTGTCCACTTATTCCCCTGTACGTTATTCACTTATTCCTATGTATGTTGTCCACTTAATCCCCTGTAAGTTGTCCACTTGTGTCGCTATAAGGTGTCCACGTATTTATCTGTAACTTGTCCACTTATTTTCCTGTAAGTTGTCCACTTATTTTCCTGTAAGTTGTCCACTTATTTCGTGTAAGTTGGCCACTTATTTCCCTGTAATTTGTCCACTTATGTCCTTGTAAGTTGTCCACTTACTTCTCTGTAAGTTGTTCACTTATTTACCTTTAAGTTGTCCACTTACTTCCCGGTAAGTTGTCCACTTACTTCCCTGTAAGTTGTCCACTTACTTCCCGGTAAGTTGTCCACTTACTTCCCTGTAGGTTGTCCACTTACTTCCCTGTAAGTTGTCCACTTACTTCCCTGTAAGTTGTCCACTTACTTCCCTGTAAGTTATCCACTTATGTCCATGTAGGTTATCCACTTATGTCCATGTAAGTTGTCCTCTTATGTCCATGTAAGTTGTCCACTTATGTCCATGTAAGTTGTCCACTTATGTCCATGTAAGTTGTCCACTTATGTCCATGTAAGTTGTCCATCTACTTCCCTGTAAGTTGTCCACTTATTTCCCTGTAAGTTGTCCATTTATGTCCATGTAAGTTGTCCACTTACTTTCATGTAAGTTGTCCACCTACTTCCCTGTAAGTTGTCCACCTACTTCCCTGTAAGTTGTCCACCTACTTCCCTGTAAGTTGTCCACTTATGTCCATGTAACTTGTCCACTTACTTCCGTGTAAGTTGTCCACTTATGTCCATGTAAGTTGTCCACCTACTTCCCTGTAAGTTGTCCACTTACTTCCCTGTAAGTTGTCCACTTACTTCCCTGTAAGTTGTCCACTTACTTCCCTGTAAGTTGTCAACTTACTTCCCTGTAAGTTGTCCACTTACTTCCCTGTAAGTTATCCACTTATGTCCATGTAGGTTATCCACTTATGTCCATGTAAGTTGTCCTCTTATGTCCATGTAAGTTGTCCACTAATGTCCATGTAAGTTGTCCACTTATGTCCATGTAAGTTGTCCACCTACTTCCCTGTAAGTTGTCCACTTATTTCCCTGTAAGTTGTCCACTTATGTCCATGTAAGTTGTCCACTTACTTCCATGTAAGTTGTCCACTTATGTCCATGTAAGTTGTCCATCTACTTCCCTGTAAGTTGTCCACTTATTTCCCTGTAAGTTGTCCATTTATGTCCATGTAAGTTGTCCACTTACTTCCATGTAAGTTGTCCACCTACTTCCCTGTAAGTTGTCCACCTACTTCCCTGTAAGTTGTCCACCTACTTCCCTGTAAGTTGTCCACTTATGTCCATGTAAGTTGTCCACTTACTTCCATGTAAGTTGTCCACTTATGTCCATGTAAGTTGTCCACCTACTTCCCTGTAAGTTGTCCACTTACTTCCCTGTAAGTTGTCCACTTACTTCCCTGTAAGTTGTCCACTTACTTTCCTGTAAGTTGTCCATTTACTTCCCTGTAAGTTGTCCACTTACTTCCCTGTAAGTTGTCCAATTACTGCCCTGTGAGTTGTCCAATTACTGCCCTGTAAGTTGTCCACTTACTTCCCTGTAATTTGTCCACTTACTTCCCTGTAAGTTATCGACTTATGTCCTTGTAAGTTGTCCACTTACTTCCCTGTAAGTTGTCCACTTACTTCCCTATAAGTTGTCCACTTACTTCCCTGTAAGTTGTCCACTTACTTCCCTGTAAGTTGTCCACTTATGTCCTTGTAAGTTGTCCACTTATGTCCATGTAAGTTGTCCACCTACTTCCCTGTAAGTTGTCCACTTACTTCCCTGTAAGTTGTCCACTTATGTCCTTGTAAGTTGTCCACTTACTTCACTGTAAGTTGTCCACTTACTTCCCTGTAAGTTGTCCTCTTATGTCTATGTAAGTTGTCCACCTACTTCCCTGTAAGTTGTCCACTTACTTCCCTGTAAGTTGTCAACTTATGTCCTTGCAAGTTGTCCACCTACTTCACTGTAAGTTGTCCACTTATTTCCCTGTAAGATTTCCACTTATGTCCTTGTAAGTTGTCCACTTACTTCACTGTAAGTTGTCCACTTATGTCCTTGTAAGATGTCCAATTATTTCCCTGTAAGTTGTCCACTTATGTCCTTGTAAGTTGTCCACTTACTTCCCTGTAAGTTGTCCACTTATTTACCTGTAAGTTGATCATTTATTTCCCACTAAGTTGTCCACTTACTTCCCTGTAAGTTGTCCACTTACTTCCCTGTAATTTGTACATGTACACCCCTGAATGCTCAGTTTACTTCTACTCAGGGAAAGATTTGTCCACGTACTGCTGTGAACATTCAGTTTATTTCTACTCAGGCACAGAGTTATCCATTTATTCTTCTTAACTGCTTTAGTTCTTTTTTTAATAGCTCTGTTTGTTCTCATTGTAATGTAATTAATTGTATAATGTCTTCTGCAACACTTACATTCATGAGCGCGTTGGTGTAATGACTTGAACGTTACGCTGATAATGGCATGGGTCCAGCCGAACAAGGGCTCAGTGTCAGCTCTTGTCGTTCGCTACTGGAGAGAAAGACTAATACCCACCCATCCCTGCACTCAACCTACAAAATATGATGGCCCCAACAATTCACATACCTACTACAGTTTCCTGCTACGGGGTTTCAGGGGACGAACGCTTATATTCAACTTACAGCATACGACACATGAGCAGTGGTACGTTTCTCATCCTCGTTCACAGAAAATTGGCTTACCTACGCCGTTTAAAGCCTTCGGAAGCGGGTCGTGTGTGGATACCAAGTCGTCTTCGTTTGAGAACCCGTTGAAGCGGTTTGGCAAGTACAGTAAGGAGGTGTGTGAGGCCGAGTGTTTCATCAACTTCGTGGTGGAAGTCTGCGGTGGATGTAAGCATTTTCTGCACCCAGGTAAGCTGTGCTTGATGTTTGCCTTCGCTCGCTTTCAACTCAAGCGTAGTTCATACAAGAGCACTGGGCTGATATTTTCTCTTGGATTAGCTTTCCCTTTTACCAGTGTCCGTCGCCATCAGGCGAACCCACTCCGACTTCAGAGGTACTTGTAATTTACGTCCCAAAGTCAAGGACGAGAAGTCAGCATTTTAGTCCAAATGGAACCTACTACTTCGGCATCAATACCGGACGTTTAAGAGCTATCATTCTTACCCATTCGGTCATTCGGAGTGAGTTCGCCTAATGGCAAGGGACACTAGTAAAAGGAGAAGCCAATCCGCAGGTAACATTCAGTCCAGTGTTAGTAGAAGTAACGTGTATGGTCTATGCTCGAGTTCAACGCGAGTGAGCGTTAAAAAAAAAACCTATAATAATGGCGGCCGGAATAATACAGACAACATGAGCCACCGAGTTCAGAGAGACATGATTGATACGGGCATTGATAATGCACATTGGGAGCACGTCGCCGCTGAACGTGTTGCATGGAGGGCAACTATCAGATATGGAATATAGACAACGGAGAAAATGATTGCAGATAAAGCACACACAGAGCGTGAGAGACGTAAGATGGTGCACAATGGTGGAAATGTCCATGTTTTCACATGCATCTACTGTGGGCAAACATTTGCAGCAAGAATTGGCCTTATCAGCCACACTCTCCACCGCCATGGGTCGTAGTTATTAAGCCTTTTTAAAGCACAATGTACCAAAACTATCGTCTGTCAAGACGGAAAGGTGCCAATGTAATGATAAAATACATGGATCTGGCCCCAATGTATCATAAGGCGTGTAGAAAAGCCCTTTACTTAATGTTTTCTCTTTACACACATGATTGCAGTATTACGTGCAGTTGTCATCTTCAGATACCCTTGAGTATACAACGAGTTGTGGAACCACAGTAGCCTGGTGGGCAAGCAGGCTAGACTGAAGGCGCGGTTAGCATGTGTTCGGACCCCGAAGGAGACTGGGATGTTTTGTTTGCTTGTTTGTTTGTTTGTTTGTTTGTTTGTTTGTTTGTTTGTTGTGTAATACAACTGATCGGGGATCCAGTCTACCCAGCTTAAAAAGGGGTGCCGGGAAATGTTCTAGAAAGTAACGGCACCCAGGCGTGATATTTACAACATGGCCCACGGAGAGCCGATTGGTCTGTACAAATATGGAGTGACCACCATATACTCAGGGAGCCTCGGTGGTGTAGTGGATAGACACTCGCCTCCCGACGAGGTGGTCATGGGTTCGATTCTCAGCTAGGCGCATTTTTTAAATTGACCTGAGCGTCTATTCTGACCCACCAAAACAAGGGCAAAGGGTTATGGGGGACGTGAAGGCGCCCGGACGCGATACCGACATCATCGTTGACCGAGCGTCGATTGGCCATGTGAAAATATAGGTCTAGCTTTATGTGCCCGGTGCACCTGGAGACCTTCAGGCGTGAACAGGGTCCTTGACTTGACTGACTTTATCCAGAATACCTCGTCACATGGGCACAGCTCCTTCAATCAATCAATCATGTGCCCTGCCGGAAAGCGTGGGCGGTCGTGACTCGCCATTCCACTCGATCACCAGAGTCGTGGATCAGCTCCGTGTTCCTGTCTCGTCCATGTCATGTGGCCAAGCCATCCAGGTATTTTCCTCTCGGTCTGCCTCTTGGTCTGTTCCCTTCGATCTTGCCAGTTGTCACTAAGTTCTCTAATCCATTTCTTCTCATAACATGTCCCAAAAATTGTGACTGTCTATATATATATTTATTAAATATGGTTCGCTGGTCTTGTTCAGCATCTGGTTATATGATGTGTTTAGTGACCGGACACACCTGGTGAATTATGTGTTTAGTGACCGGACACACCTGGTGAATTATGTGTTTAGTGACCGGACACACCTGGTGAATTATGTGTTTAGTGACCGGACACACCTGGTTATATGATGTGTTTAGTGACCGGACACACCTGGTTATATGATGTGTTTAGTGACCGGACACACCTGGTGAATTATGTGTTTAGTGACCGGACACACCTGGTGAATTATGTGTTTAGTGACCGGACACACCTGGTGAATTATGTGTTTAGTGACCGGACACACCTGGTTATATGATGTGTTTAGTGACCGGACACACCTGGTTATATGATGTGTTTAGTGACCGGACACACCTGGTTATATGATGTGTTTAGTGACCGGACACACCTGGTTATATGATGTGTTTAGTGACCGGACACACCTGGTGAATTATGTGTTTAGTGACCGGACACACCTGGTGAATTATGTGTTTAGTGACCGGACACACCTGGTTATATGATGTGTTTAGTGACCGGACACACCTGGTTATATGATGTGTTTAGTGACCGGACACACCTGGTGAATTATGTGTTTAGTGACCGGACACACCTGGTGAATTATGTGTTTAGTGACCGGACACACCTGGTGAATTATGTGTTTAGTGACCGGACACACCTGGTGAATTATGTGTTTAGTGACCGGACACACCTGGTGAATTATGTGTTTAGTGACCGGACACACCTGGTGAATTATGTGTTTAGTGACCGGACACATATGGTGAATTATGTGTTTAGTGACCGGACACACCTGGTGAATTATGTGTTTAGTGACCGGACACACCTGGTTATATGATGTGTTTAGTGACCGGACACACCTGGTGAATTATGTGTTTAGTGACCGGACACATGGTGAATTATGTGTTTAGTGACCGGACACACCTGGTTATATGATGTGTTTAGTGAACGGACACATGGTGAATTATGTGTTTAGTGACCGGACACACCTGGTGAATTATGTGTTTAGTGACCGGACACACCTGGTTATATGATGTGTTTAGTGACCGGACACACCTGGTTATATGATGTGTTTAGTGACCGGACACATATGGTGAATTATGTGTTTAGTGACCGGACACACCTGGTGAATTATGTGTTTAGTGACCGGACACATATGGTGAATTATGTGTTTAGTGACCGGACACACCTGGTGAATTATGTGTTTAGTGACCGGACACACCTGGTTATATGATGTGTTTAGTGACCGGACACACCTGGTTATATGATGTGTTTAGTGACCGGACACACCTGGTTATATGATGTGTTTAGTGACCGGACACACCTGGTGAATTATGTGTTTAGTGACCGGACACACCTGGTGAATTATGTGTTTAGTGACCGGACACACCTGGTTATATGATGTGTTTAGTGACCGGACACACCTGGTTATATGATGTGTTTAGTGACCGGACACACCTGGTTATATGATGTGTTTAGTGACCGGACACACCTGGTGAATTATGTGTTTAGTGACCGGACACACCTGGTGAATTATGTGTTTAGTGACCGGACACACCTGGTGAATTATGTGTTTAGTGACCGGACACACCTGGTTATATGATGTGTTTAGTGACCGGACACACCTGGTGAATTATGTGTTTAGTGACCGGACACACCTGGTGAATTATGTGTTTAGTGACCGGACACACCTGGTTATATGATGTGTTTAGTGACCGGACACACCTGGTTATATGATGTGTTTAGTGACCGGACACACCTGGTTATATGATGTGTTTAGTGACCGGACACACCTGGTGAATTATGTGTTTAGTGACCGGACACACCTGGTGAATTATGTGTTTAGTGACCGGACACACCTGGTGAATTATGTGTTTAGTGACCGGACACACCTGGTTATATGATGTGTTTAGTGACCGGACACACCTGGTTATATGATGTGTTTAGTGACCGGACACACCTGGTTATATGATGTGTTTAGTGACCGGACACACCTGGTGAATTATGTGTTTAGTGACCGGACACACCTGGTGAATTATGTGTTTAGTGACCGGACACACCTGGTGAATTATGTGTTTAGTGACCGGACACACCTGGTTATATGATGTGTTTAGTGACCGGACACACCTGGTGAATTATGTGTTTAGTGACCGGACACACCTGGTGAATTATGTGTTTAGTGACCGGACACACCTGGTTATATGATGTGTTTAGTGACCGGACACACCTGGTTATATGATGTGTTTAGTGACCGGACACACCTGGTTATATGATGTGTTTAGTGACCGGACACATATGGTGAATTATGTGTTTAGTGACCGGACACACCTGGTGAATTATGTGTTTAGTGACCGGACACACCTGGTTATATGATGTGTTTAGTGACCGGACACACCTGGTTATATGATGTGTTTAGTGACCGGACACACCTGGTTATATGATGTGTTTAGTGACCGGACACACCTGGTGAATTATGTGTTTAGTGACCGGACACACCTGGTGAATTATGTGTTTAGTGACCGGACACACCTGGTGAATTATGTGTTTAGTGACCGGACACACCTGGTTATATGATGTGTTTAGTGACCGGACACACCTGGTGAATTATGTGTTTAGTGACCGGACACACCTGTTGAATTATGTGTTTAGTGACCGGACACACCTGGTGAATTATGTGTTTAGTGACCGGACACACCTGGTGAATTATGTGTTTAGTGACCGGACACACCTGGTGAATTATGTGTTTAGTGACCGGACACACCTGGTGAATTATGTGTTTAGTGACTGGACACACCTGGTGAATTATGTGTTTAGTGACCGGACACACCTGGTGAATTATGTGTTTAGTGACCGGACACACCTGGTGAATTATGTGTTTAGTGACCGGACACACCTGGTGAATTATGTGTTTAGTGACCGGACACACCTGGTGAATTATGTGTTTAGTGACCGGACACACCTGGTGAATTATGTGTTTAGTGACCGGACACACCTGGTGAATTATGTGTTTAGTGACCGGACACACCTGGTGAATTATGTGTTTAGTGACCGGACACACCTGGTGAATTATGTGTTTAGTGACCGGACACACCTGGTGAATTATGTGTTTAGTGACCGGACACACCTGGTGAATTATGTGTTTAGTGACCGGAAACACCTGGTGAATTATGTGTTTAGTGACCGGACACACCTGGTGAATTATGTGTTTAGTGACCGGACACATATGGTGAATTATGTGTTTAGTGACCGGACACACCTGGTGAATTATGTGTTTAGTGACCGGACACACCTGGTTATATGATGTGTTTAGTGATCGAAAATGCAAAGAATACTATGGACAGATAGAAAAACCAATGACCAAGTACTACAAGAGACAAATGAAAATCGTAGATTGATTAGAGAAATTAGACGTAGACAGTCAAAATTTTTTGGACATGTTATGAGAAGAAATGGACTGGAGAACTTGGTGACAGCTGGCAAGATCGAGGGGAACAGACCAAGAGGAAGACCGAGAGGAAAATACCTGGATGGCTTGGCCACATGGCATGGACGAGACAGGAACACTGAGCTGATCCACGACTCTGGTGATCGAGTGAAATGGCGAATCATGACCGCCCACGCTTTCCGGCATGGCACATGATTGATTGATTGATTGATCGAACACACCTGGTGAATTATGTGTTTAGTGATCGGACACATGGTGAATTATGTATTTAGTGCCCGGTCACACCTGGTGAATTATGTGTTTAGTGCCCGGTCACACCTGGTAAATTATATGTTTAGTGATCGAACACACATGATGAATAATGTGTTTAGTGACCGGACACATGGTGAATTATGTGTTTAGTGACCGGACACATGGTGAATTATGTATTTAGTGCCCGGTCACACCTGGTGAATTATGTGTTTAGTGATCGAACACACCTGGTGAATTATGTGTTTAGTGATCGGACACATAGTGAATTATGTATTTAGTGCCCGGTCACACCTGGTGAATTATGTGTTTAGTGACCGGACACACATGGTGAATTATGTGTTTAGTGATCGAACACACCTGGTGAATTATGTGTTTAGTGACCGGACACACCTGGTGAATTATGTATTTAGTGCCCGGTCACACCTGGTGAATTATGTGTTTAGTGATCGAACACACATGATGAATAATGTGTTTAGTGACCGGACACATGGTGAATTATGTGTTTAGTGACCGGACACATGGTGAATTATGTATTTAGTGCCCGGTCACACCTGGTGAATTATGTGTTTAGTGATCGAACACACCTGGTGAATTATGTGTTTAGTGATCGGACACATGGTGAATTATGTATTTAGTGCCCGTCACACCTGGTGAATTATGTGTTTAGTGCCCGGTTACACCTGGTGAATTATGTGTTTAGTGATCGAACACACTTGGTGAATAATGTGTTTAGTGACCGGACACATGGTGAATTATGTGTTTAGTGACCGGACACATGGTGAATTATGTATTTAGTGCCCGGTCACACCTGGTGAATTATGTGTTTAGTGATCGAACACACCTGGTGAATTATGTGTTTAGTGACCGGACACATGGTGAATTATGTATTTAGTGCCCGGTCACACCTGGAGAATTATGTGTTTAGTGACCGGACAATGGTGAATTATGTGTTTAGTGCCCGGTCACACCTGGTGAATTATGTGTTTAGTGACCGGACACATGGTGAATTATGTATTTAGTGCCCGGTCACACCTGGTGAATTATGTGTTTAGTGACCGGACACATGGTGAATTATGTATTTAGTGCCCGGACACATGGTGAATTGTGTATTTAGTGCCCGGTCACACCTGGTGAATTATGTGTTTAGTGACCGGACACATGGTGAATTATGTGTTTAGTGACCGGACACATGGTGAATTATGTATTTAGTGCCCGGTCACACCTGGTGAATTATGTGTTTAGTGACCGGACACATGGTGAATTATGTGTTTAGTGACCGGACACATGGTGAATTATGTGTTTAGTGACCGGACACATTGTGAATTATGTATTTAGTGCCCGGTCACACCTGGTGAATTATGTGTTTAATTACCTGAGAAGACCGGAGTGTAAATTACGTATATAGTGACCAAAGGAGACAAGAGGCAACCCCATCTGTAAGTGATGGTCCCCTGGAAATAGGCAGCGATATTCCCGAGAGAGGGGGAGAGAGCAGAGAGAGGGGGCAGAGAGAGATAGAGAAAGAAAGGTATAGCGTGGAGGCAGAGAGAGGGGGCAGAAACAAAGGTAGATAGAGGGCAGTTAGAGAGAGAGGGAAAGAGAAAGAAGGAATGAGAGAGGGAATGAGAAAGAGGGGAAGAGAAAGCGGGAAGAGAAAGCGGGAAGAGAGAAAGCGTTATCTTGGAGAGGGGGAAAACTAAGAGCAAGAGAGAAAGAGGGGGAGACTGAGAGCAAGAGAGTGATGGGGAGGGAGAGAAGATATATTGTTGAATATCATCCGTGATGATGAGAAACATTGCGATGATGGTCCATGAATATATCTTGCAGGCGACGAGAGCTTATGTGAGCTGGAGAAATTAGCGGTCTGTTACAGAGATGCTGAAGGTAAGTATGTCTGTCTGATTAACCTACAATAGTGCTGTTATATTATTGTAATAGGCCCTGTAAGTATGTCTGTCTGATTAACCTACATTACGGGTGTTATATTATTGTAACGGGTCCTGTGCATGAAGTCGTTGTTATCACAATTTAATGATAACAAGTGCGCAGTTAAAATGTAATGGAAATCTGTTGCGAATGTTGTTGCCAATAATACGATGAAAAGTGTATATTAAAGTGAGAAAAATAAAAATTATATTTCACATTTAAAGAATTGTGAGAAAAATACACAACGTATCAAGAAGAGAGGAAATCAGAATTTATGAAATCAGGACTAAATTGTGTGTGTGTGTGTGGGGGGGGGGGGCGTGGGGTGGGGGGGGAGGGGGTATAGCAGAGAGAGATTTAATTAGAAAACAGCAAGTTAAATGGTTTGGCCATATAAATAGGCCAAATGACAGTATACCACAACAAGCAATAATGTACAGACCAAATGGAACCAGAAGAAGAGGCCGACCATGTAAACGATGGACAGAAGGAATAACAGAGTCCACGGGAATTTCGATATATCTCGCTGTTTTTGCTTCAATTCGTCACCGCAAGGTACAAAAATAACAAGGCGAGATGAGATGAGATGAGACGAGATGAGATGATAATGGTGAAATATATGGGGGAGGGGGAGGGGGGGGGGACGTTACTTAAAACTATAAACATGTTTCTATGTAGTGTTTGTAACATTGTACCAGCAATTTATGCAAACTATCTGAAATAGCTGCCCACGCTTTCAGATAGAACATATATACTTCACGGTATTTCAAGAACTGATTTCAAATCAATGTTTTTAGGTTGTAAATTTGAATAATGAAAACACAAACAATAGATTGCACAATGTATTGCGTCAGGTACATCCATCCATCCATCATGTGTCATGCTGGTAAGCGTAGGAGGTCATGTTATGCCATCTCACTCGATGACCAGAGTCGTGGACCAGTTCCGTGTTTCTGTCTCGACCATGCCACGAGGCCAAGCCATTCAGGTACTTGCTTCTAGGTCTTCCCCTTGGTCTGTTCCCCTCGATCTTACCAGTTGTCACCAAGTTCTAAAAATCATTTCTTCTCATAACATGGCCAAAAAATTGTGACTGTCTACGTCTAATGTCTCTAATCAGTTTCCGATCTTCATTTCTGATTATCGATGAGTCCACACAACATGATTTTCTTGGCATCTGTAAAGAAGGTAGTTTGCCATTGCTTTCCTTCCTAGCAGTGACCATACTGGTCAGTGACCGTAGCCATTGCTCCTCAAAAAAGAAATCCCCTGCCTACCGTCGTGAAGGTGGCGACCATAACCTACAACTATCTGTCAGCTGCTCTGCATCTTCATCCACCACCTGCACCCATGGCTTCACTTAACCCTGATCGGGGGGCTAAACGGGTAATCCACCTTGCCCAAGGGTGTCCCATAGGTTAGCGGAGGGAAGGAGGCGCCTTACTTCTCCTTTGATAGAGGATACTCCTACCCCGCTACTCATATGTCAGGTACATACTTTAGAGATAAATCAACAAACTATAAAGCAACAAATATAATCTTTATGATTGAAATACACACTTCATATTCATGTGTTACCACTGTATTTTTAAACTATCAGTTGTGTTTACATAGTCGAGGGTTATATATATAATATATGTATATATATGTATTGTTGTTGTTGCATATCCCTTACAGGACGTTGCAGTCAACACCAGCATTTTTTATCTGCTGTTGATGTACTAGGCAAGATTACGCTCAGTAGTTTGTCATTGCTTTCTGAGCGACCGGCTCACATACCCCGTAAGTTACCGACGCGGCGAGAACCGCTATCAATTCTCGCGCACATCACGTCACTCACAAGAGTATACGGGATTACGGAGAAAGACGCTAACACCTAGGCCAGGTAGACCGGTATATATATATATATATATCAACGACTGGCAAGAAGGTCCACCAGAGAGACGAATGGAGACGGATTGTATTTGCAGCAAAGAACCTCAATGGCTCGGAACGCTGAAGAAGAAGAAGAAGATATATATATATATATATATATATATATATATATATATATATATATATATATATATATATATATATATATATCGGGAGTCTCTGTGGCGAAGTGGTCAAGCCGTTTGACTCGTGCTCCGAAGGTTGTGTGTTCGATTCCGGGCCGCGTCCTTCGGTTTACGAGTTAAATGTTTCGGAGACTCCTGTGGGTCGTCGCTAAAAGCTACGGAGTTCGTGCTTTGTGCGACGCTTTCCGTGCTGCGGAAAGAGACCGAGCCATATGGGATAAAACCCGGTGTAATGAAGTCGACCCTGTCGACTTTTAATTGTGTAGGTCTGAATGCTGGGGGGAATAAGTGGCCAGTCTTTACCTCACTTAGCGGACGGCGACCTCTGGTGTCGAACCCTCGTCCATGGCATTGTCAGCGTAACCTCCTGACGATTACACCAGCGCGTCATAGATAAATAACTAAACGTTCTGGGAGAACGAAAAAACCAGCAAATAGACAAAAGCAAACATCGCTCATCGCACGCCATTTGCTGGACTCCAGACAAGTGATTGATAGAGATAATGCATACCATCACTTTACTCCACACAAAATGGATTTATGCTGAATTTTGCAGAAGCTTCCGCGATACACATCTGTAACCCTCAACTATGTATTAAATGAAAGAATGCAAACACACGCAGAAATGATAGTTGATTTAAAACTATCGTCGTAACACTTACAATGAAATAAGACTATTTGTTATCTCTGTCAGCTGTAAGGATTCGTGTTGCTTCATTCCAGTTTGGTGTGTTTCTTCATCTAGCGAAATAACGCTAGCTAAAGCAGCGAAATATGCCAGGCAATAAATTGTTCAGTTTGTTGTGTGAGCCTTCGTTACTCAGGAGAACTGAATTGTGTATAGTTTCATGTAGACAATCAAAGGGATAACACTGGTATAACTTTGGCCGCAACGTCCATTTTGTATTTTGTTTCTATGTGATCGTGTTCTATAGTATGTCCACATTTGTTTGCCGCAATATAAACATCAATATCTCAGTAACCAACTGAGGGAAAATTATGAAATTTAGTATATAACCTTATTATTATATCCACCCAACAAAAAAAATTTTGTTCTGAAGATTTTACAGCAGATTTCAAAGTTTGTTTATATGCGATATATAATTTACGGGTCTGACATGAAATTCATAATTTTAAATGTATTACAGCGTAGCCAGACAATCAGGGCTCAAGTTTGAATATTGTACGTGTTTTCACAGGATTGGCCTTTTGCCAACCCCCCGCGTTGTTCAAACTAAGACTGTTCAGAGGTGTCTCAAAATTTGGGTTATTTCATGAAACCTGATTAATATGTTTGTTTGTTTTTGTTTGTTTTGTTTTTTTAAATCTTATCACTTATCGCTAACATTGAAATGTGTGAATATTTTTCAATGGGCTTTAATGCGAAATTGTACACTTCAAAGAATCGCTATGAAGTTGTACACATATTTTTGTCAAGAAGCTGACCGCAAGAAACTGTTTTATACTATTACAAATTCCGAAAAAAGAACAATGCATGCATTGAGCTTGAGTAAACGGGCATTTTGTCAAAGGGTGCAAGAATCTGGAATTAAACCACCACGCAATAACCAAACGGTAGGTAGAAAGATTATTGTAGACAGCTTTGACAAAGATGTCATAAGGCGAGCTATTATAAAAATGCTTTAAAAAGTCGCTTGATATACGACAGGGTCGACTTCATTGCACCGGGTTCTGTCCCATATGGTTCGGTCTCTTTCCGCAGCGCGGAAAGCATCGCACAAAGCACGAACTTCGCATCTCTAGCGACGACCCACAGAAGTCTCCGAAAAATTTAACTCGTGAACTGGAATCGAACCCACGACGTTTGGAGCCCGAGTCAAAAGGCTTGACCACTTCGCCACGGAGACTCCTAAAATTATAAAAATTTTGGATTTTATATCCAGGATTATCCAGCATTATAAAAATGCTGGATGCCAAAGAAACAGTGACTGTAAGAAAACTTAGGGTTTGGTTCAGAAAGAACAATAACATAGAGCTATCCAAAACAACTTTGTGGAAAATTATAAGGACATTATTTTCACTATTTGAAAGTACAAGGGCGGTAGAAATAATCTTTGCGAGCAGCCTCATTTAGGAGCCATGAGAAGCAGATACCTGCGTGAAATAAGGGAAATGCGCAAAGAAAATTATGGCATAGTGTGTTTAGATGAAATGTGGATCAATGCGCACCACACAAGTGATAAGGAATGGCAATCAGTGGATGAACAGATAAAGCGATATGTGCCCAGTAGTATAGGACAGCTTTTGGTCATGGCTCATGCTGGTAATACGCATAATGGCTTGCAACAGAATGCTAGGCTCGTGTTCGTATCAAAGCATACAGACAATAGGGATTTTCATAATAAGATTAATGGTAATGTATTTAGAGATTGGCTCCAGAATACTATATAATAATATATGTCTGTCTGTCTGTCTGTCTGTCTGTCTGTCTGTCTGTCTGTCTGTCTGTCTGTCTGTCTGTCTTTCTGTCACGAAGACTCACAGCGGGTCTGTCACCCATGTGTACGTGTGGACAAACTACACAGACAGCTGAACAGATCCTTAAAAATGGAAACACGATGACTAAATTGCGGTATCATTTCTGGTCACTCCATATGCACATTAACGCACAGCTATTTGGAAACTTTCACGAACTCAATATAAAAAGCTAAATACATCCTAGTAACATGAATACTTGGGTACAATTATTAACCAGCAGCTGGAGAAACAAGAAGGAAATGAAAAATAAGGTAAGAAATATATTCCTTCTACTTTCCTGTCAATTTACACATTATTTACCCCATACCTCTGTACATTCTCTGTCTTTACTAATATTACACATTGCACCCCTCTCGGGATTCTCCGTGGTGAAGTGGTCAAGCCGTCTGACTCGGGCTCCGAGGGTTGTATGTTCGATTCCTTCATTTCACGAGTGCATTTTTTCTGAGACTCCAGAGGGTCGTCGCTGGAGATACGGAGTTCGTGCTTTGTGCCACGATTTCCGCCCTGCGGAAAGAGACTGAGCCATATGGGATAAAAACCCGGTGCAATGCTACTTTAAGCTACTTTTTTATTGCACCCACTCCCATACGAACCTGGCTACGCCTTGTACTTGTGTCTTTGCCAGAAATAACGTGGTTTACTGTAAGACTAGTTTGTTAGCGTGAATTCACTACAATTCCCCCAAAACATCAAAGAAATGTTGTCGCTTTCAATGATTTAAGTTGCTTTTGGACCTATCAAAGACGTATTCCTTGGGTGGGGATAAATATAAGACGGCTGGAAAAATTTCATAACGATGCTACAGACAGTTTTCAAAATAATTGATCGTGAATGAAGGCAAACAAATGTGGACATACTATAGTAATTCTTCCCGTCGTCTTCTCGGTTGTTGTTTTTTTTTAAATTCAAACAATCAAAGGGATAGAACTAAATCTATGAGACCGCCAATTCTACAGGTTATTTCCCTTTCGTTGCTGTGACCGCAAAGTTGAAATGGTTGCTTGATCCACTTAATGAGTTTCCAACTACATACCTCCCACCGTAACCCAGTTTGTCCTACTTATTACCTTGACTTCTGCACCTGGGATGGCGTCTGTGGCTTAGGCATAGTCACCACAATCTGTCCTGTTTAATACTTTAACTCCTGCTACTCCCAGACAATAATAGCACGCGTCCTCTGCGTCCTACCTGCTACTTTAGCTTCGTGTTGTCCTCTCTGCCCTAGTTACGGGCACATTGCGCGTTACAAACTGCTGCTACCTGAACACCTTGCCCAGAATTTAACAGTTGCCTTGTTCAAGATGTCGATACGTTTAAACAAACATACCAACATACGCACACATAAATATATGTGGGTGTGTTAACCAGGGTGCGACTTTGCTTAAACACTGTCATCACAGTTACTGTTAAAATCATCAACATCATTATCATCATCATCTACATCATCGCAGTCGTTGTCGTCTTCATCGTCATCACTACCACAATCATTGTCATTTTCAGTAGTAGTAGTAGTAGTAGTAGTAGTAGTAGTAGTAGTAGTAGTAGTAGTAGTAGTAGTAGTAGTAGTAGTAGTAGTAGTAGTAGTAGTAGTAGTAGTAGTAGTAGTAGTAGTAGTAGTAGTAGTAGTAGTAGTAGTAGTAGTAGTAGTAGTAGTAGTAGTAGTAGTAGTAGTAGTAGTAGTAGTAGTAGTAGTAGTAGTAGTAGTAGTAGTAGTAGTAGTAGTAGTAGTAGTAGTAGTAGTAGTAGTAGTAGTAGTAGTAGTAGTAGTAGTAGTAGTAGTAGTAGTAGTAGTAGTAGTAGTAGTAGTAGTAGTAGTAGTAGTAGTAGTAGTAGTAGTAGTAGTAGTAGTAGTAGTAGTAGTAGTAGTAGTAGTAGTAGTAGTAGTAGTAGTAGTAGTAGTAGTAGTAGTAGTAGTAGTAGTAGTAGTAGTAGTAGTAGTAGTAGTAGTAGTAGTAGTAGTAGTAGTAGTAGTAGTAGTAGTAGTAGTAGTAGTAGTAGTAGTAGTAGTAGTAGTAGTAGTAGTAGTAGTAGTAGTAGTAGTAGTAGTAGTAGTAGTAGTAGTAGTAGTAGTAGTAGTAGTAGTAGTAGTAGTAGTAGTAGTAGTAGTAGTAGTAGTAGTAGTAGTAGTAGTAGTAGTAGTAGTAGTAGTAGTAGTAGTAGTAGTAGTAGTAGTAGTAGTAGTAGTAGTAGTAGTAGTAGTAGTAGTAGTAGTAGTAGTAGTAGTAGTAGTAGTAGTAGTAGTAGTAGTAGTAGTAGTAGTAGTAGTAGTAGTAGTAGTAGTAGTAGTAGTAGTAGTAGTAGTAGTAGTAGTAGTAGTAGTAGTAGTAGTAGTAGTAGTAGTAGTAGTAGTAGTAGTAGTAGTAGTAGTAGTAGTAGTAGTAGTAGTAGTAGTAGTAGTAGTAGTAGTAGTAGTAGTAGTAGTAGTAGTAGTAGTAGTAGTAGTAGTAGTAGTAGTAGTAGTAGTAGTAGTAGTAGTAGTAGTAGTAGTAGTAGTAGTAGTAGTAGTAGTAGTAGTAGTAGTAGTAGTAGTAGTAGTAGTAGTAGTAGTAGTAGTAGTAGTAGTAGTAGTAGTAGTAGTAGTAGTAGTAGTAGTAGTAGTAGTAGTAGTAGTAGTAGTAGTAGTAGTAGTAGTAGTAGTAGTAGTAGTAGTAGTAGTAGTAGTAGTAGTAGTAGTAGTAGTAGTAGTAGTTATTATAGAAGAAGTAGTAGTAGCAGTAGTTGCTGTTGCTGTTGTTTTTGCGGTGCTAGATTGTGGTAGTATTTATTGAAGTAATAGTAGTCGTCATCATTTTTGACGTATTCTTTTATATTTTCAGCATCAGTTTGAATTGATATGAGTGGGATGCAGAGGTGTTTCCAAGGCACCAGGGCCGGGTTATATACTGGCCAAGACCTATTGACGCGTCCTCGTCGAGCGTCCTGGGCAACAGGTCCCTTCGGGGTCCTGGCTAAAGTCGGTAGGATCGCCGATTCCTCCGAAGTCGGAGAGTGTCTGCCTGTACGGCGAGGAACCACCAGTCTGCACACCAATAAGCTAGACATGGAACAACGGATACTCACGCAAACCTCAGGTCCTGTATGACATCATACTGATGTTGGACAACAGGATGCCTTCATCCGACATACAGGACTTCGAGTTGGAGCTCAAGCCAACGGAATACAAGCAAGCAAGCAATTGATGTGGGTGAGAGGCTACAACCCTGTCTTACTCCCACCTGCACCGCAAACCAGTTTGATAATTCACCCGATATTCTGACAACTGCTTGTTGATCACTATATAATGGTTCAATCAACTGTACCAAATGTTCTAGAAATTGCATATCCACATTGTTATTTTGTTATGTTGAAAACACAGTCGAAGGCCTAACTGTAGTCTACAAACCAAGTATGAAGATCTGCATTGTTCTCTTTGCATTTCTAAAAGATAGCTGTGATAACAAAGATGATTATTCTAACGATAACATTGTTGATTATCTTCTTTGCGCTCTTAATATTTAGCGAAAATTGTTTCCCTTTTGCAGAACAATACTACGGCGGGCATCTGAATGGAAGCAATGACAAAAGTGAATGCAAGTGTCCCATGCCTTGCACACAGGCCATGTATCAGGCATCTGTGACTACCTCCCCTTTCAGAGAAACTCAGTTTTTCGCTGAACTTAAAAGGAACTTCACCAGGTGTGTATTGGCAATGGCTTTATTTTTACTGTATGTTCATTGGCCACCTCACTTGGCATGTCATGTACGGACTACAGACAGTTTCTATCAAGGAAGATCATTAGACTTTCCAACAGATACCCCGCCCCTTACCAATAAACTAATTAAGTGCCATGTTATGATTAATCGTCTTAAACGACTTCCCGTATCTGCAACGGGCTTATATATATATATATATATATATATATATATATATATATATATATATATATATATATATATATATATATATATATATATATATAGCAAGGCTGTCAGGCAGTGTGCAAGTGATTATTGGATCAAGTTATGTGAGTCCATTCAAATCGCAAGTGATATGGGAAACATCAGAAGCATGTATGAAGGAATAAAGAAAGCCTGTGGTCCAATGATCAAAAGAAGTGGACCATTGAAAACCTTGGCTGGAGAAATCATAATTGATTAGAAACAGCATATGGACAGATGGGTAGAGCACTATTTGGAGTTTTACTCAAGTGAGACCAAACTAGCGGATGATACCCTCAACGCCATAGAGGCTCTACCAACTCTTGACCACCTGGACACACTTCCCACCATAACATAACTTAAGTGTGCTATAAATTAACTTGCATCTGGCAAGGCTCCATGTAAGGATGGGGTTCCAATAGAGGTTATCAGGATTGGGCAAGATACACTCACTCTACAGATCCACCAGCTAATAGAACTATGCTGGCGAGAAGGACAAGTCCAACAGGATTTCAAAGATTTAACTATCATAACACTGTACAAGAACAAGGGCGATCGGAGCGACTGCAACAACTATAGGGGTATCTCACTTCTGTGTATTGTTCGAAAAGTATTTGCCAGAATTGTTCTTCGCAGACTTCAAGTCCTAGGAGATCAAGTCTACCCCGAATCACAGTGTGGCTTTCGACAGAACCGGTCTACTATTGATATGATATTCTCATTGCGACAAATGCAAGAAAAATGCCTTGGACAGAATCAACCACTGTTTATTGCCTTCATCGACCTCACAAAGGCATTTGATTTGGTCAGTCGTGAGGGTCTGTTCAAGGCACTAAAGAAGATTGGCTGCCAACCAACTCTTCTGTCCATTGTGGAATCGTTCCATACAGGCATGAAGGGTATAATCAAGTTTGATGGTGTAACTTCTGAAGAGTTTTAAATCAAGAGTGGAGTTAAGCAAGGTTGTGTACTATCTCCCACCCTCTTTGGAATATACTTTTCACTTCTATTGAAATATACCTTTCGTGATCAGGATAATGGTATATACATTCACTCACGCTCAGATGGTGGCCTCTACAATGCTCAGATAGTGAAGGCCAAGACCAAAATTAGGAGGGTACTGATCAGAGAGTTGCTCCTTGCAGATGATGCTGCAGTTACGACCCACTCTAAGGAAGAATTATAATGTCTACTATCTGCATTCTCCAATGCTTGTTCTGAATTTGGTTTAACAATTAGCAAAAATAAGACACAGATTATGTCAGAAGGTGCACAAGGGGTACCATCAATCTTTATTGACGACGCCGAACTAGAGATGGTAGAACATCTTTCATATCTATGATCAGTGGTAAATATCAAATTATCCCTAGATCAGGAAATCAACATCCGGATTGGTAAAGCAGGAACAACAATGAACAGTTAAGAAAAAGAGTCTGGGAGAACAGGGAGTTTACTGCCAAAACAAAAGTCCTTGTCCATCAAGCCTGTGTCCTTAGTACTCTTCTCTATGGCAGTGAAACCTGGACAACTTACTCACACCAAGAGAACAATTTAAACAGCTTTCATATGCTGTGTCTGCGAAAAATTCTTGGTATTAAGTGGCAAGACAAAATCACAAATACTGAAGTATTAGAAGGATCAGGTTGTGTGACGGTTTATTCCATGCTCAGTCTTCGTAGACTTAGATGGATAGGACATCTTAGGAGGATTGATGATGGTAGAATACCAAAGGTAAGAGATCTCGGGGTCGGCCTCTACTACGATACAAAGATGTGTCTAAACGGGACATGATTGATACAGGCATTGATAATGCACATTGGGAGCAAGTCGCCGCTGAACGTATTGCATGGAGGGCAAACATCAGAAATGGAATAAAGACAAAGGAGAAAATTATTGCAGATAAGTCACATACCAAGCGTGGGAGACGTAAGATGGTGTATGATGGTGGAAATGACCACGCGTTCACATGCACCCACCGTGAACGAACATTTACAGCTCGAATTGGCCTTATCAGTTACATTCGCTACCTCCATGGGTAAAAGTTATTATGCCTTTTTGAAGCACAAACTATCGTCTGTCAAGACGGCAAGGTGCCAATGGAATATATATATATATATACGTTGAGTTGAACTAAGAGCCGACATCATTGCACTCAGGACATTCCTATACGCGCACCGTCCCTCGTTCAAATCCCAGTGAAGAGTCACACTACTACTCCTTCCCACCGCTATCTGATTTAATGTTCGCCTGGTCTTCCCTCTCAGTTTTAATATTCTTCCAGAACCCCTGCCGATCCCCCGCAATCTCATTCTTTCCACATACGGGTTCTCAATCTGTTCCCCCACCTTCTCCACCTGGTCCCACAGGCGCACGAACACCACTCCTTTGTCCACAGGTAATCAATATACCACCAATAGGTGCATATATATAGTAGTTTTCCCTATGCAACCCCCCTTTAATCTGATACATAATACATCTCTGCAACCATATTAACAACTTTGAAGCCTTAACTGTGACAAACCCCTACTTCCCATTTTCCGCCATCCCAGTTTTCTTTCATCCACACCTTCATTTTGTTTGGCGCTGAATCAGTTAATTTTCTCTGAACATAAGGCTGGCATGAACGAAAATGGTCTCCTCATCTTATAGCAGCGCGATCTAGTATTTGTTATATTCTATCTTACCTTGCAGGAGACATAAGGCGACGACAATAGCTTACGTTCACCTGTTCTACTCGGACCCGGTGGTGTCGGAAATGAAACAAGTGGCCGTCTTTTCAACAGAAGGACTTCTGGGTATGGCTTTTGTGTTGTTCTGAACCGTAATGTCACATTATCAATCGGCGTGGCTCAAATGATAAAGTTAGTAGCATATCCTTTACAAAACGTCGCAGTCAACCTGTTTTTGCCTGTTTGTGATTTCTTGGCAAGTTTACATTCAGTAGTTTGCCTTTGCTTTCTGAACGACCGGCTCCATATCATTGTATGAAAACCAGCGCAAGGCGATCTGCTGTCAAATCGCCCGCAGCTGTGTTTCGAACGCGGTGTGCGGGATTACGAATTGCGTTCGTAAGCCCTTTGCCACAGAGGTGGCGGAAATGATAAGAAGGCTCTAATTCTTAAACTCCCGGTGCGATGACAGCGTGGAAGCTGGATCAACCCCAACACAGGTCAGCTGAACTTAAACGTCTGCTCCTCGTTGGGAAAGCCATGTCAACCTACTAAAGGTAACACCTGCCTAGAAAATCAACCTGGAGTTGGAATTGATCGCAACGTCATTTGAAGGGCCTGCGACATTATTTGTAAATGTCAGATTGCCATTGGTTGTTGGTGAACTCAGTAATATTAGATAGTGGGTGCGTGGTGAGGACGAGCTGTGTGCTTCTGTGTGGGTGCGTGGTGCAGACGAGTTGTGTGAGCATGTGTGGGTGGATGGGTGAATTGGTGCGTGGCGCGGACGAGTTGTAAGCTTGTATGGGTGGGGATGTGAGTGCGTGGCGGCGACGAGATGTGAGCATGGGTGGGTGGGTGGGTCTGTGTGTGAATTACAACTCAGTGATCTGTGGCTGTTCTTTGACGGATGAATGAGTGTGTGACTGATAGATGTGTGTATCTCATTGTGATGCAGATGAGAGAATCGTGAACTGCCTGTGCGGTTATATAAATGATCACACATACACATACATGGTACAAAGAGCGGTGCACGGTGTGTGTGTGTGTGTGAGTGAGTGTGTGTGTGTGTGAGTGTTGTGTTGTTTTGTAAGGGATCACATACACACACGAGCGCGCGCACACGGTGCAGGTAGAGGTGTAGGTTGTTTGTGGTATTGTGTAGGTTCACACACAAACACACAAACACACACACACACACACACCATAACCTCTCCCAACACTATCTCTCTTCGCGCGCTCTCTTTCTGTCTCTCGCTTTCCCTCTCTATCTCTCTCTCTGTCGAGCTCTCTCACTTTCTCGCGATCTCTCATCGTATGTATGTGCGTGTGTGTGTGTGTGTGTGTGTGTGTGTGTGTGTGTGTGTGTGTGTGTGTGTGGCGCTCATATGTGTGGCAACTTATTGTAACCACACACACACACGATACACCTTTCACTGCACCGTGTGCGTTCATGTATATGTAGCCACTTAAATAACCACACACACACACACACACACACACACACACGCACACACACACACACCATAACCTCTCCCAACACCGTGTGTGCGTGATGTCTTGACAAGTTTACTTTCAGTAGTTTGCCAGTGTTTTCTGAACGTCCGGCACTCGTTCCATTCATATAACTACCAACTGCGTCCGAATCTCCTTCGCCACAGAGCGAATCTTCTTTGGTAGCTTTTCTAATTTGGAAACGTTTGCCTGGGCAGTTGCCTATCTGGCCTGCTCTTATTCGCGCCCAGCTGCCGACGGGTGTGTAACGTGTTCACCGTGCACCCGTCTCCTCTGAGTGTTCGTCAGTGTGTCTGTGCGCCTGAGAGTGTGTTGGTGTGTCTGAAAGACAGGCAGACTCTTGGCCATACCATTGAGACTTCATTATTTTTTCTTTCCCCTACAACAGGAAACATTGGTGGCCAGATTGGACTTTTCATGGGTTTTAGTTTGGTCACGGTTGCGGAGATGCTGGAGCTGATATTCCTGCTGGTCACTAGAGGAAGAAACCTGGACGAGCGGGTCAAGAGGCATAAAAAGTCGGAGGCTGCTGTCCAAGCAGCCCTTCAAGCCTAGGCCTGTCAGTTTACTGTGTGCGCGATCAGATCCCAACAGTTTACAAGCTCAGCTGTTTGGAGTACTTGTCGGGTTATGACTGCTAATAAACAACAATGTAATAAATCCTCCTGAAGTAGTTTCTTGCTACGGGTCATTGGTGCGATATCGCCATCACATTGTGTAGGCCGGAGAGCAAGGAGGAATAGGTGCTCAGTCTTTTACTCACTTTGACCAGCGACGAGCCCATGAATCGAAATCCGCTGGTATTAGTTATTTGAAACCTGTTGATTCCGAATAGCTTGAAACAGAACTGCCACCTCATGTCATCACACGGATTACTAGGAGTTACTTGAATGAAATGGAATACAAATCACATACAAGTTACACACAAATCACACACAAATCACACACACATCACATACAGGTCACATATAAATAACACACAAATCACTTGCAAGTCACATACAAATAACACACAAATCACATGCAGGTCACATACAAATAACATACAAGTCACATACAAATAACACACAAATCACACACAAGTCACATACAAATACAACACAAATTACATACAAATCACATAGAAATATCATACAAATTCCATTCTGGTCACATAAACATCATACACAAATCGCACACAAATCACACATAAATCGCATACAAATCACACACAAATCACATACATGTCACATACAAATAAAACACAAAATACATACAGATCACATAGAAATATCACACATATCACATACAAATCACATGCAAGTCACATACAAATAACACATAAATCACATACAAGTCGCATAAAGATAACACATAAATCGCATACAAATCACATACACATAACATACAAGTTGCATACAAGTCACACAAAAATAAAACACAAATCACATACAAATAACATACAGGTTGCTTAGAAATAACACAGAAATCACATACAAATCACACACAAATCACATACATGTCACACACAAATAACACACAAATCACGTACTGGTCACACACAAATCACTCACAAATCACATAGAAAGGAACCCTTTTCCAACACATGCCCATCAAGTCAAAGTTCTAGCCACAGGACAACCGCGGGCTAAATAATTGATGTAATTAGGACTTGATGACACAATTACTGCGGTCACTCAAAGTGGAGAACATCGTGACAACTGGAAAAATCGAGGGGAAGAGAGGCAGAGGCAGACCAAGAGAAATGATGCTGGATGGGTTGAGACGCTGGCATGGAGAAATATCATCAGCAGAGTTGATCCAGAACACCAAAGACCGAGGTCTGTGGAGTGGCCTGAACGCCTACGCCAGTTGGCAAGGCACTTAATAATGATGATGACTCTAAGTGGAGTCTCTCAACTATAGGTGTCTCTCTAAATGGAGTTTCTCTCTCTCTCTCTCTCTCTCTCTCTCTCTTCTCTCTCTCTCTCTCTCTCTCTCTCTCTCTCTCTCTCTCTCTCTCTCTCTCTCTCTCTCTCGCAAGTATTGGTGCCACTATAAACGGAATCTTTCTCAACTACTAGAACACTATACGTGGAGTTTGCTATATTCGGGACAATGTTTTAACCGCTTCAAGTGGCGTATCGTGCACTAAGAGTGAGTATTTCTGAAAAATTATATTCAGGGAGCTGATGCAAAGACGGACTCATCGACTGTTCATTGTATATAGAAATTGATAACATACAATTATATGACTAGGGAAAGATGGCTCTCAGTCTATTCTATATATACAATCATAGAGATAAAAATGACAAACGTACGACCTTCCTGTCAGTCTGTATGTATAAATGTATCAGCAGAGATGTATGTATGTGTCTATCGATTTATATTTAAAAATAAAAAAAGAAAGAAAGATAGTTATGTATAGATGTTTATCTTCTTTCACATCTGTATTCCTAAGTATTTCCAATCTACTTGTCTAGGCAGAGATTTTTATTTGCCTGCTTATATTTATTATTGTCTATCTGGATATCTGTAATCATATATTTATTATCAGTTACGCAGTTGCCCATGTCGGGTCTAGATGCCACGTCTAGTATAAGTTGCTTGCTCTTTGATTACCCACACACCCCACTCTTTATTAAGTTGCAGTCAAGTCTTACATCATTCAATATCGTGCTCGTGTACGTTAATTTACCCCAAATTCCTGCAGTACACGACACACGTGCTACCATAGCTACGTAGAAAATCAAATTCAGCCATTGCGTATATTTTACCTTTTATGGGAGGCAGGTTAGGCAAACGAGTATATAATCTTCAAGTTGAGGCACTTGCTGCATTCTTTGTAACGCAAGTGAGGATAATTATCAAGAATGATATTGATATTTTATTTTTGTCTGTGTGTGTTACAATATAAGAACCGCAATGGCAGAGTGGTTGGTACGCTGATTGCCAAGATAGTGGTGCAGGTTCAGTCCCTAGCAGTGGAAAGTTTCGCTCTTCCAATCGACCGGCTTTAAGACTGAACTAACCTCATAAAATTAATGAAAGGGAAAGGGTATCCCACATAGAGGGTGCAATGTTGGGGTATACATTGAATAGTGTTCCATCCATCATGTGCCATGCTGATAAGCGTAAGCGGTCATGTTTTGCCATCTCACTCCATCACCAGAGTCATGGATCAGCTCCTGTTTCTGTCTCGACCATGCCACTTGGCCAAGCCATCCAGGTATGTAATTCTTGGTTTTCCCTTTGGTCTCCTGCCTTCGATCTTGCCAGTTGTCACCAAGTTCTCCAATTCATTTCTTCTCATAACATGCCCAAAAAATTGTGACTGTCTATGTCTAATGTCTGTAATCAGTTTACGATTTTCATTTGTTTCTTGTAGAACTTGGTCATTGGTTTTTCTGTCTGTCCATGGTATTCTTTGCATTTTCCTCAGAAACCATATTTCCACAGCCAGCACATGTTTTTCAGCTTGTCTGCTCATAGTCCACGCTTCACATCCATATCCTAGGCCTTTGTGTGAGTTGGCTAGTTCCCTTCCTCGACTTTCTTTCTCAGTTTCCAGAGCATTCTTAAAATTGTCTGGGTCGACGCCAGAATCGTACTGATTTGGAAAATCCCCGACTCTTCTGGGGACAAGACGTGGACCACCGTCTTGGCAGACAAGCGCACTAACCTCTACGTCAATGCCTCTTCCTAAATTGGGCACCATATAATTTTCTGAGGAGGAAAGGCGGCTGCGACGGGAATCGGTCATTCTTCATTATGAAAGAAAATGTGAAAGCCGAACGTCTGGCGTGTCTGCCAACATAGTAATATCTTAAAGTCTATACAACATGCTGTACCTGTATCTCTTCCATACCTTTAAGTTCCATTTTGTATTGCCATGCTTTCATTTGTTGTTGGTGTTCTTTATTTAAATTGTCATTATTGTCATTTTATGATTCATTATCTATATTTTTGTTAAGTAAATTTCTCCAGTGCTAACATCTGTAATTGCAATTAGTTTTTGTTTTGGAAATACAAATGTACGTACGTATGTAAACGCTGCACACATGTGTATGTATGCTTTGGCATTCATTTTGACGCGTGTACACATTTCTTAGAGAAATATTGACTGTCACGTCAGTTGACTACTAAACAAGTCAGTTTGCCTTGCTATGATCATATTTACTGTCACGTAAGTTGACTACTAAACAAGTCAGTTTGCCTTGCTATGATCGTATTTACTGTCACATAAGTTGACTACTAAACAAGTCAGTTTGCCTTGCTATGATCGTATTTACTGTCACGTAATTTGACTGCTAAACAAGTCAGTTTGCCTTACTATGATCCTATTTACTGTCACGTAAGTTGACTGCTAAACAAGTCAGTTTGCCTTGCTATGATCGTATTTACTGTCACGTAAGTTGACTGCTAAACAAGTCAGTTTGCCTTGCTATGATCGTATTTACTGTCACGTAAGTTGACTGCTAAACAAGTCAGTTTGCCTTGCTATGATCGTATTTACTGTCACGTAAGTTCACTGCTAAACAAGTCAGTTTGCCTTGCTATGATCGTATTTACTGTCACGTAAGTTGACTGCTAAACAAGTCAGTTTGCCTTGCTATGATCGTATTTACTGTCACGTAATTTGACTGCTAAACAAGTCAGTTTGTCTTGCTATGATCGTATTTACTGTCACGTAAGTTGACTGCTAAACAAGTCAGTTTGCCTTGCTATGATCGTATTTACTGTCACGTAAGTTGACTGCTAAACAAGTCAGTTTGCCTTGCTATGATCGTATTTACTGTCACGTAAGTTGACTGCTAAACAAGTCAGTTTGCCTTGCTATGATCGTATTTACTGTCACGTAAGTTGACTGCTAAACAAGTCAGTTTGCCTTGCTATGATCGTATTTACTGTCACGTAAGTTGACTGCTAAACAAGTCAGTTTGCCTTGCTATGATCGTATTTACTGTCACGTAAGTTGACTGCTAAACAAGTCAGTTTGCCTTGCTATGATCGTATTTACTGTCACGTAAGTTGACTGCTAAACAAGTCAGTTTGCCTTACTATGATCGTATTTACTGTCACGTAAGTTGACTACTAAACAAGTCAGTTTGCCTTGCTATGATCGTATTTACTGTCACATAAGTTGACTGCTAAACAAGTCAGTTTGCCTTGCTATGATCGTATTTACTGTCACTTAAGTTGACAGCTAAACAAGTCAGTTTGCCTTGTTGTGATCGTATAAGAAATATTTACTGTCACATAAGTTGAATGCTAAACAAGTCAGTTTGCCTTGCTATGATCGTATTTACTGTCACGTAAGTTGACTGCTACACAAGTCAGTTTGCCTTGTTATGATCGTATTTATTGCTTGCTCTTTTTTTGTGTGTGCTTGCTCGCTTTTAACCCGAGCGTGGCACATATCGAACTGATCTTACGTGTGGGCCAGCGTTCCCTTTAGCCTGTGTCTCCTGTCATCAGGTGAACCCACTCCGACTTCTGAGGCACTTGTATTTTTGTCCCCAAGTCAAGGACTTGATGGCGATTGACGAAATGACCAATGTGCACAAAGAGATCCCACTACCCCGCCATAAGAATTCCGGTAGCTTGTCAGAGCGAGCGCTCTTAAATTTTTATCCACGCAATTTCGGCTTACTGATTTTATATGGCTACATAGTTCTTTCGCGCGCGCGCGTGTGTGTGTGTGTGTGTGTGTTGTGAATTTTTTTATTTTTAATTAGTTGCATCTGCTTGCAGATAATGTATTTAACTACAAATACTGTTATGTGATTTCAGAATGAGGTCAAATGGTGTTTGTGATCTCATAGACAGATATGTGTTTTCAATTTTTGGCCAGTAGTTTGCTTTAGTGTTGCAGTGATTATCACTGGGACAGTACATGCATTCTATGGAACGCCTCTGATGATAATTACATGGAAAGATACAGCTTATTTGTGTGGTCTGTGTGAATACAAGACCCGTGGGAACGTAGTGGTTAGTGCATACAGGCAGAGTCCGTGACCTTGGGTGGAATCTGAATAGAAGACCCAAACCTGACACACTCGCATGCCCAAGTCGGACACACTGAGTGAGAGGTGCATAGCTAGATCTGAGGCATTTCCTTGAAAGAGGAACGGAGGAGGGGGTGGAGGAGGAGCAGGAGGAGCAGGAGGAGGAGGAGGGGGAAGTGTCCAATGGAAACAGCAGCTCTTTCTGTCATCGAGTAGCTATATTTTTGTTCCTCAACTTCAAGTTATGAAACGACGTTGGATGAGAGTTGTAGCGAGAGTTCTGATGTGTGTTTCATATATGCTGATCTTTATACCCTCCAATAGTCCATCGAGCACAAGTTTTTGTGTCCATCTAAGCTCTAGGGGTGTACTGTTTTGCTACTCGACAAATTAATTTATTTGTAGTTTTTCTGGTGCTGTCCCAACATTTTTCTTGAAATCAAATGTGTTATTTTTTCTGTTCTTATTACATTTAAAGTAAAGGCAGTTGTTTATCAAATGCCGTGCCAGTAGGCGTGGTCGGTCATAGCTCGCCATTTCACAAGGTTTATCAAACAGTCTTGGGTCAGGTCCGTGTTCTTGTCCCGATTCTGTCATATAGACAAGTCATCCAAGTATGTATCTCTTTGTCTGCCCCTTGCTCTTTTTCCGTCAAGTTTGCCCGCTGTCATTACGTTTTCAAGATTATTTTCCCTCATTACATACCAGAAACCTGTTGACTAAAGTCTAATTTATGTAATCAATGTATGACTTTCATTGGTTAATTGAAACACAGCCTCATTCGTATGTTTATTTGCCCATGGTATTCTTTGCATTGTTCATCGGGAAATACTTGTTCACTGTCATTAGATGTTTCTTAGCTTGTCTGCTTATTGTCTGTGTTTCACATCCACACAACAGTACAGGTTTTATATAGCACTCTCGCATATTTTTTTGTTTACTTTAATTGACAGCTTGTTATTGGTGAGTATATTTTCCATAATGCAAAATGTTACTTTTACCAAAGCAATTGTTACTAAATAAAAATATGAACTCTGCGTCAGAAAGAATTAAAGTGATAACGGGCTGGAGCTGAATGGGGTCTCTGGGGTCTGGCCACACTGCCATTCCTCGGACAAAACTGGACAAAATGTGTGTGTTTGTGTAGGTAGGTTTATGCCATTGATATTATTATGGTTTTACTAGCCTACCAATGATGTGGCTCTAGGCTGCCACACAAGGCTTAGGGCCTGGTCTGCCCGGCCTTGACATTTAGTCTTTAAGTTGAATTTCTTTCCACTAGGGTAAGGCGTGTACCCTCCCTGTTGTGCTCCTCTGCCTAAAGCCGTTGGCGCAATGTGGGGTGTTGGGTTTGGTGAGGGCCGCCCAACATTCGCTGCTAACAGAAAGCAGGTAGTATCGTCTACGGTTATACAGTGGCTCAGTTATATGACTAAGACAAAATTAAATATCTGAAATAACCATAGACACTATATATTCCAATTATAGCCGACTACGGCTAAAGAAAATTACATTTGTAAATTTGTTTAAAAGCTTGTGCAGATACTATGCTTAATTTTTAAAGACCTGTTCCTATGTTTACTT
The DNA here is from genome assembly GCA_963921405.1 of Cepaea hortensis. NCBI lineage: Eukaryota > Metazoa > Mollusca > Gastropoda > Stylommatophora > Helicidae > Cepaea > Cepaea hortensis. The sequence continues at coordinate 44,967,197 of OY992897.1, read as the reverse complement.
TGGCTGATGTAAAGTGCATAATCCTAGTTCGGCAGGCAGCGACCAGGGGACCATGCCAAATCCAGAACTCCGAGGAAAGGCCACATGGACACATAATCAGACTGCAACTGAATCATTAGTATTGGGACCCTTCGCTGGTTGTTGAAGATGAAGACATAACATGTATGATAATGTCCTGGGCACTGTGATCTCGGTTCTTGACTCAACTCAACCAACTTAATCCTATGGCTCAAAGATAACAAACTCATTTCACATATTTTGTGTCAAGGTGATGTGCACAAACCATTTTTGTATTATTTGTACTGAAATTCAAAACAATATATTCACTGAGTGAATGTAAACACAGAAGCCACAAACAAAAGATTGCACGATGTATTGCCATTAGGCTGTTCCAGTCCTTGTTATTTGTTATGCAAACAGAAAGAGTTTGTATTAAAATGTGCAGGTCCGCATGGCCGAATGGGTTAGAACGCGTGTTCTTAAACACCCGGTGTGCTGATGCCGAGATTAGCGGTTCAACCCCTACACTGGACAGCTGGACTAAAATGTTGACCTGTCATCCTTGACTTGAGGACGTAAATTACAAGCATCTCTGAAGTCGGGGTGGGTTTGTCTGATGGCGAGGGACACTGTTAATAGGGAAAGCTAATCCACACACAAAATTCAGTCCAGCACTACTATATATAGTGTGTTTGGACTACGCTTGAGGTAAAAGCGAGCGAGCGCAAAAAAAAAAAGTTTGTATTAAAAGTGAAATTACCGTGGGGGCCCATCACATTAAAACAATACCAGCGACTATGTGTTTTAAGTGTTTCAGCTAAAGTTATTCATTTACTAACTTTATATGATATATACAGTGCATACCTGACAAGGCGAACTCACCTGGACCCAAGAAATAGTTCTTCTTATCAGAAATTCCTCTCATAAGAGTTCAAGCATATAGTAATGAATTTACAACATACAATACAATATTCTTCACAACATAAATTTGCCACATCCGAGATCGCCTTAAGCAGTTCGCACTGTATCTCTATAGTATGTACCTCACGAGATACAGCAAAATATGCCTGGCAATAAATCTTGCAACATATTGTTTCTGGTTTTTGTGTTTCAATTGTACATAACTATTTCTGAATGTGCTTGTTACGTGGTGGAGCCTGTTATATGTACTTCCTCAATGATGATGTGTTTCAAGTCAGATTGTAGTCTTCAATACATGTTTTATTTTGGTGTTGTTTTTTGTTGTTGCAATGTTGGCATTTTTTAACTCTCTATTTTCTAATTGTATTTAAAATAAACACTTCACTTATAATTTGATGAACAGTGTGCCTTGTAATTATTGCGTCCAGATAAGCAAGGCTGAAAGGATAAGAGTGTTCGTTCTTAAACATCCGGCGTGCTGATGCTGAGGTGGGGGTGGGGAGAAGGGTGTTCAACCTCTACACCGGACAATTGGACTAAAATGTTGACTTCTCGTCTTTGACTTTTTTTTTTTTTTTTTTAGCATATCCTTTACAGGACTTAGCTGTCAACACCAGCATCTTTCAGCTGTCTGTTGATCTCTTGGCAAGATTACGCTCAGTAGTTTGCCATTGCTTTCTGAGCGGCCGGCTCAGTATCCCGCAAGTCACGAGCGGGGGTCGAACCGCCTCAGCTCTCGCTCCGCTACGAGACTGCGTGATAAACGGGATTACAGAGAGAAAGTGTTGTAACCCCACAGCCAGAGAGACCGGCTCGTCTTTGACTTGTGGATGTAAATTACAAGTACCCTTGAAGTCGGAGTGGGTTCGTATGGTGACAAGGGACACCAGCAATAGGAAATACTAATCCACACTCAAATTCAGTCCAGTGTTGCTAGAAGTAATGTGTATGGACTACGCTGGAGCTCAAAGCAAGCCACCGCCCAAACAAATATTATTGCATGAATGATGCAGACGTTTCTGGTCATATAATAGATGAAAGCTCATGAAGGGATGCCTTCAGTGACCGAGCTGCTCACAGGCAGTAATGTCTTCAACATCATGTGGAAGTGATATGGTAAAACCGTTAATCTTTACTTACCATTTTACCATAATAGCCATAGCCTTACCATAGCCTGGTACCATTTTATGTGGAAGGTTCGACCCCAGAGAAGTACTGACCAGGAACAAAAACAGAGAAAGGGAGGGGAGATGATACGAGGAGAAATACACTTGAAAATTTAGTGATAATTGGCAAAACTAGATGGGATAAGAGCCAGAGGAAGACAGAAATAAACACCTGGATGGCATGACCACACGACATAATCAGAACAAGAATACTGAGATGATCCAGAACTCTGGTGATTGTATGAGATGGCGTATCGGCATGGCACATGATGACTGACTCCCAACAGTTCATTATACTGCAGCATATTAAAAGTTAAAGGTGAGAGGATAAACTTTATTGCACTTAGTTAGACCCCATTTGGTTCAATCTTTCTCTGCAGAACCAAAAAACCGCCTCCCGAGAGCATTGCAGAAAGCAAAAACTCCCTAGCTCCAGTGATGACTGCCATATGTCTCTTGAAATATGCTGGTCCGCCTCAGCAAGATATGTCGCTCTACATCTGGTTATAATGGATTAGGGTCCGTGCTAATCCTTCCCCTTATAGTTATGGTAAGTATAAAAGGTTCAGATGAGGAGATAGGAGGAAATAGGTCAGGCTTGAAGTTGAAAGCTGATGTCTTCAGTGCAGAGATTGCATTGTGTGTGTCCTTGTGGTAGTTGGGTACAGGCCATAGTCTCACTGAACCAGATCATAGTGCAGTGGTTCTCAACCGGTAGCAGGGGGGAATTTTAGGGTTTCCATAGGGGGGGGGGGGGGGGGGGGAATGAAGATTATTTCAAGATCGCGTTAATACAAGAACCAATTACTTGATATTGTTTTTCCCTTCATACGTTACGGTTCTGTACATCTCACCCTTCTAAAATTCATTTTATAAAGTAGACCCACAAATCACATTTTATGTGGACGTCTAGGCTTGTTTTAGTATGTGCTTCCATTATTACGTGCACTGTTTAGGAGCAGGGAGTGGGGATTTTTAGGTAGGAAATACGAAAGGGAGGGAATGACGTTCTGAAAATATGGTGAAGGGGGGCACAGGCCAAAAAAGGTTGAGAACCACTGTCACAGTGTGTCTTCTTTCGGAAAGTTCAGTAGGTTTCTTCTGTCAGAAGACATGATCTAGACGAGGGAAGATACTGTCTGAAATGCAGTCCAAAAACAAATCCACAACTTTCACAGCGTGAGGTAGTCAGTTTAACCACTTCACTATGGGGACGCCCAGCAAAATATGTTACCAACTGATATTACAAATAATACATCTGAAAATAAAAATTTCCACAAAACTTAATGAGAGGTAGCAAGCCCAGTGTCTTCCCTCATCTAGATCATTTCCTATGGAAGACAAGATTGATTGATTGATTGATTGATTGATTGATCTAGAAATCGACATCACAGCATTTGGGGCATTCCCAAAAATTAGTGATCTAGTCCAGTGAGGCAATGACCAATAATGAACTACAATAGGGATGCACGGGTTGCCATCATCTTGCAACAAATAGGGAGAGAGATATTGGTTCGACAACAGAGTCCCATAACAGTAGGAAATACTGCAATCATGCTGGACAAGCACAGGTTGCCATCATCTTGCAACTAATAGGGAGAGAGGTATTGGTTCGACACCGCGTGGTTACACGCCAGCTTCACACGCGTGATCCGGGACTGTTTCCGGATCCGGTCAGGGATATGCACTACTGACGAGCTCAAACGAGGGCGAAACTCGAGAGCTTCCATATTGACGTGGATAGGCCTTAGGTTCATACCAGAATGCGATCGGCGTTGCCAGTAGTGGGTTGTGCTCAATATTTAAATTTCAAATCCCGAAACAACCACATAATCAACAGTAAGAAACGCTGCAATCACACTGGGACAAGCACAGAAAGGGTGTGGTGTAGAACAATTACAATATAAACTCTTTATTATCTTTATTGATTATTTTTATATCAGACATGAACCACAAATGGTGTCCTTTGTATAACTCCCTTGCTGGCATAACTGACATTAGCGAAACAATGTAAATAACACAGATCTGGGGACAATGGGGAAACAACGCATGTTGACAAAACATGGGAGACAACGCTTTCTGTCTTGCAGGTCACTGTAGACCACACCTTAATCACTTGAATGGCTTTTTATTTTAACATACACTGGCATCAATCACAAAATGCTCGTGATAACCCCAAGAGACTGACCAGTGACTGATTCAGGTGGGTGGTTATTTGTAATCAAAACAGCAATTCATCTTTCTGTCCCAGACAGTTGTTCCAATAATCTGGTGCCCAGGTGTATGAGGCAGGATCAAGCCCACAGCCGTGCTGGTCTGAGTAAGCAAATGTGTCTTTACCTGGGCTTGAACCCAGACCATTGCTATGGCCAGCAACCACCATTGCTCTGTCTGTGTGTGTGTAAAGTGTAATGTTTGTATGTGTACATGTATCTATTTGCATGCATAAGTATTGAATTCTTTGCATTACATTTTCTTTTTTTTCATTATTTTGCCAGTCACTAAGTTTTACAGTTCATGGTTTATTTTGGTGACAAGTCCAAATCATCTTGAAGGTCTATGCCTAATTTCTCTAATCAATTTATGATTTTCACTTCTTTCTTGAAGTACTGTATTATTCATGTATCTGTCATTAACCTGAGGAGAGGCATGGCAATCCTTGGAATGTTAACCTGGCTAGGGAACCAGTGTGTAGATAGATAGGTGCCACTGCGAGGAGGTCCCATCAGAATGCTGAAGGTGCAAGAGAAAGACAACGGTTTCAATCGGAAGGTAACATCACAGTGAAGAAGCTGACAATGGCACAAACTGTCAATATGTTGGCTCCATAATCAACAATATCCCAAACTGTCAATATGTTGGTTCCATAATCAACAATGTCCCAAACTGTCAATATGTTGGTTCCATAATCAACAATGTTCCAAACTGTCAATATGTTGGCTCCATAATCATAATTGAAGACAGTTCAACAGAGGTCGAGTGTAGACTGGCCACAGCAATGCACAAGTTCCAGTTTCAGCAGTCTATGGCACAATACTAGCAAACAAAGTCACATTTGTGAGACCAAGCATCTTTCCTGTGGCAGCATATGGATGTGAGACATGGATCATTCCACATTCACTAAAAATAATATCGGTCCTACTGAACTTACATGTTGCAGACAGGTTCTTAGAACACTCGATCAAGAAGGGGACAAATAGAGACATTCTACCAGATCTAAGCACTGAAGACAACTAGCTTATAAACAGCACCTTGTATAGGAAACTGAAATACTTTGTTGGTATTAAACATCTCAGTGCTTTGGAAGGAATAGTGATGGAAGACATGGTTCCTGGAGGAAGAGACTCTTTAGACCAGCAGAAAGACACAGGACACGGAAGACACCTGGGGCGTGAAACTGCTTAAGGATCAAGAATCTTTTTGGTGGGCTGTGATGAGAGCAGCATTCTGCTGAGCACCTGATGCATGATTAACATTACAAGACACGTGGGAGAGACAGGGAATGTCGGAAATCCAATTGCAGGTAACCTCAAAGAAGGTAACTATAACCTGAGAAATCTGATCTGATGACAGTCATCTTTCATAAGAAAAATATTACCTCAGCAAGTCTGTTTCTTCTTTTTCTGTGTTCGCCTGGAATGTTGTTTTAGATGTAATTGCGATGTGCCTATTTACAGCAGAGCTGCGATATTTGAACCTTTCGGCCGACACATCCAGCTTCTTCAGGCATTTGTTTGCCGAGTTACCTTCTCGGGCAGCAAGCCTGTTTGACTTCAAATATTCTTCTTGTGCTATAAAGTATAGTGTAATACATTCACTGATTCACTGATCTCTCTCTCTCTCTCTCTCTCTCTCTCTCTCTCGCACGTGAGTGTATGTGTTTAATATTTGGCAATATATAAGTTTATAATTTAAGAATATATAAGCATCTAATTTAGGAATGTAGACAAATATAATTTAGGAATATATAAACATATAATTTAGGAATATATACAAATATAATTTGGGAATATATAAACATATAATTGAGGAATATATATAAACATATAATTTAGGAATATATACAAATATAATTTGGGAATATATAAACATATAATTCAGGAATATATAAACATATAATTTAGGAATATATACAAACATAATTTAGGAATATATAAACATATAATTTAGAAATAATTCCGTGAAATATCCAACTTCTGACTGCCAGGAAGTTTAATGTTACACACTTCAACATTTTCTGAATGTTTGTAAGTCTTCCATAAAAACATTCTAATCACATATGTTCTGATTGTCAGCAAGCATAATTATACAACATACAACACAATGATTGCCAGAAAGTATTATGTAAAGCATTATAGCAACATAATCTCTGACTAGGGTACAGCATTCAACATAGTCTCTGATTTGGGTACAGCATTCAGCATAGCATTGTTTTCTAGCTACCAGACAACAACTTGTCAAACGTTCTTTTATCCCCATTTCGAAGCATTCAGTACAACTATTACCATTCCTGTAAACAACTTTTCACTGTCCTATAAGGCAACATTGGTGCTTAACAAACAAATTCCTATGAGTTCCCATCAAATATCATCAGCAAGTGTTCTAACTCGCTGAAACACAGGAGGCAGAGGGCTGTTAAACCCCTTGACAATCAAGCGTGTAACAATGTCAGAGTCAGCTTCGAAGTTGACAAAGTCCATGTCAAAGAAGTCGATGATGCCCAAACCTTTTCCATAAAACAGATCTGGAGTTCTCTGTGGGTGTAGCTCCCAGAAGCCAAAACCAAATCTGCAGATGAAGAACATGATTGATTGATTGATTGATTGATTGATTTAGGATGAAGAACATTTGAACAGTGAATGTTACTGTAGGAGATTTAAAGTGATAGGTTCCACATATAGTGGGTCAAAGGGTTATGCTACAGTATCTTATATCTTATTCATAACCTAGAGATTATTAGGTAGGGGGTGGTGGGTGTTTTGAAAAATTGTCATAGAAAACAAGATCGCATGTTGTAATCCATACATAACAATATTTTCTTCTTGTATATTCACTTTTCATGGTACTTTGTAGCAAATTTTTTTTCTATGGAATGGGGAAGCTAAGCACACTGTGAACCCTCCTTTGTCACAGGTAACAGGGTGTTACAGTTCTTTGCTTCCCTTAAGGTGCTTCCTTTAAGGGACCCGGTAACACATGAGTGGAACCTCCTTAGTCGCCTCTGATAATATGCATGGTAGGTTACAATGTTACTACTCTTTGCCTCCATTCAGGGTTCCAGAAACACAAGTGCGACCACACATTGGGCACCAGCAAGCTCTGTGCTGATTTTATGGAACCCCGTGCAAGGCTTCTGCCATAATTCCTCATTGTACATCATGAATAAATGGCCACCATGAGCCTAAACCAAACTGGCAAGGAATCTGGGAGTTGGTGGCTACTAGTGGTGCATTGATCAGAAACCATCTATCAATCCATCCAGAAATTATGGGTAAATGATGGCCATCAAAGATGTGCACTGCTAGTCTGACAGTTCTAATGTCCATAGAATGTGGTTCCTACTAAATGGCAGGTTTAAATGTCCATCAAACAAGAATCTTACTGAATGACAACACAAAAGTCCACCCACCACATGTCATCTTCTTCTTCTTCTTTTCGTTCATCCGGAGTGTTTTTTCAGATGTCATTGCGCTGTGTCTGTTATGCGCCCTTGGGCCGAAACCCGTAGGCCAACACATCGACTTTAGCGTGCTTTTTTTACCAGGTAGCATACCTGGGAGACTCTCACTTTTGTGGTGCCATCTACAACCATGCTGGCCAAGGTTGAACGGTCGAAGACAACGGTCATCCCTCAAAGGAAGGCAGGGACAGTCCATAGCATTTTCCGCCATCCAAGGTTGCTTCCATAGTTGCAGGGCCGACACATAACGCCCTGGATCTGGGCTCACCGAGGGAAATCGTCACGTCCTGCTCATGGCTGCTTTAAATCCTCACTTCAATATATTGGTCATTTCGTTTTCCCCGGGCCATTCCCGCACAAACCAGACATGTTCGCAGACGGCATCCACTCAGCGAGTTTTCGGACATGTGCTTGTCGTTGCGCCCATCAGAGCTGTTCCAGGCACGACAGACATTCAGAAACTACCTAGTCAGAGCTGTTCCGAACAAGAGCGGCATTCGGAAACTAGGTAGTCAGAGCAGTTCCTAGCACAAGAGACATTCGGGCGAGACATTTCACTCGGACGTAATTGCGTAGTGTCAATTTTTAGTTTGCCACCCGTAGGCCGACACTTCCGACTTCTGGCGGGCATTTTTTAGTGAGGTTAGCCTTCCTCTGGTTTCGAGACACGTTAGACTGTTGTAATGTCACCCACATCTCAGCTGGTCAAGATAGAACGATCAACGATATCGCGGACGGCCCTCAAGGGAAGGCAGGGGCAGACCATGGGCATCATCTCACTATCCGAGGAGGCTTCCATAATTGCAGAGCCGGCACATATTGCTCTGAGACTGGGCTCACCCAAGGAGTTTCCACGTCCTGCCCATGGCTGCTTTAGTTCCTCACTTCCATGTGTTGAGCATCCCGCTTGCCACTGATCGCTCAAGCACACACCAGGAGCGGTCAGATTGCGGGCGACATCCACTCGGTAAGCTTTTGCTTGTGACTTCAACCCACGCAATAGGTTCGCTCGCCGTGCGTTCCATTTTGCGTTGAGACGTTCTTCCACTTATATCTACACTCTCTATGAGTTAGGTACAGAGTTTCCGTAACCATGCCCTTCGACTGGGGCACTTGTCTGTCTTTTTTGTACTCGCTCACGGGGTAGGCTACATGTGCTGCAGGCTCAGCACCTTACCTTCGTGCAGCAGTGAACGGGAAACGGTCAGGCCCTCTCATCCGGGAATCCCTCATATCCCCCAGCTGAGAGCCTTCGAACATGTATCAGACCTGAGCATGTAGCTTGCTCAGTATCAAGTTTCTTTTTTCCGGTAGACGGGTATCGGCCTGGCACTCAGATCCGAGGGTTTGTGGCTTAGAGGCGTTCAGCCACAGCCCTCGACAGGGAGCCTTAAGAGTTTTGTCCGAACCAAGAAATTCTGCCTTCGTGCACCTGATTTAAATTTTGACTGCTATCCTCAGTCTATACCTGCAGAGCAGCAGGTTGTGTGTCTCTCTTAGTCTGGTCCCTATCCTATAAGCTGTCCGATATGTAATTTTTCACCCATCGGCAAGCAAATGGGGTCGATGGGACACGCAAGCTCCCCCACCACGTCAAGGTGGAGACACATCGGGGGAGACATGTCATCTACTAATCGAAATAACAGTGCAATGAGAGAAAACCTTGTTTCATATGCAATTTTCTTGAAATTGAAGGCCAGATCTTGTATGTCCCTGATCTGCTACAGTAAATGTTCAGAGGCATGCAGGTGACAAAAGCATGTATGGTCATTAAGCTATCACTGTTACTGCCACCTTGCTGTCTTGATAGACAATAGTTTATTACACTCAGTGTTGCCATCTCCCTTTGATGAAAAAGCACTTAAATCGACCCAATCGACCCAAAAAGCACCAATTTTTTTTTTGGACAGCACTAAAAAAAAAGCACCAACTGTTTTTATTACAAATGTAGCAAGGTAGCACAGTATAATTTATTATTATCACTTCATATTACAATGAAGTTTATTCCAGATCCGCCAAATCCTAATCAGAACTACTCTCGAGCCAAAAAAGCACTAAACTGCAATAATATTTTTTGGGGAAAGCACCAAAACAAGCACTGGCGGTATTCATTCAAAATGTTATAAAGTAGCACATTATTTTTTTTTCTTCTTTCGTTCACCTGAAATATGTTTATAACTGCAATGTTGTCTCTTGTATGAATCTAACAGTCTTTTTTAGTTCACTCAGCGATCCATAGAGTTTATTAGCACATTATAATTTATTATTATCACTGAATATTAGAATGAAGTTTATTCCAGATCTGCCAAATCCCAGTCAGACAACTCGTCTTCAGTTTCTGTAGCTATTTCCTTATGTATTTGCTCTTGCGATGATGATGGTGATGATTGAAAGAAACATGTATATGCCTCCTGTGATCCAATTTTTCGTAGAATATCCTTAGGTAGTTTATAATCATGACAGCATTTGCCATATCTCTTCATTCCATATCTAATAGTCAAAACAGCTGTCAAACCCTTGATGCTCAGTCTGTTCCGCAATATTGATTTTATAACTCCCATCTGACTAAAAATACGCTCCATGTCCGCATTAGAATGAGCTAAAATGAGCACAGTTAAAGATAAATCTGTAAGATCTTGGAAAGGATTTTTACTGGTGGCATCCCTTATGAGGCTATTTCTGCCCAAAGTCCAAGTGTGTTAGAGGTCTGCGTCCACTGCACATGATGAAGTTTTCTCCACTGGAAATTGATGCGGGTGAGAGTAGCTGCATCTTCTACGAACATTTTAGCAAGATCCAATATACAGGGCTTCATTGGCTGTAGACATTCACTTCCACTAAGACATGACATGGACTGCAACACTCGAACGTTATCGGGCAAAAGTAAACGCAGCTGTGTCAACAGCTCTATTAAGAACTGGATGCACCTTCCACAAATTTCTTTCTCATCAGGAAACTGATAGTATGCTATTTCTTTCTCAAACTCATAACCTAGATTGGGATTAGGAGCTAAATAATCTTGAATAGCATTACTTTCTGTTATTTTTTCCCCCACATGAATAGCAGTCTTTGAACTGATAGAATCAGTGAGTTGGACAAGATCGCTGAGTATTTTTGTTGGATCCTGTATATCTGCTTCAAATTTCTTATTCACATTTTGAACTTTTCCGAGAATATGCTTGAGAAATATGAGATACACATAGTTTTTCATGTCGCTAAACATAGAATGTAGAAGGTCTGCTGTATAACAGCGCTCGTTGAGTCTTGCTGTATCAAACTGAGTTCTGAGCTCGAACCACTGCTGCAATATTCTGACAATGGCAGATTGAATGGACATCCATCGTGTCTGGCTTAATTGAACAACCTTCAGCGTATGTTGTCCATCATTTAATAAAGCAAAAAGCTCCCTGTACTTTGCTTGACGAAGACTTGAGTGAGAAAACCAATTATATGTTTCTCTAATCATGAACTCTATGTTCCTGGGCAGACAAGCAGCTGCAGCCTGTGCCAGCTGAAGGGAATGACATACACATCTAACTAGTATCAGATGAGGAACTACGAATTTTAATTTTGTATATGCTCCATTGTTTACACCTGTCATGACAAATGCATTGTCAGTGGCGAGTGCAACTAGTCTTTGCAACTCAAGTCCATTCTTGTTTAAACAATCTTTTAACGCATTGCATATTGTCTGCGCATTGCAGTCACTCACTTCAACTAAATCGTATTAAAGGGAGTTAAATTACTTGAATATTGCACGGTAACGTACTAAGACTGTTTTACTCCCTCACTTCGGTTCAAATTCGGCTGTTTAGTGTCCCCAAAATGATTTTTAAAGTAATTTTTACCCACCCAAAAAGCACTAAAAAGCAACCCCCCCCCCCCCCCCCCCCCAAAAAAAATAATTTTGAAGCACCAAATTAGGACATCCGCCCTAAATGAAAAATTTTGGCACTAAATGACTTGAAAAAGCACTAAATTTAGTGCGAAAAGCGTCAAAATGGCAACACTGATTAAACTGTGCTTCAAAAAAGGCATAACTAAAACCTATAGTGGAGACCAGGGATGGAGTTATACCCCACCATAGCACATAGCCTTGGCTGAATTGTCGAGACCATGTGTTGCCAATGCAGCATGATCCCTCTCTCAGCCTGCCTATTTACTCCAGAGGAAAGGTAACACCAGTACATCTGGAACCAGACAAGCTGCTGGATCAGAATAGCAATGCTATTACTGTTCATGTGTTGGAGCTTGGATCCTGGACTAGTTGCCGACCAAGGCTTGGGACCTGCTCTGCCCTGACATTTAATCTTTAGGTTGCATTTTTCCTCACACTAGGATAAGGCTTGTACTCTCCCAGTTGCACTCCTCCGTTTGAAGCCGTTGGCACAATGTGGGGTATCGGGTTTGGTGACTACAGCCCAACATTTGACACTAACAGAAATCAGGTGGTACCGTCTATTGTTGTATGGTAGCTCAGTCATATCTGACTAAGACCTGACAGAACATTAAGCTGTATGTTAATATAAAATATGCAATTACTATATTATGATGTCCACAATGCAAATTTCAACATGATTGTTAAAATGCAGAGCTGATGTGGGCACAATATTTAATTTTTTGAAATAAAATATACTTGTTAGTTTTTGATAAACTTATCCAAATACTTGATTATGGTATTTTGAGGATTGTATTAATTTCCCTACCAGGTCACCTTTCTGTGCTTGCACATTTCTAGTTCCTGTCTTACTGGTTTGAAATGAGAGCAATGTTAGTAGAACAAAAAAGTACCTCCTCAAAAGATAACTGAACCAGGGCAATAGTGACAGTAGGCCAGTGTTCTAGCCACCTACAACTAAATCATCATCACCCAGTTGTTTGTCCTGTGAAAAACTTTCCCCCCATAACAGGCCTTAACATTACCCCCCCCCCCCCCCCCCCCCCCCCCCAGGAACCAGATGTTCTTCTACTGTCGCTGTCATGTGCATTTATCTCTCCCATCCTAAATCATTTTTTGTGTTATTGTTGCATTTGCTCGCTTTGAACTCAAGCGTAGTCTATACATGTTCTGCTGCTACTAGTGTACAGAACTGATTTTTGCGTGTGGATTAGCCTTCTTATTACCAGTGTCCCTTGCCACTAGGCGAAGCCACTCAGACTTCTGAGGTACTTGTAATTTACATCCTCAAGTCAAGGCCGAGAAGTCACCATGTTAGTCCAACTAAACCAGTGTAGGGGTTGAACACGCTACCTCACCATCAGCACACCAGATGTTTCAGAACAAGCACTTTTAACTTTTCAGCTGATTTCTTAAATGTTTAAGTTTCACACCTGCATGTTGCCATCAATTTTGTTTACAGGCATGACTGTTTTGGGGAAATACAGCGGTGGTTTCCCCCTTGACTTTCGCCTGTTTGTGTATGGATAACCCCACTAGTCTTTGTCTAAAAGACAGACCTTGCAAGGCGACAATGGGGAGAGGTTATATCTGGCACGTCTTACTATCTGATGGCCATGTCATAGAGTTAAAAGGTATTTTATAAAGACAGCTGCCCCATCAACTAACTCACCTCTCCTCAGTGACCACCGCCTGTGTTGGTCCACGACTGCTTATTCAACATATTCACGGCTAACTTCTATACAAAATATCTAGAGGTCACTCCACCATCCACCACCCGGTGGATACACCAAGTAGTAGGATAGGCTCCTACTTCAGGTAGAAGCCTGTCTTACCTAGGGTAGGACACCCATCCAGGTATGAGAAGACAAACACTGGAACATGTTGTGACAACTGAAAATATTTATGAAAAGAGAGATAGAGGAAGACAGCGTGAGAACATTGAGTCTTGTGTCATGGCGCGGAAGGGAGTCAACACACAAACTGATCCATACCGTCGGAGATCGTAATTTGTAGAGAAGCATGATCGCCCATGCCAGCCAGCAAGGCACTGGGTGATGATGATGTTGCCATTGGATATATGCATGCTCTTAGTACTCTGGCTTTACTTGTTCTCTCTGATCCCATCTAAACAGATTTTAATTACTTTAGTGTTTGCAAAGCAATGATTGTCCTTCTTAACGTATTTGCCATCACATTTCCATTAGCATGAACCTAAATATTAATATTCAAAACTACTCACATTCATATATTTATATTAGAGACAGGATTCTTACCTGGCCGTGAGACCATCAATTGTTGTATTTAACTCAACAATCAAGTCCCCATAGCCATCATTTCTATACACCCCCACATAATCAGTACAGTTCCGGGAGGGTTTCAATCCAACTTCATATATAGGGACTGGGGCAGCACTGTGCACATGCCAAGGCTGAGGGAAGCTGCATACTGTTGATGTGTTCAGCCAGGGTTCCAGTCTCAACATGAAATCAATGATATAATTCTGAAGAGACGTTCTGTGGAGTAAAGACCCAAAAAAGACAAACAAACTCATTATAATTACTTATATTCAAAACAATGTTTTCCTGTAGTGAATTTGAATAACAAAGACACAAACAAATGACAGCTGGGTATTAGAGTTCTTGTTTTATTTACCTATGATTATTAATGTCCTTTAAAAAGTACTGGAGAATTGGAGCGTTTGAGAAATGTCAGATTGGTCTCATAACTTGACAAAGGGAAAACTCTAATTGCACCTTCACGTGGTAAAGGATGAGAAGCACACCACAGTGGCAAGCATGGCTCTCAAGACCGAGTGTCCACTGGGTTAAAAGACTGAATATCCACTGGGTAGACACCTCTTTGCATTAGCATGAGTACCACAGAGCAAGGTGCTCACTTACCCTAGTAACTTAAAGGCTGAGGATGTAGTTAAAAGCCACATAAATGTGAAAAACACATGGAAATGGTGACATAATGAATCCCTTGACACTCATCAAGACAGCCAGTAAAGAATCCTGGGCATGAAGATGCATGGGGTAGGGAAATATATGAAGATCAAGAGTCTTTCTGGTGGATCGTGATGAGAGCAACATTCTGCAAAAGGTCTGCTACATGAGGCATTAGGTGAATATCAACTTGTTTTCAGCGTACTGACCATAAGATGTGTCTGCCTTTCCCTCTCTCTCTCTGTGAGTGAGTGAGTGAGCGAGAGTGAGTGAGTGAGTGAGTATGTGGGTGCATGTGTGTGTTTCCATGTAAGTGCAGGTAAAGAGATAATCTGTAGGGAGGTAAACAAGAGAGAGAGAGAGAGAGAGAGAGAGAGAGAGAGAGAGAGAGTGTGTGTGTGTGTGTGTGTGTGTGCGTGCGTGCGTGCATGCGTGCGTGCGTGCGTGCGTGCGTGCGGTGTAAGTGTATATAGATAGCCTGGTAGGTTTGTCTGTAGATGGGTAGGCTAATGTGAGTGTGCAACTATAAATGTAACTGTAGGTAGAGAAGTAGGCCTGTAGGTAGCTAGACAGGTAAGTCTGTACGTAGGGTGTCAAGCATGCATATGTATACATCTATGTGTAGGTGTGTGTGTTTGTGCATGCATACACACACACGTATGTACGAGGGGAAGTCAATAAGTTAGTCACAAATGGCTGTAGAAAAATAACTAAATATGATAACAACTTGAAACCAGTTTATTTTTATACATGTATCGTCCCTTTATTTCTCAACATAATTCCCACCTACATTGATGCACTTATCCCATCATTTTATCAGTCCTCCCAAACCGGCTGATAGAACTGTGTGCTTTGTTTTCTAGACCACATTTTCACTTTACACACAAGGTGAAGAAGGATGTTTCCATTGCATTGAAGCACGCTTTGATTCGTGCTGGTAGAGATGCACCCATGATTCGTCCCCAGTAACAATCCTGTTCAGCATGTCTTCTTTATCTTCGTATCGACAGAGATGATGCAAGGACAAGCCAAATCGGTTCATTTTGTGTTCCTCCTTCAATTGTCTGGGTACCCACCTTGAGCACACTTTCTTAAATTTCAATCGATCTTGCATTATGCTGTATGCTGAATCATGTGAGCACCCTATTGCAGATGCTACAGAGTCTATCGTTACTCGCCTGTCACCTCTAATCGCCTCCTTCACCCGCTGCATGGATGCTTCTGTTGCAATCTCAACAGGACGACCAGATCGGATTTCATCAACAATTTTAGAGCGTCTTTGAGAAAATTTTTCTACCAGCTATGCACCGCTTTACGGGACAAACATTTGTCAGCATAAACAGGAAGTATTTTCTTATGAATGTCCTTTGCAGGCAGTCCTTTTGCCCAAAAACAACACACAACAGCATGTTGCTCTTTGGTTGTACACTCCGTAAGTACAGTCACCATATTGTTTATGCGCTGCGCATGAGAGACTTAGCGCCACCTGACGAATGGGAATATAAAGTTCGATGTTGCTGTCACCTAATGATACCAACTACATTTACCTGCCATCCCATAGAACTGTGTGACTTAATTATTGACACGCCCTCGTATGTCAGTGTGGGTATAGAGGAAATTTTGTAGGGTTGCAAGGTCTTAGGTAGATAGTGAGATTAGGTAGGTAGGTTGGTAGCTGTGGGTAGGTAAGGAAGGTAGGTAGGTAGGTAGGAGTGAGAGAGAGAGAACAAGAGAGAGATACAAAGAGAGAGCGAGAGAGATACATAGTGAGAGACAGAGAGAGGGTAAGAGATTGCAAATGCAGATGCATTTGAAATTATGTGTCCACTTGTAGGTAATGAAGCAGACATGTAGATAAGTAGACAAGTCAGTCAGTCTCTCTCTTTCTCTCTCTTCAACTCACCTGTAATTTACACCTTCATCGTCACCATTCATGGCAATGAACACACCCACATAAGTCAGTCAGTCAGTCTGTGTGTGTCTCTCTCTCTTAACTCACCTGTAATATACACCTTCGTCGTCACCATTCATGGCAATGAACACACCCACATAAGTCAGTCAGTCAGTCAGTCAGTCTGTGTGTGTCTCTCTCTCTTAACTCACCTGTAATATACACCTTCGTCGTCACCATTCATGGCAATGAACACACCCACATAAGTCAGTCAGTCAGTCAGTCAGTCTGTGTGTGTCTCTCTCTCTTAACTCACCTGTAATATACACCTTCGTCGTCACCATTCATGGCAATGAACACACCCATACAAGTCAGTCAGTCAGTGTGTGTATGTGTCTCTCTCTCTTATCTCACCTGTAATATACACCTTCGTCGTCACCATTCATGGCAATGAACACACCCACACCCTCAGAAGGAACAAGCGTCAGCATAGATGCATAGCCAGGGGTTGAACCGGTGTGGAAGACTATATTGTAACCTGAAATGTGAAACATTGCTTGTTAACAAGAGGCTGAAGGAAAGAATAGATATCCTAGAAATAGCAAATATACCTAAATGAGAACAATGTCATGGAAAGATGAGATCGTAATAAAAGGTACTGAAAAAGTTCCAGAGAAGACAACATTCTGCTAAACATATAACATTCAGAAATGGACAGGATAAACCCTGGCAGAAAAGAGGAAGCTATGATAGATATGCATCTATAAATAAACTATACAGAGGGTTTATGCTCCAGTGATCTCCTAGATTATGGGAAAAGAGAAGGTAGATAGACATGAATGAAATCATCATCATCCAGTGCCTTGTTGGCCGGCATGAGAAATCATGCCTTTCCACAAATTGTGATCAATGGATCAATTTGTGTGTTGACTCCCTTCTGAGGAAGTCAAGAATTTTTAGACGCGGTCTTCCTCTATCGTTTTCTATTCCAAAAGTTTTTTCAGTTGTCATATGTTCCAGTTTTTGTCTTCTCACAATGTGGCCAACAAGCAATGACTGCTTCTGTCTGATGTTTGTGATAAGTTATCTTTGTTACTTAGCTTCCCTCAAAATGTCCAGTTTGCTCATTTTGGCTGTCCAATTAATTTTCAGCATTCTTCTATAAAATTAAATGAATATTAGTAGAACATACAATATGAGTGAAATAAGAATGATTATTAAACATTATAAATTTAAACAAATATAATGTTGTCATAAAAAAGGTCTGCTGAAAACTGTAATGGAAGGGAAAATGGAAGTTAAATGTTAAAGAGAAGGACAACACTTTAAATGTGAGGATATCTGAAAGAAACAAATAGGAAAAAATTAATTCTACTGCTTCGTAGCGAGAGACAAGAGATTACTGGCCATCCACTGCAACCAAACATCGATGTGAAGATGGCACATGGTCTGAAATATGAAATACTGTTTCCTCTTCTGCACCTTTCTGCTCCCAGTGGGGCAAAGACCCTCCACCAACTCACACAAAACATTTTGCAGGATTCCTCATGATTGGTTGGATTTATTAGGAGTGTTATTTGAAATCCGTTCGTGCCGCACCGCCCGTAATTGCGTACGTTGAACATGATCATGTCATAGTCATGTGATAAGCACTGACCAATGACGCAAATGACAGGTCAAGCGCATATTGTTGCAACAGAAAAAAACCATCGCCAAAATTGATGCAGCAGTACAGATGAACTGTTGTCGAAGCATACTTTCGCTAGCGAAAGAATTTGATGTGTCAATTGGAACAATTAAAAAAGTTGTTCGTAAGAAACTGCAATATTGGAAGATGTGTTCATAGTGGGTACAACGGATGTTGACCGACCACCAAAAAGAGGAACACATGGGATGGTGTTTGAACTATTTGCTGCGTTACAGAGTGGAGGGTGATGCATTTCTCTTCTGCCTAGTGGCAGGCGATGAATCATGGTGCCTCCACTTTGAGCCGAGCAATAAAAGAGAGAGCATGCAATGGAAGCATGCTGGATCACCAAAAGCCAAAAAATTCAAGTTACAGGTTTCCACTGGAAATGTTATACTGGGTGCATTATTTTACCATGAAGGGCTATTGTTGGCCACCTTTAAAGAACCTGGTGTCAACATCAACTCTACCCACTACTTGGAAACACTAGACAAGCTGCAAAAAGCCATCAAGAATAAACAATCCGGCAGTGTAATTTTGTTGCACAATAATACTCGTCCGCATGTCGCAAAGATTGTGCAGGAAGCATTAGCAAGGAAGAAGTGGGAAATTCTGCAACATCCAGCCTATAGTCCTGATTTGTCACCATGTGATTTTCATTTGTTTGGACCTCTAAAAAGGGCAAGGGGCAACGATTTCACACAGATGCAGACGTAATGAATGTGGTAAACAGTTCGTTCAGTGAGCAACCACAATCCTTTTTTAGTGGACGGCGTTCGCCGCCTACCGTGGACGGCGTTCGCCGGCTACCTAAGCAATGGGATGCTTGCTTGAATACCTACGGCGACTTCTTCTGACCAACCCATGGTGCATAATTCATTCACAAGGAATGCTTTGTTTAATTCTACCACACCTGTTAATGTTTCTTTCATGCTTTTGTAATAAAGCCATTGGAACGGGTTTCGAATGAACAACCCTTATAGCAGTAGAAGTTGTCTATGGGATGAAGCAGCCAGTCTCATGCAAACCCTCCTGAGGATACACACAGTAGATAGCACTGCTATTTGTTGCTTCCAGTTATGGGGCCCAGTAACACACGGGTGGAAACATGAAGTATCAACATACAGACATCCATCATGTACCATGCCGATAAACATGGGTGGTTATGTTTTGCCGTCTCACTCGATCACCAGAGTCGTGGATCAGCTCCATGTTCCTGTCTCGACTATGGCACTAGCCAAGCCATCCAGGTATTTACTTCTAGGTCTTCCCCTTGGTCTCTTCCCATCGAACCTGCCAGTTATCACCAAGTTCTCCAAGTCATTTCTTCTCATAACATGTCCAAAAAATTTTGACTGTCTACGTCTAATTTCTCTAATCAGTTTACGATCTTCATTTATTTCATTGGTTTTTCTGTCTGTCCATGGTATTCTTTGCATTTTCCTCAGAAACCACATCTCCAGTCATCAAGCGGTTTTCAGCTTGACTGCTCATTGTCCAAGCTTCACATCCATACAAAAGTACAGGTTCTATGTAGCACTTCAACACTCTTTTTCTCGTTTCAACAGATAACTTTTTATTGGTCAGTATGTTTTTCATCTTGCAAAAGGCTACCTTCGCAATGGCAATTCTTGTTCTAATCTCTTCAACATACAGACATCATAATTGAATCTGGCAGTGAAGGTCAGCACCGGCTGAATGGATAAGAGCCCTTGTTTTTAATCATCCGATATGCTGATGCTGAGGTAGCGGGTTCAACACCAACAGTGGTCAGTTGGACTAACATGGTGACTTCTCTTGGGGACGTAAATTACAAGTACCTCAGAATTATGAGTGGGTTTGCCTGATGGCGAGGGACACTGGCAATAGGGAAAGTTAATCCACAAGCAAAATTCTGTCCAGTACTACTAGAAGCAAAGTGTACGGACTATGCTTGAGTTTAAAGCAAGCGAGCGAAAAAACAAAAGACCTGGGAGCTGGACAGAATAGAAATGTGTCATTATTATTATCCTTGAAGCTGCCTACTGAGAATCAGATCATCAAAAAGATCTGAATGACCTGACAATGTGCTCTCCCATGATGGTATCCATGACAACCGTCAAGCAACTCTGGTTTGTACAGACTCAGTGTTCACTAACTGGCAGTGCTATAACACATTCACCTACTATTATTGATATACGGGATTCACTCCCGTGAGAAATTTCCCTAACTTTGATAAGGTGAATTAAGGCAGTGCTTCATCATCATAAGTACCATGCATAGGTGTTCATGCGTTTCCACAGATCTCGGTCCTTGATGTTATGGATCAATTCTACTGATGATATTCCTCCAGCATCATTGTTCTCTGTCTGCCTCTTCTAATTCTGATTTCTGCAGTCATCACAATATTTCCAATGCTTCTATTCTCATCACATTGCTAGAGAACATTGCTTCTCTCAATCTTATAGCTGCATATAATATTCTACTTTTATTAGCCTATTCCAGACCGTCACTGCCAGTTACTCTGCTAATTCTCAGACCCTAGATAAGTCTACAGAAGACAAGATTGTCAGGCACATCAACAAACAGGGTATCAGTCGAAAGACTGCTCCCTCTAAAATCCTAAGGACAGTTGGAGATTGAAAAGAATAGAACTGAATAGGTTACTGCTGAGACTACATTTACAAGTTTAGTTTAGTTTAGTCGATGGATCAACATCACAGCACACTGGTGTAACTCATACGTGCTCCGTTCTCCTCCTAACTTAAACCTGAGTCTGAAGAAACTCAGCTCAGTGCATGAACTCCGTAGCACTGGTGAGGATCCTGAAATACTTTTGGGTAGATTTTTAACTCAAAATTTTGCCCTGGCAGCGCCATTAGGCCATTCTTTTTTGATTTCCAACTGCCAAGGGATGTTTTTACGTGCGCAACAATACACACGGGCATCCGATCTCACTACCCAGAGACCAGAGGAAATTTTATTACTAGAAGCCTACGTGAAAAAAATCCCGGTCCTCACTGAGGCCTAAACCCGGGACCTCCAGCACTCGAGGTGGACACCATACCTCAAGACCACGCAGCCCCCTGACATTTACAAGTCAGAAAACCTACCCAACATAGAATATTGACAACAGATGTGATCCTAGTATTCACACCCTGGACCCTCACCCATGCTACAGAGTTCACGCACTGCGCTGAGATTCTCCTGGTGTGATCTATGGGAGGAGACTCTGGTGTGATCTATGGGAGGAGACTTATGGGGATATCCAGGTGCCATCAAAGTGCTACTTCACCACCAAACAAACATAAGCCAAAGGGTAGTGAAGGAAAGACTAAACAAGACAATAAGTTGCTTCCACCCTCAAGAGTAGGTGAGGTCAAACTAAACTAGACCACAAGGTGCCTCTACACTGAATGGTAGGAGCGGAAAGAATAAAGAAGACCGTAGGTTGCTGGTACACTATAAGGTAGGTGAAGAAAGGCTACACAAAATCTGTAAGTTGCCTCTACACGCAAGGATAGTAGAGGAACGACTAACCAAGGCTGTAAAGTGCCTCTGTACCCTAGGCTAGAAGAGGAAACAACACAACACTATAAGGTACTTATTGTGTACCCTACCTTTGTAGTGTTCTACCTATGTAGTGTTCTACCTTTGTAGTGTTCTACCTCTGTAGTGTCCTACCTCTGTAGTGTTCTACCACTGTAGTGTTCTACCTCTGTAGTGCCCTACCTCTGTAGTGCCCTACCTCTGTAGTGCCATACCTCTGTAGTGTTCTACCTCTGTAGTGTCCTACCTCTGTAGTGTCCTACCTCTGTAGTGCCCAACCTCTATAGTGCCCTACCTCTGTAGTGTCCGACTCTCCAGCCCAAGGCGTATAAATCTCCCGTCTGGGTAACAGGAAATACCGGTCTCTGCTCCAGGCTGACATCACTACTTGGCAGAAATGATCTTGGTGAATGTAAGTCAGAGATGAATGATTTTGGGAATACTTCATGGCCATGCATATCCTTGCCATCACTGAGGTGGAAGTTCATCCAGTTTGCCATGTCGTCAGCATTGGAGAACAGGCAGCCTGACCCACATCGTGCATCCCACTGTCTGATCACACAGAAACGAAATTCAGAATTATGACTTTCAATGTAATATACAACTGGCTGTTCCAGTATTTGATTACAGACAAAGAAACATCAGAGTTTTGACTTTCAATGTAACATACAAATGGCTGTTCCAATATCTAATCACACACAAATCACATTCAGAATTATGACGCTCAGTCTAACATTCAATTGGCTGCTCCATCATCTGATCACACACAAATGAAATTCCGGCAGTAGCACTAAATTTTTTTTTTCCTCGCTCGCTTTGAACTCAAGCGTAGTCCATACACACTTCTATTAGTGCTGGAATGAATTTTGCGTGTGGATTAGCTTTCCCTATTAACAGTGTCCCTCACCATCAGGCAATCCTACTCCAACTTCAGAGGTACTTGTAATTTACATCTCCAAGTCAAGGACAACATTTTATTCCAACTGTCCGGTGTAGGGGTTGAATCCCTTACCTTGGCATCAGCACACCGGATGTTCTTATCCATTCGGCCATGCTGACCTGCTAAAAGCAATTAAAATAAGGTTCATCATCATCATTAGCATGCCCTGTGTCAGAAGGTCGTTTTCATCACAACCCACGGGACTCAGAGGTGTTTCCAAGGCACCAGGGCCAGGTTCTATACTGGCCAAGACCTACTACCACGTCCTTGCCGTGCGTCCTGGGCAACAGGTCCCTTCGGGGTCCTGGCTAATGTAGTAGGGTCTCTGATTCTTCCGAAGTCGGACAGTATATGCCCGCATGGCGAGGAACCACCAGTCTGCACACCAATAAGCCAGACATGGGACAACGGATACTCATGCAAACCTCAGTCCGGTCTGACATCACACTGATGTTGGACAACAGGATGTCTTCATCCAACATAAAGAACACAGCCAGTGAACGCAAGCGAGCAAGCAAGCATCACAACCCATCAGATAGATTCTCCATCTTTTGTCAACTCCCCTACTTCATGTATTTTCCTAACCAGGATGTGTTTAAAGTCCTGTGTCCACCACCATGTCAGTTGAACCCTGCCTTTTCTTCTAGAACCCAAGCCTTCCATTACTGTTTATTTCCTAAATCACTGTGACATGACAATAGTATGTTTACAGTTTCCAGAGACATAATAAGTTTATGAGCTAGCATTACTGTTTATTTCCTAAATCACTGTGACATGACAATAGTATGTTTACAGTTTCCAGAGACATAATAAGTTTATGAGCTAGCATTACAGTTTATTTCCTAAATCACTGTGACATGACAATAGTTATGTTTACAGTTTCCAGAGACATAATAAGTTTATGAGCTAGCATTACTGTTTATTTCCTAAATCACTGTGACATGACAATAGTTATGTTTACAGTTTCCAGAGACATAATAAGTTTATGAGCAAGCTTTCTTTCATGTTCAGATTTTTAAAATGTCATTGTCCTCTACTTGATCCATGATATCCTGAAAAACAAGGGCAGCTACAGGAAAGTAAACTGAGGACATGACATTCGTATACATGCTTATGAGTATAAAAAAACAAGTAAAAGACACTCTTACATCCATGAGGAGTATTGGGTATATGGACCAGTCGGCACTGAGTGGGTGACGTAGTCAGTATCTTGCCGGTCACCTTTTCTTCCCAATACATTCACTGGTACCCATTTTAAAAATCTGCCCTGATGTAGGCTTGAACCCATGATCACAGAGTCGACAGGCATGCACCAGGCCACTAAGCTACCACTGTTCCCGGACCAGTATTGTAAGTAAAGAGCCTCTGTAAACGCCTTGAGGCATATCCGACTACCCCTGTTTACTGTGCGGATATGTATATATTTCAGCTTGAAGGATTTATCTAATTACTTTAGTTTATAATGTGTGATTTCTACAGTATTTACCTGACGAGATGCAGCGAAATATGCCAGGCAATAAATCATGCAATCTATTGTTTGTGACTTTGTCATTCAAATACGGGACTACACCCATATTTTTCTACACTGATCAGCACTTGGTAGGTGATATCAGTATCACGCCTACACCAGTATTAGCTTTACGGTAAAACAGAAATAAGAAAACAAGCAGAAAAAAAGCTTTAAAATATCACCGCACTTTGTAAAATCTGGATTGATGTATCCTTCGTGACCCTCATAAGTTGAATATGGAGGTGCTACATTTTCATCATCAAAGTTGACACGAGCAGCAAATTGTGACAACGTCATTTCCAAAGGCCTGAGTAAAGTATGGTTCATCAACTCTTCCCAAGTGCTGTTACTAATCAGTTCTGTGATAGCTGCAGCCATGATGTAATTGGTTGAGCTATAGGTGCCTTTAACTCTGAACTCACTCACACTCTCAAAGAATCTGACCCTCCTGTAATAGACAGATGTAAAGCAATAGATGACTTATAACTGAATGAACACAACAGTACTGATTTAAGTTTACTTTACCAGTGTCCCTCACTGTCAGGCGAATCCACTCCGACTTCTGAGGTACTTGTAATTATAATGTTCCAAATTCAAGGACGAGAAGTCAACATCTTAGTCTAACTGACCGGTGTAAGGGTTGAACCCACTACCTCTGCATCAGCACACCAGATGTTTAAGAACAGACTCACATATCCATTCAGCCATGCTGACCTCCTGTTGGTTGGTTGATTGGTGATGAGTTCTCTGAAAGACCTTGAGAGGAAACTCTTAGGTCAGTTGCACTCACTTCAAAAAGCTTGCATCTATTCAGAGCGAGGCTGGTGAAGAGATTATTTTCTCCTGATCTGCTTTAAAAGTACCATTTATACTAGGAACATTCAACTTCAGCCCAATGCCCAGATGGATGTGAAATGCTCTTCAAAATGAGACTTGTCAAAACTATACGCCTTCAGAATCGAGCACACTGTGCTTCATACAATTCATCAACTGTGCACCATACAATTTTCTATGAGACAACATGGGCAGTGTGACACTGACCATGGCACTCCAAGATTGCTGTCTGGTCAAGAAAATATGGGCCCAGCACAATATCCATAATATGCCATGATGGAATGTAAAAGGATTCATTTATCTTTTCTTGTTACCTTTTCTCTCCTTCTGCCCAATGAATGTGTAATGTAACTTGAAAGAAAAGGTAAATACAGACATATACATGTTAATGTAAATGTTAACTCCTTGAGTAGAACTCACGCATTTGAATCAATAAATGAGGAAATGTCATTGAATAAATGCTGTTTATTTAATACAATGTGTACAATATGGGTTCAGGTGGATAATAGACCTGGCTAACGAAGACACCTTCACACACACACAAGTGTCAAGTTGTCCACACATTCAAGTACACTTCTGCCTAAATTGAGATGCTGCCGTCACTTGGAGACGATAGGTTCAAATCCTGATATGGTAACTACAACTTGTGATGTGTACAGTGTATAGTGTGTCCTATAATCTCTCCTCCTGTCCTCTACTTCTATGAGCCAATAAATAACCTATGAATTTGTTTACCTGCTGTAGCTAACCACAAGCTGTAGTTTTATTCAAGAGTTCCCTGAGACCTCAAATTTATACCAAGTGTTTCTCCAGGATATGGATGAGCTGTGTAAAACTCCCAGGGTGTTTCAATAAATAAAGTAACAAGACATGTCACCTGAATAAATTGATTCATTAGTAAGTCTAAAAGATAACTAGTAGTTCACATTGTTAAATATTACTTTCCACATAATCTGCATACTTGTCTAGACCTTTGTTCCCTCAGTTCACCAAGGTATGTGAGCCAGCCCACAGGAAAGCACTATCAAGTTCCTGCAGTAAGGACATTACAGCTTGCTGGACTTGGTCACTGGTTTCAAATCACTTTCCTGCTGGGTGCTTTTCACAGGGTCAAAGAGGTGACAGTCTTTTGGTGCCAGATCAGGCCTGTGAGGTGGGTGTTCAATACCTCCCATTTGAAGTACTACAGCAGTTCACACACATTCTGTTGGCAGTGTGGGGTCTATTGTGCAGCAAACTGATGCTCTGTCACTGGTCAACTGTTATCTCTGTTCTGTTGTTATCAAACTGCTGTACTCAATCTAAACTAGCTTAGAGACACAACATTAGGTCCTAGATTTCAACAATTTGGCAAACTTCACTTAGTGTTGTGCCCTTAACTTACAAAAATATAATCACACTATGTACTTCAATATAACATGAAACAAAAAGGTATGCTAGGATCCTGCTAAGAAATAACAGGTATAAACACGTGTGTGTATGTACCTTACAAGGACCTCAGGCCAGGTGAACAGAAATCAAAGACCACATAAATAATATATCCCATGTAAGAATGAATAATAATAATATGCACAATATGTTTTATAAGTCACATGACAAAGCTGTTACTCAGAATAATTATGAACAGAATAAGAAACAAAATTAAGCCAGAAATTAGTAATGAACAGTGTGGATTTGTGGAGGTAAAGGGCGCGAACAATGCTATATATATTCTCAGGACAATATTAGAAAAAGCTATAACATTTAAGACAGATCTGTACTTATGCTTCATAGATATATACTTATGCTATAGATATCATAGATATCATACTTATCATATCATAGATATCATACTTATGCTACACAAAAGCTTTTGACAATGTGAAGCATGACGAAATAATACAATTACTAAAGCAACTGAACATCGATGGCAAATATCTGCAAATAATAAAGAACATATATTAGCAGCAAACAGCAGCCATAATAATCAACAACCTTGTAGGAACATTTCAGTGTATAAAGGAGGGCATCAGAAAAGGTTGTGTATTGTCTCCTGATTTGTTCCCATTGTACAGTGAATATATAATGAGATCTACAGAAAATATGCCAGGGATCCTGGTTGGTGGACCTAATGTAAATAACTTACGTTGTGCTTATGACACCCCTTGATAGCAACAAGTCAGAATGATCTACAGGAAATAATAGATACAGTGGTTGTAGAAAGTGGGTGGAAAGTAAACAGTGCTTAACATTGTCCATTCTGCTCGGTGGTACACATGAAACAATAATAATAAAATGCAAGTGATGGAGGTTGTTGCCTCATTTACTGAAACATCCTTGAAGATCTAAAGAAACTGAATCACAGTCAGGAAGCCAATACCTGACAGGGAGAAATAAGCTGAAGAACTCCAGAAAAAAAAAAAAACAATTTGAGATGTTGGTATCTTCTTCATTTCTCTTTCAAACGATGTGTCACACCTTGTTATCCATTGCAGGGGTCATTGTGTCCAACTTCAGCATGCATATGTTTAAGGGTATGCTACCTCCTGACAGATTCCATCCAAGGTAATGGGCTCTATCTACCCTCAGGTAGGCTTTGTTCCCACACAATCTTGCCAGGGCATCAGCCTTATGGCCTACTATTTGTGATATCCAACTACCATGGTACTATAAAAAAAAAGCACAACTTGCATATGGGACATCCTGTTTTTTTTTTTGCCCTTATCCAAGAAGACTAGTTATCCGATTTCACAACCCAAGAGATCAGGGGACATATGACAGCATGAAATACCAGTGTTTCCTGGAAACAACTCCCAACCCTATTCTCAGTTTAAACTCGGAACATTCTAAGCCTGAGATGGACACTATAACCACTCAGCCATGACACCCCTACGGTTGGTATCAATCAACCACAATGTGGACCTGTGTCCTTTGGTTTCATATAAAATAACAAGTAATGAAGCTTTACAGAACACAATTATGGAAAACACAGGATGTTGGGGTGACTAGCCTTCATCAGCAAAACAAACACATACACAAAACACAACATATAATCACGAGGAAGACACTACAGTGACTACACTACATTAAGGCATACAAACAGGATGACAAGAATGAAAAGATGAAAAAATGAGAACAATGAAGAGAAAATGAAAACAAAATTGGAATAAAATGTGCTACTAAACTCAGAATAATGATCTATAGTGATGTCTGTAATTGCCTATTATAAAGTTATATTTTAATTATTTAAACACTGCTAGACATGAAGACATACTTCAACAACTCCTTTCGATCAATCTCAGGATTAAACCGGAACTCATCATTGCTTGGGACTCTCAGGCGGTGTGTAAGAAGATCCTCTATAGTTGCATACTCTGTTCTTTGTGTATCATTGAAGCGGAAGTTGTTCCCTACTGCTTCTCTTACAGTAGAAGTTAGCTTGACACTGAAATGTACAGCATTGGATCAAGATGCAAACAGACACAGACTTAAAACCTCATGGAGAGAGCAGAGTTACAGACAGAGAAGCATAATATGAGGACTTGCAAAGCAAACAGACAGAGACCTAAAAGCTCATGGTGAGAGCAGAGTTACAGACAGAGAAGCATAATATGAGGACTTGGACAGTGTTTTTGAAGATAGCAAAAGATAGTACAGCTTGGTGTAAATTGTTTGAGTGCCTACGTTCATGTTCTAATTAGGGATAAACGGCAACAGAAAAATAAGAAGAGAAGAAGAGAAACATTTGAAATAAACATTTTAGAATGAAAAGCACTGGACGCCAATAGCTGTGTGAAATGTCAGAGTATGATGATGATAACATTCTGAAAAGGGTAAGCTACATCAGTATGCGCAAGGGGCACAAATCACAATAACTGTATGTTGTTGTTGTTGCTTTTGTTGTTGTTGTTAATCTGAAAATTTCTGAGCTGCCTACTCTTGGCAGCCCAATGCCATTGTCATGAAGGTAGAGGTCCTCTGCAACTGTTCCAGGTCCCACAGAGTGAATTAGCAACAGTTGGAGATGGCTGTAGTAGCTTCTTCCTGAAATTTGAAAGCACAGGGCATTTTCTTCTTGTTCGTAACTTTTTCAAGAGGAGTTTGTCACACTTAGTTATGCACCTCAATGGTCTGTATGTCCGACTTCAACATGCATTTGTGTCGGTCTTGCTTCCTCTAGACAGATTTTAGCCAAGGTAATGGGCTCTATCTTCCCGTGGTAGGTTTTCTTTTCCAACAATTTTGCCCAGGTTTTATGGCCCACTCTTTGTGATTTCCGACTGCAGTGGTATTTTGGTATTTTTAATGTACACAACCTGCAATGAGATCTCCTGTTATTCACCCTTATCTCACTAGCCAGGAGAACAGGGAAATGTGGGATATTACTAATAAATGGTTTTGGGAAAATTCCCAGTCTTATGCTGAAACTACATCCTGTATATTGTGAGCCTGCAGTGGACAGCGTAGCCTCTTAGCCATGGCTCTTCTCATACAGGGCGTTTTAGGGGGCTGAGTGGTCTCGAGGTATGGTGTCCGCCTCGAGTGCTGGAGGTCCCGGGTTCAGGCCCGGGATTTATTTAAAAAATCCACCTGGACTTCCAGTAATAAAATTTCCCCTGGTCTCTGGGTAGTGAGATCGGACGCCCGTGTGTATTGTTGCGCACGTAAAAGATCCCTTGGCAGTTGGAAATCGAAAAAGAGTAGCCTAACGGCGCTGCCCGAGCAAACTTTCGAGTTAAAAATCTACCCAAAGTATTTCAGGATCCTCGCCGATGCAACGGAGTTCGTGCATTGAGCTGAGTTTCTCCAGACTCAAGTTTGAGTTAGGAGGAAAACGGAGCACTTATGGGTTAAACCGTGTGTGACGTGATGTTGATCCAACGACTAAACTAAACATACAGGGCGTTTGAAAAGAAGGAAAACTGTGTTAAAACACTTGCTATGTAAAATTAAGATTAGGAGGTGACAAGACCGGTGAGGGAAAATAAACATATACAAGATAACAATAATGGCAATTACCTTCCATTTTTAGCCATGGCATCCAAGATAAGAGCAGCAGTAAAAGCCTTGGTCAGTGATGCCACATCGAATAATGTTTTCGAAGTCACCTTGTTACCTTTGTTGGGACTGGTCACTCCAAAACCTTCTGATAAGATTACTGTCCCATTCTGCAAATGGAGAAAACAAATAGATTAATATGTTTTTCAAATCAATTGCTGAACATATCTATTCAACAAGAACTCATTATTGAAAAAGACTAGCTATTAAGACAAATAAAATTGAGGAAAATGAAATATTGTGGGCACGTACAGAGACATGACTGTCTGGAAAAGAGCATTATGGAGGGAGGCAAGCGGTGGAAGTGGAGATGAGGTAGCCCATGTCATAGATAGGTTCAAGCTGAAATAGATAACTTACACAAGACATCTGGCAGGAGATCTGGCTTATGACATATATAAATGTTTATGGAAGCACAGCCATGCACAGGACAAGCCATTGAATGATGATGATGATGTTATCTACACATCGGAGTGTGGTCAGCAATGGGTCGCCAGTATTGATGTGCCTTGCCATGATGGAAAGTCTAAAATGCTGTTTACCTTTTGAAGTTAACTTTCCATTTTAACTCAAGGTTATCTCTTAGTGGCTGGCCGAGTGGTTAGAATGCAAGTACGCCTTCGGGAGACCCAGGTTTGAATCCTCTGTAAAGTGTGGATTTTTTTCCCATCAGGGCGAAAAAAGAAAACCCTAGTCTATCTATGTGATGTTATTTTGTGTTCCTTTTATTGGAAGTTTTCAAAAGAAGCCACGGAAGGCAGGTGGTGGATGAAATTTTGAGGGCAGCCGACAGATATTTGTGGGTCATGGCCTCGAGCTTCACGACGGCAGGCAGAGGAACTCTTCTTGAGTCAATGGCTGCCGTCTCCGACCAGTAAGGTCACTGCCATAGAGGAAAGCAACGGCAAACTACCTCTTTAAAAGTGCCTAGTATATCATGATTCGCTTAAAGACTGATCATCGCAAGACAAGGACAGAGACGTTAAAATTAGCAACTTGGAACGTTAGGACGTTAAACGACGACGGAAAATTAGAGAACATAAAACAAGAAATTGAAAGGGAAAAAATTAATATTTTAGGTATGTGCGAAACGAGATGGACAGGAGCAGGCATCAAGATAGAAGAAGATTTCAAGATTATTTATTCTGGAGGTGAAGATCGTCATAGAGGAGTGGCAATTATTTTGGACCGGAAAACAGCAAAATCTGTTCAAGGATATTGGGCCGTGTCGGACAGAGTTCTACTAGTTAAATTAAGTGGCAGACCTTTTAGCATAAATATTATTCAAGTATATGCCCCAACAGGAGAATCCAGTGAAGATAGTGTAGAAGGATTTTATAATGACATAGAGTCTGCCTTAAAGAAATGTAAAAATTCAGAAATAAACATCATAATAGGGGACTTCAATGCAAAAGTAGGAAATCAAGGGGATAGATACACAGTAGGAAACTATGGTTTAGGAGAGAGAAATGAAAGAGGATACAAACTCGTAGAGTGGGCAAAAGAACAGGAAATGATTGTAGGAAACACCTGGTTCAAGCAACACCCTAGAAGATTATGGACATGGAGGAGTCCTGATAGCAGGATTAGAAACCAGATTGACTACATTCTGATTAGCAGAAGATTTAGAAACGCATTAACACTAGCAAAATCAGTTCCCAGTGCTGATTGTTATAGTGACCACAGATTACTCACAGGAACATTGAGGATAAAGTTGAAGAAAGTCAAGTATATAACAGGAAACACTAAATATGATTTGTGTACATTGAGTAATGACAAGGAAATACAAAACAAATTCAACATAGAAGTACAGAACAGATTTGAAATTTTGTCTGATCTAGAGATCCTATTCCAGGATGTGGATGATCAATGGGAAACGTTGAAGAATTCAATCAATGTGGCTGCAGAAACAACTATTCCAAAATTAAAGAAGGTGGGTCGTAAAAAATGGATGATTGAAGAAATTTTACACCTCATGGAACCAAGAAGACCCAACAAAAATAATTCTGTCAAATATGAAGAAATTCACAGACAAGTCAGAATATTATGTAAGGAGGAAAAAGAAGCATGGCTTGAGGAAAAGTGCTTAGAAGTTGAAAACCAACACAACAGTCAAAATACCAAATTAGTGCACAAAAGAATTCAGGAACTTACTAATAAAAGAACAAGTACATCAACAGGGTGTCTAAAAACTGAAGATGGCAAAATCATAATAGAAAAAGACCAGATTCTACATGTATGGACAGATTATGTGAAACACCTTTATGATGATAACAGAGACGAACAGTATGATATTAGATTTAATAATGAAGGACCGCCAATTTTGGAGATGGAGGTTCGAAATGTTCTTAAGCATATGAAAGCTGGCAAGGCCCCCGGTGCAGATAACATCACAACAGAAATGATTAAAGCTTTAGAAGAATTTGGACTAGAGCAAGTCACCAGACTGCTGAACACATTATATGATACTGGAGATATACCTCCTGAATTATGTAACTCTGTATTTATTGCAATCCCAAAGAAATCAGGAACCTTGGAATGTGATCAACATAGAACAATTAGTATAATGAGTCACATCACAAAGATTTTGCTAAGAATTATCATGCGAAGAGTGAGGAAGAAGATACAACCTGAAATAGGGGAAGAACAATGCGGGTTTGTAGAAGGAAAGGGTACAGTAAATGCTGTGTATATGCTGCGAACAGTTATTGAACGTGCTATAGAAGTAAACAAGGATATACATCTTTGCTTTATTGACTATACAAAGGCTTTTGATAGAGTTAGACATGTCAGCATGGTGGATATGCTTGCAGATCTACAAATTGATGGGAAAGACATTAGACTTATAAAAAACATATATTGGAAACAACAAGCTGCAATAAGGATTTATAATGAAGTGGGACAGTATCAGCCAATTAAGAGAGGTGTTAGGCAGGGATGTGTGATGTCTCCAGATCTTTTTTCCCTATACAGTGAAAATATTTTCAGAAATGTAGAGGATTAAATGGAATCAGCATTGGAGGACGAAACATCAATAACATTAGATATGCAGATGATACAGTATTAATTGCAGACAATGCGCAGGACCTGCAACAATTAGTAGATGCGGTTGTTGAACACAGTGAGCAACTGGGGTTAGAATTAAATTGTAAAAAGACTCAGGTTATGGTCGTCACTAGGAAGGAAGAAGTGCCACAATGTAATATACAAGTAAATGGAAATATTCTTCAACAAGTGAATCGGTACAATTATCTTGGAACAGTCATAACATCTGATGGGAGATGCCTTGAAGAGATTAGAACAAGAATCACCATGGCGAAAGTAGCCTTTAGCAAGATGAAAAACATTCTGACCAATAAAAAGATGTCAATTGAAACGAGAAAAAGAGTGTTGAGGGGATACATAGAGCCTGTTCTTGTGTATGGATGTGAAACTTGGACAATGAGCAGTCAAGCTGAAAAGCATCTGATGGCTGCAGAAATGTGGTTTCTGAGGAAAATGCAAAGAATACCATGGACAGACAGAAAAACCAATGACCAAGTACTACAGGAGACAAATGAACATCGTAAACTGATTAGAGAAATTAGACGTAGACAGTCAACATTTTTTGGACATGTTATGAGAAGAAATGGATTGGAGAACTTAGTGACAACTGGCAAGATCGAAGGGAACAGACCAAGAGGAAGACCGAGAGGAAAATACCTGGATGGCTTGGCCACATGGCATGGACGAGATAGGAACACTGAGCTGATCCACGACACTGGTGATCGAGTGAAATGGCGAGTCATGACCGCCCACGCTTTCCGGCATGGCACATGATTGATTGATTGAGTCTGCACAGCTCATGGTGACTGTACTAGGCAGACAGCCTTAATTCCTCAGGCTCAAAACAGGTACTACAGGCAGTAGATGACAGGTCTCTTACACTTGGTAACTAATTTGTTTTCTATCGCTAAAATGCATGCACTGCATGAACATTAGGTAGGATACATCATCACAAGGTAATTCTATATAAATTAAATACAAGTCCTTCTGCCTTTCTCTTTAGGAAGTTATGTTTTTCTCAAGTTAATATAAACTATTCCTCTAAAATGTTCCGAAAACCGCAAGTTGTTACAACTGGCTTCCTGTGTAATTACATGTGTTGTATTATGCTCTGCTTTGTATTCTACCAGCCTTAGTTGTTAAAACATGAAAGAGGTAGTATTTTTCACTTATTCTAGGTCACAGCATTATAAAGTGAAGTGACCAGAATCCTTCCACAATGACTTAACAGAACAGTTTCATGTACAGCCTGAGCCACAATTTAACTAAAACACTGTAAATATACAGACAGAAATGTATAAATTGCAAAATATAGAAAAGCAAAGGTATAACACATTCATAAGTTGAATCTGAGAAGAATATAAATATCATAACTGTCTAAATGGCATGACTAAACAAACAGAAACAACAATAGGCACTATATTTCCCTATTGTAATATAGAAGACTTGAGGGTTCCAAATGTTGCTGTATGTAGCCGAGGCGCGGTGTTGGGGTGAGCGCCCAACATTGCTCAAATACCTCAATGGCTCGTGAATACATAACCTATGCAGCAAAAGTCCAACTCCTGGCCTTCACGTGGCGGGCCTGTTTAAACTAACAGGAGAAGGGGCGACGGCGAGTCTCTGGCGCCGGAAAATAACCAGTATGCTCTAGATGTGTATGCACGTACATGCATGCGCAGACAGGTGTGTGCGCGCGTACACATCTACACTCGAGTGAGACCACAGTCTGCTCTAGCAAAGAAAGGTGCTGAAGACGGAGGCAACCAGCCAAGAGGCGCACCACAGAAATCAGGATGCCACGCAATCACGCAAAATGGAATATGTCGACTACTGCTAATCGTTATGGTGCTCGCCCTGCTTTGGACCCCCAGGCAGGTGCAGTGCCGGGCCCTATGTCTCGAAAGGGTCCAACCCCAACTACTGGAGGTCCTTCTCAGATGTCCTGTGGAGCCAGGGGACATGAGAATAGGACGACTGGCCATACTAAACGAAGACTTAAAATAATGCACTGGAATGCGGAGGGAGTCAGCAACAAAAAAACAGAATTAGAAAAAATCTTGGACCAAGAAAAAGTAAGCATATGTTGCTTGCAAGAAACTCACCTCAATGAAAATATAGCCTTCAAAATCAGAGGCTACCAGTGTTACCGATCTGACCGAAAGAACAGGCGAAAAGGTGGGATACTGACCCTTGTAAGAAATAACATCATGGCTTCCCAAATCAAAGTCTACATGGAAGGGGCTGAGTATCAGACACTTAAACTTAAGACAGGTAATACAGATCTACATCTGATCAATTACTATTGTCCAAGTGACCGCCCACAGGCACTGGACACTCTACCACTAAAAGAAAAAATGATTGTGTGTGGCGATTTCAACAGCCACTCGCAGAGCTGGGGCTATGATCACATGGACCAGAGAGGAGAGAGACTGGAAGACTGGCAGGATGAGAATAGATTCATGTTGATTAACAAGCCGTCCGACCCACATACTTTCTACTCGAGATCATGGCACTCTACAACTACACCTGACCTGGCTTTTCATTCACCAGACCTGGAGTGGAACATTACACGAACTGTTGGGAAACAACTTGGTGGCAGTGACCATCGGCCAGTCTTTCTAACCGTAGAAAATGAGCTTGTAAGTGAAAGCAGCACCCTCTCGAGGTGGAACTACAAGAAAGCAGACTGGGCAATGTACAAGCATCGCACCAGCATACTGGTTAGAAACCTGAACACTGAGAAAGACATAAATAAAGCAGTTGAAGAGTTTGGGAAATGCATACTACAGGCAGCGCGAGAAACAGTACCAAGAGGAGCCCGTAAACAATATAAACCCTACTGGAGTAGTGAACTGGAACAGTTGCATAATGATGTTGAAGTGTGCAGAAAGCAAGCAGAGGCCACACCCAGCCAAGAGCACCACAATAAATTCCAGCATGCAAAAGCCAAATTTCAAAGGGCCAAGCTGCAGGCTAGATGGAAAAGCTGGCAGGAGAAAACGAGTCTCTGAACTTTGAAAGAGACACAAGGAAATTGTGGAAGCTAATAAAACAGCTTAATGACGAGGGCACAGGGAGAAACTCAAAAATTGCACTACATAAAGATGGAAAAATCTTAACAAGAAAGCAAGCAGCTGACCATTTTGCGGACTCGTTCGCACAAGATAGCAATATCAAAATTAGTCCAGAGAAACAACAAGAGATTCGAGAGAAACGACAACATACAGGACAGAAGGAAATAGTACATGAGGTTCTGGAGGCACCCATCACAATCAGCGAACTGGAGCTAGCCATATCAAAACTGAAAATGAGAAAGTCACCAGGAGCTGATGGTATCTCCAATGAAATGATCAGGAACCTAGGAACAGAGGCCAAAACAAAGCTGTTGCAGATCTTCAATAACAGCTGGACCTTAGGCAGTGTTCCACAAGCCTGGAGAGAAGCAATCATGATACCCCTCCTAAAATCAGGGAAAGATGGTTCCATTGCCTCTAGCTACAGACCAATTAGCCTCACCAGCTGTCTCTGCAAAACACTGGAGCGCATCATCAATCACAGACTGCAGTGGTACATTGAAAGTAAAAACATCCTTGTGCCACAGCAGGCTGGCTTTAGGCAGTGCTACTCTACGGAAGATCAGACAACCTACCTCTCTCAAGAAATTGAGGATGCATTCCAAGAGAAGAAGCTGGTGCTTGCGGCATGGATAGATCTGAAGAAAGCCTTTGACAAAGTCTGGAAAGAAGGTCTGATGAAGAAACTGAGAAACTGCAAAGTCAATGGAAGAATGTACAAATGGGTGAAAGCATACTTGCACAACAGAAGAGCCAGAGTACAGATAGACGGACTCAAGAGCAAGAAAGTACTACTGCGTCACGGTGTCCCCCAGGGCGGAGTCTTGTCCCCCACACTTTTTCTAATCTTCATCAATGATCTTGTTGCTCACCTACCGCATGGAATTAAAGCGGCAATGTACGCCGATGACCTGGTTCTATGGAGCACAAATGAATATGCATCAGTGGCCACCAGATTGCTACAAAGAGCTGTAGATACATTTGCTGCATGGGCAAATAGGTGGTGTGTCAGCATAAACACTGACAAGTGCAGCACCACCCTATTTACCCTCTCTCCAAAACAAAAGGCAGGGATCATCCAGATAAATGGAACACCCCTAAGAGAAGATAAAGAACCAACATACCTTGGAGTAACATTTGATGGCAAGCTGACATGGAGAAAGCACATCAACAAAGCAGTAGCAAAAGCCAGAAGGAAAATAGCCATCCTGAGAAAGCTAAGTGGAACCACATGGGGAGCCAGTACGAAAATACTTAGCAAAGTTTACCAACAGAGCATACGACCACACCTGGAATATGGGTCAACTGCGTGGTGTTCAGCATCAAATACCACACTACAAGAGCTGGACAAGGTGCAAAATCAAGCACTTAGAGTCACCACAGGAGGGATGAGATCAACCCCTATAGTGGAAATGGAGAAGATGGGGAGGACACAGGCACTGAGTGAGCGCAGAGATACGAAAACGCTAATACAAGCAGAAAAGTTCCTCAGCTTGCCAGGCCACCCTATGAAGAACAGATTTGAAAACCTAGCTATAGGGCGGTTGAAAAGAAGTAGTTTTATCCACCAGGCCAAACGACTCTGCAGAGAAACCACTGATCTGCCCACAG
Source organism: Cepaea hortensis (assembly GCA_963921405.1). Classification (NCBI taxonomy): domain Eukaryota; kingdom Metazoa; phylum Mollusca; class Gastropoda; order Stylommatophora; family Helicidae; genus Cepaea; species Cepaea hortensis. Next base: position 44,929,424 of record OY992897.1, on the reverse strand, counting down.
TTGGTATCCCCCTAACAACTATTCCAGAGCGAACTCCATGGAAAGATGAGCATAGACTATCGTTACAAATCCAGACAAAAGTGAGAGGAATATTTGACAAGGAAGAACAGAACAGTGTGCAGCGCAGAACAGCCACTCTCAGCTTCCTTGATGACGAATACCCACAGGACCTCTGGATCCGAGTCTACACAGATGGGTCAGCACAAAATGCTGTTCGAAACGGAGGAGCGGGAGTGTACATAGAATACCCAAATAATACTAGGGACACAGCCAGAGTACCGACAGGAAAGTACTGCCATAACTATGATGCCGAAATTGAGGCAATCAAGATAGCAACAGAGAAATTACTAAATAACAGCAATGGTACACAACCTGTGGTGCTACTAACAGATGCAAAATCAGTACTCGAGGCGCTCCTCTCTGGGAAATTGCCAGTACTAAGGACACTACTTTCTGAACTTAGCAGTCAGCATAAAGTCACCATACAGTGGATACCATCCCACTGTGGAGTACCCGGAAACGACAGAGCTGATCAATTGGCTAAGGAAGGAGCCAAAGAGGAACAGCCTGATGTGCCCGTTACATACCACCAAAAGAAAAGAATGATCAAATCAGTCAGAAAGCCACCAAAACCTGCTCAAGATGACTACCACATTATGGACAGACCAGAACAAGTCATTATTCTGCGCCTCAGAACAGGACACAATAGATTACGCAACCACATGTATACAAAATTCAAGATTGGTGAAACAGCCATGTGCACATGTGGATTGGCGTCGCAGACAGCAGAGCACATACTCCAAGACTGCCCAAAATATAACATATCTAGGCAAACCTTCTGGCCTAGAGAGATGACAGTGGAAGATAAACTCTATGGACCACTGTGTGAACTGAAAAAAACAGTTCAATTCATGCAAGAGACGACATTGCAGATATAGACATATTTCAAGCGAACGAAAGAAGAAGAAGAAGAAGAAGACTTGAAAAAGAGATTACACAAATAAATGCAATACAATCAACATTGATTTTATTTTTTTCTAAGAGCAACACATTAAATGGTTTGGTCACATCACAAGAATGCCCTGGTACCATCTGCCACTAACAGCCATATAGAAGAAATATGATGGATACAGAGCAAGGGAAAGCTGCGTAAAGAAGTGTTGGTATCAAGAACAACCTTAGAGAAATTAATACCAATGTTCAAAACAATGTTTTCCCGTGATGAATTTGAATAACGAAAACACAAACAATAGATTGCACGATTTATTGCCTGCATATTTCGCTGCATCTTGTCAGGTACATACTGCAGAAATCACACAACTGAAATATACACATGTTCGCACAGTAATGTCGATTGTCTACCATGGTAATTTTAAACTGACTAACATGTCTTTCTGCTTGCACAAGGACGGCTTACGAAGGTTGATTATTATAGCTTCAGCAAACTTTAACAATCGACTACTTTGTGTGTTGAACAACACACGGAAGGCACTGTTTCTTTCAACCACGCGACCGATGAAGCTGGACTGTATAATACCAATGTACAATGAGCATTAGAAAGAGAGCATAAACGATTTTTACATAGTCAATGGAGGAAGAGGAGATGAGCAAGTTGTAGTTTTAGACTATTTTAGAGTATTAGTTCTATTAGACCAATGGTTCTCAACCACTGCTGGCCTATGCACCCCTTCACCATATGTTCAGAATATCATCCCCCCCCCCCTTTCGTATTTCCCTCTTATAAATTCCTCCAGCCTCTATACAGTATACGTAAAAATGGAAGCTAAATTTAATTACTAGAACAAGTCTAGACGTCTACATAAAACATGATTTGCGGGTCTACTTACGTTATAAAATGAATTTCAGAAGGGCAAGACGTACGTACAGAACCGTAAAGTACGGAGGGAAAAACAATATCAAGTAATCGGTTCTTGTACTAACACCATCTTGAAATAATCTGAATCTCCCCCTTTCCCCCTGGAAACCCTAAAATTCCACCCTGGGCGGAGGGGAGGGGGTTGAGAACTAGTAGACTGACTACTGCATATATTAGGTCATGGTTCATGAGATGGAGTGACAAGTTCTCTTCCTCGCTGCATTCCTCTAGTACTCATCACATATCAGATCAGACTATGTGGTTGGGCTCCAGAGCCATAAATCGTTGTATTGACTTCATTATTGACCGTGTATTCAAAATTTAAATTGCATCCTGGTCAACTGGTCAGGAAACAAACAATAATAAACATAGTACTACTATTATTACATTAGTAATTACTAATACTATTAGTACTAAACTATTAGTTATTAGTAAATGATTAGTATCCGTGTGGGATTATTTCTGCCAATAAATAATTATTAATTAACAACTGCAACTCACTTTAACAATCGAGACAGCTAGCCCTGGGTTTCTGTAACATGCAAGAGTCTTGGCAATATCATCTTTCAGCGTCTGCAGACTGGCCGTCTCCGTCGCAGATTGTGCTTGTGGTTCATTCTCTCTTCTTTCCGATCTTTCGTCGTGCGGTCCAAACTCAATTTGCTGCACGCTATCCTGTTTCATAGACACGACATTGACGGCAACATACAGATTTATAACTGCGGCGATGATTACTGTGAATGAAACTATTTTCCTCTCACAAATCAACATGTTTTACAGCGGGTTTTCTGACTACATAAACACCCAACGGCGCTTTGTTCCACAAACAGCTGTTTCTCTCTCGTCTGCCAACGGAATTGTTACCAAAAGTTTATTGAGTAAGAAGTTCGAACGTAGCCGCGGTTTCGAATTAAGTTCATTATCATCATGTGCCATGCTGACAAGCGTGGGAGGTCATATTTCGCCACATCACACAATCACCGAGCTTTGTGTTAGTCTCGATTATATCATATGGCCAAGCCTTCTCTGCCTTCCCCTTGCTCTTTTCCCCTCAATCTTGTCAGTTCTCATCAAGTTCTCCTGTTTATTTCTTCTCTTGACGTGCCCATAAAATCTTGACTGTCTACGTCTAATTTCTCTAATCAGTTTACTTTGTTCATATATTTCTTGTAGGACTTGGGCATTGTTTTTTCTGTCTGTTCATGATATTCTTTGCAATTTCCTCAGAAACCAAATTTCCACTGTCATTGGATATCCCCCCCCCCCCCCCAGATTGTCTGCTTGTTGTCAACGTTTCGCATCCATAAAAAGTGCAGGTTCTTTGCAGCACTTCAACACTCAGCATAACTTACAGTAAAAAACAAACAGAAGCGAGTGGTTATTACAAAGAAACATTGTCCACAAAAATAAAATTCTAAAAAGTGAATGGAACCAACCTGAAATAAGTCCCTGTTGTTAAATATGTGGGCCCGGGAAGGTTAACCCGGTCAACAAATGCCAGCAGAAGTCGGGTGTGTCGGCCTAACGGCGCAGGTACACAGCTCTGCTGTAAACAGGCACAACGCAATCACGTCCGGAAAAGAAAAAAAAAACTCCGGATGAACGCAGAAGAAGAGGAAGAAATATGTGGGCACTTTATTAATAGCAGATAGAAGATGTATTAAGAAAGTTGAGTATAGAATGGACTAGGTAAAAGAAGCAGTTCATAAGATGAAGAACATTCTCTTAAATTTATCTTCGTTAATTGATGTGAGGAAAGGAGTTCTTAAGAGTTATATTGAGGCAATCTTAGTTTAGGTTAGTTTAGTTTAGTACACGGATCAGCATCACGGCACACGGGTGTAACCCATAAGTGCTCCGTTCTACTCCTGACTCAATCCTGAGTCCGGAGAATCTCAGTTCAGTGCATGAACTCCGTAGCACTGGCGAGGATCCTGAAATACTTTGGGTCGATTTTTTACTCGAAATTTTGCCCGGGCAGGGCCGTTAGGCTACTCTTTTTCGATTTCCAACTGCCAGAGGATTTTGTTGTTTACTTGCGCAACAATGCACACGGGCGTCCGATCTGACTACACAGAAACCAGGAGAAATTTTGTTACTAGAAGTCCGTGTGAAAAAATCCCGGCTCTCACCGGGACTGGAACGAGGGACCTCCAGCACTAGAGGCGGACACCATACTTCGAGACCACTCAACACTCCCCCCCCCCTCCCCTCCCTAGCCAATATTGATGTACAGAAGCTAATCATGGACAATCAACACAGAGTTAAGGAATTATGCGGAAACTTTGAAGATGTGGTTTTATACAATAATGATGGAAACGCTATGGGAGGATACGAAGAGAAATGAAGACAGCTTTGAAACCGCTAACTCGCAAAAAGAACTGACTGCTCGCATCAGAAGTAGACTGTACACATTCTTGTGCATGTCATGAGAAGAGGAAAGCTGAAGTGTGGTATCACAACGGAAAGGTTGGAGGGGAAGATTGGCGAGGGGAGACCAAGAGAGAAGATGCTGGACAGTTTGACATCAGGCATGGGGGTTCATTAGTATGAGAAATGAATGGCAGCACGTGAGACATGATCTTCATTGCCATATGGCATGGACTATAAGAAGACTGAATTATTATTAGTCGTGCTACAAGCACTATAGTCTCTTTTGTTATTAGTTCAGTTGCTGGCACTGCAGTATCTCTTGTTATTAGTTCAGTTGCTAACACTGCAGTATCTCTTGTTATTAGTTCAGTTGCTAACACTGCAGTATCTCTTGTTATTAGTTCAGTTGCTAACACTGCAGTATCTCTTGTTATTAGTTCAGTTGCTAACACTGCAGTATCTCTTGTTATTAGTTCGGTTGCTAGCACTGCAGTATTTCTTGTTATTAGTTCAGTTTCTAGCACTGCAGTATCTCTTGTTATTAGTTCAGTTGCTAGCACTGCAGTATCTCTTGTTATTATTCCAGTTACTAGCATTTTTGCCGGCTGCGTAGCGAAGAGATTACGGACGCATCACTTGTGATGAGGTGCATAAGAAACGCAGATGGAGAAAACCAAGAAGAGGTGGAGAGAGAAATGAGAAACTAAGAACAAGTGTAGGGATAGCTAGGCTTGGCCACGGGAATCCTATGGGAAAAAAGGGGGATTTTCTGAATAGTATAGGGATGGGATGGGACGGGATGGGACAGGCATACATTACCATTGGATGGGACAGAAAAACATGTCCCATGGACAAGCCTGCCAGGCTTGGCCATGGGAATGTTATTCCCATGGGAAAGTCCCATGGGACGGGATGGGATGGGACATGCATAAATTACCACGCAATGTAAATTATGTCCCATGGACAACCCTGGCCCGGATAGCACAGATTGCTGACTTTATAGAACACCAAATAATTGAATGGTTCGGGCATTTAGCTAGAATGGAACAAGATCAACCGGCGGCTAGAGCGTTCTGCGTGAGAACATCGCGATACAAGGCAAGAGTTCGACTCTGGAAGCGTTGGTTAGATGGAGTAAAAGAAACCGTCATAACTGTCATTTACTGCCAATATAGTACCTCGCGGTGTATGGCAGAGGGGTCTTTGAGTCGGAGAAATAAAGGCCGCCTGGCTAGTGCAGTCGCCGCGAACTGTGCAGGTTAGGATTTTCTTTTTGCCCCCGACAGAAAAAAATCCCACACCTTACCGAGGGATCGAACCCGGGTCTCCCGAATGAGAGTCCGGCGTTCTAGCCACGCGGCCACTCGTAAAAGAAACATCGATGAAATCAAATATGACGTTAGTACAAGCAACATGACAAGCAAAACAGAAAAGTGCATCTGCCTCATCTCTGCGACACTTCATGGAAAAAGTACATCTGCCTCATCTCTGCGACGCTTCACGTAAAAAACAGTAGGCCAAAAGAAGACGACTATATGCCCAAGACCATCAACAGGCTTCTCTTCACTTCAACTTTTTTGTTTTTGTTTAAAATCAGGTGAACCAAAGTAATGACAGCTAGCCAGCTGATAAGGCACTTAATGATAATACATTCCAGCATGTTTCATTCGATGACGGAAGGTAGTAGCTTCACATCCAAACTCACGTGTATCTTCGACTTCATCACGTTCCCTGGTCTTCTGAGGGTGTATGTTGGTGATTTTGAAAAGATTAAGGTAATTCGATGGCAGCAGTGACGTGGCGTATTACATCATCATCATCATTGGCACCTTGCCGTCTTTGTGTTTCAAAAAGGCATTATAACTTTTACCTATGACGGTAGCGAATGTGACCGTTAAGGCCAATTCGCGCTGTAAATGTTCGTTCACAGTGGGTGCATGTGAACACGTGGTCATTTCCACCATCATGCACCATCTTACGTATCACACGCTCTGTGTGTGACTTATTTGCAATAATTTTCTCCTTTGTCTTTATTCCATGTCTGATGTTTGCCCAAGTCCTTTAAACAAATGAAGATCATAAACTGATTAGAGACATTAGACGTAGACAGTCACAATTTTTTGGGCATGTTATAAGAAGAAATTATTTGGAGAACTTGGTGACAACTGGTAAGATCGAGGGGAACAGACCAAGGGGAAGACCTAGAAGCAAGTATCTGGATGTCCTGGCCTTGTGGCATGGTCGATACAGAAACACGGAGCTGATCCACGACTCTGGTGATCGAGTGAGATGGCAGAACATGATCGCCCACGCTTACCAGCATGGCACATGATGGATGGATAGATGTTTGCCCTCCATGCAACACCTTCAACGGCGACTTGCTCCCAGTGTGCATTATCAATGCCTGTATCAATCATGTCCCGCTTAAACACATCTTTTTATCGTAGTAGAGGCCGACCCTGAGATCTCTTACCCATCTGCAATTCACCAAAAAAGATGTCCTTTGGTATTCTACCATCATCCATGCTTCTAAGATGTCCTATCCATCTAAGTCTACGAAGACTGAGCATGGAATAAACCGTCACAAAACCTGATCTTTCCAATACTTCAGTATTGCCGGGGGCCATAAGGGAAGCAAAGAATAGCAACACTGCAGCCTACCATGCATATCGTAAGAGGTGACTAAGGATGCTTGATGGTTCCGTCGCCCTGCTACTGAGTGAGTGCGTGGCGCGACACTGTAAGCTGTGATTTTCGTGTGAAATGCTTTATAATCTGCCCGGGGTTTTTTGGAACGTGACTGCATGTTCGGAGCGATGGCGGAAGGCCATGTCCCAGAGTTGACCGGCTTTTGCCTTATGCAGAAATGCGTGGCTGCTGGGCTTCTGGTTGACTGCCACTACCGTCGACGATGAACTGTATTTTGTGGACTGTGTGGGTGAACATCTAGGAAACATCCAGATGGGAAAATTACTGCTGATTCCATCAGAAATGAACTGGATGTTTTGTGGGGGACTATTGTGTTGACATTCTGGCGGCGGCATTATGCACAGAGATCTGTGCGGGCTGTTGTTTGTCGAGACTCCTGTCTTTTCCACTTTTCACATTGGGCAGTGGGGAGCATTTTGTGTGATAGTTACTGGCACAGGAACGGAGCATAATGGGTACGACCCGTTGCTGTGAAGTTGGAACTGCGACTAACTAACTAACAGTATTTGTGATTTTGTCTTGCCACTTAATACCAAGAATTCTTCGCAGACACAGCATACGAAAGCTGTTTAAATGTTTCTCTTGGCGTGAGTAAGTTGTCCAGGTTTCACTGCCATAAAGGACGTGGAGTATTAAGTCTTTGCATATTCTAGGTCAACGGCATATTAAGATAGCCGTGAACGGTTCCTTTCTACGCCACCTTCCTTCCTAGGAAATGTTTACAGTATCTGATACCTATTTCACCAGGTTAGATCCACCCCAAAGCGGTACTGATGATCATTCAATTGTGAGGGGACTGAACCTGGACCATTATTCTGGTAAGCAAGCTCACTACCCCACGCTCGTGCCAGTGATATGTAAATGGCTGGGCGTCAGTGATATGTGAATGGGTGGGTGTCTGTGGTATGCAAATGGGTGGGTGTCGGTTGTATGTAAATGGGTGGGTGTCAGTGATATGTAAATGGGTGGGTGTCTGTGGTATGTAAATGGGTGGGTGTCGGTGGTATGTAAATGGGTGGGTGTCCGTGATATGTAAATTGGTGGGTGTCAGTGATATGTAAATTGGTGGGTGTCTGTGGAATGTAAATGGTTGGGTGTCAGTGATATTTAATGGGTGGGTGTCGGTGGTATGTAAATGGGTGGGTGTCGGTGGTATGTAAATGGGTGGGTGTCCGTGATATGTAAATTGGTGGGTGTCAGTGATATGTAAATTGGTGGGTGTCTGTGGAATGTAAATGGTTGGGTGTCAGTGATATGTAAATGGGTGGGTGACTGTGGTATGTAAATGGGTGCGTGTCGGTGGTATGTAAATGGGTGGGTGTCAGTGGTATGTAAATGGTTGGTATCAGTGATATCCAAATGGGTAGGTGTCAGTAATTTGTAAAGGGGTGAGTGTCAGTGATGTGCAAACTGTAAACGAGTGGGTGTCAGTGATATGTAAACTGTAAACGAGTGGGTGTCAGTGATGTGTAAACTGTAAACGAGTGGGTGTCAGTGGTATGTAAACGAATGGGTGTCAGTGATAAGTACATGGGTGGGTGTCAGTGATATATAAATTGGTAGGTGTCGGTAATATGTAAAGGAGTGAGTGTCAGTTATTGGTAAATGGGTGGGTGTCGATGATATGTAAATGGGTGGGTGTCAGTGATATATAAATGGGTGGGTGTCAATGATATATAAATAGGTGGGTGTCAGTGATACATAAATGGTTGGGTGTCAATGATATGTAAACGGGTGGGTGTCGGTGTATAAACGGGTGGGTACCAGTGATATATACATGGGTGGGTGTCAGTGATACATAAATGGGTGGGTGTCAGTGATGTGTAAATGGGTGGGTGTCAGTAATGTGTAAATGGGTGGGTGTCAGTGATATGTAAATGGGTGGGTATCAGTGGTGTATAAATGGGTGGTTGTCAGCAATATTTAAATGGGTAGGTATCAGTGGTGTGTAAATGGGTGGGTGTCAGTGATGTGTAAATGGGTGGGTGTCAGTGATACATAAATGGATAGGTGTTAGTGATGTGTAAATGGGTGGGTGTCAGTAATGTGTAAATGGGTTGGTGTCAGTAATATGTAAATAAATGGGTATCAGTGGTGCGTAAATGGGTGGGTGTCAGTAATATGTAAATAGATGTGTATCAGTGGTGTGTAAATGGGTGGGTGTCAGTGATGTGGATATAGATGGGTATCAGTGGTGTGTAAATGGGTGGGTGCCAGAAATATGTAAATAGATGGGTATCAGTGGTGTGTAAATGGGTGGGTGTCAGTAATATGTAAACAGATGGGTATCAGTGGTGTGTAAATGGGTGGGTGTCAGTAATATGTAAATAGTTGGGTATCAGTGGTGTGTAAATGGGTGGGTGTCAGTGATATTAAACGGGTGGGTGCCAGTGACATGGAAATACAGGGTGTATTTTTAATGACAGCGCAGTTTTTGAAACTATTGCCGTTGCAAGTTTTCTATTCGCCCTCTGTGGAGTTCATGCAACACAATGCAACATAATAGGTAAATACAAAACTTGGAATGGCAATATTTTCAAAAACTGCACAGTATTTAAAAATACGCCATATAGATCCGTGTCAGTGGGTACTTTACTGGTTTTATCCCCCAAGACACGATGTCGTCGTTGGGTGGTACTAGAAGACAGCAAATCATCTTTGTTTTTTTTTTTGGAATGAGGAATATGTGACGGGAATATGGACAAACGGGGACGGTAGTCAGAAACTGTTATGGAACCTTGTCATGAAATATTGTCTTAGAAACAAGACATAAATGTAATGATAAGCTTTTTAAGTTTGTGTTGAGGTCTTATTTGTCCTGAAAAATGTTAAACAATTAGAGTTTGGTTTGGGGGTCTCATGTATCCATGACAATATTGAACAGCTAGAGTTTGAGATCTCATGTATCCTGAACAATATTACACAGCTAAAGTGTGGGGTCTCATGTGTCCTGAACAATGTTCAACAGTTAGAGTTTGAGGTTTCATGTGCCCTGAACAATATTATACAGTTAGGGTTCTATGTCCCATGTATCTTGAACAATATTCACCAGTCAGAGTTTGAGGCCTCATATATCCTGAACAATATTGACCAGTCAGAGTTTGAGGTCTCGTGTGTCGGGGAAAATATTAAACTTTTAGATGTGGGGTGTCACGTGTCCTGGAAAGTGTTTAACTGATTAATTGTCATGCGATGATTAATCGCCTTAAGCGACTTCCCGTATCTGTCATGGGGTTACATATAGCTGAAATGTTGTCAGTATGATATAATACAAAACGTCTGCTTCTTTATTGACGTGTTGTAAGACATAACTGTGACGCATCCTACTTCCCATTTTCTGTCATCTATTTTTGTTTGGTCCAAACCCACATTTTTGTTTAGCACTGAATCTGTTAATCGTTTGGGTCTGGATCTCTACTGTCTCATTCGTTTTCCTCTCCGTTAATGGTATTCTTGGAACGATGATCATCAGCCAAATCCCCACTGCCATTAGATGTTTCTCAGATTGTCTGCTTATTACAAGGAAATAAAAACAGTTAGATATGTGTACCTCTTGCGGAAAAGTGAGAGATACGAAACACAGACAGTGTCCATACCTCTTATATCTCTCACTTGTTCGCAGGAGTTACACATACCGAACTATTTTTATTTCCTATTCTTATATCCTGCTGCAACCGTTAATTCTTTTGTCTGCTTATCGTCCATGTTCGGATGTTGCCAAGCTTAAACAGGAGGCAGGGTTAACTAGATCAGCATAATGGTCCGAGATGTTTGCTATCTGACATGTGAGTGGTGAGTATAGATTTATGGGACCCATTGATTTATAAAAATAGCACGACGTAAAGGATTACCTCCAAATTAATATCCCAAAATGTGCTGGTCCGGTTACAGGATTATTAAACTGAGGCTGGTATGGGCCATAATTATAACTTCTCTGCTGAGGTTGAACGGGATAGGGGTAATGGAAATACAACAACCACAACAATTATGATCTTATTCTGTATTCTTGAAAACAATACTCAATGTATCAAGAAGAAATAAGATCAGAAATGAAGAAATCAGGACTTAAATGGGGGTTATAGCTGCGCTAGATTTTATTAGAAGGCAGCAAGTCACATGGTTTGGCCATGCAAGTAAGTTACCAACTAACAGTATACCACAACAAGCAATGATGTACAGACCAGAGGGAAGCAGATGAAGAGGCCGACCACGTAAACGATGGACGCAGGGAATAAAAGAGTCCATGGGAATATCGATACATGAAGCCCATAAGCGGGCACTCTCCCGTTGTTTATACTTCACCTCGACACTGCAAGGTACAAAAGGAACATGATGAGATGAGAGATGAGACAGTCGAGGGTTCAGGTCGATGATGTACCTTGCTAGTGATGGCACCTTATTTCTTCAGGGATGTATGAAAGCTCGTGCGTTAAATTACATTTGCTCCTTCATCGAGGTACTGTCATAATTTCGAGGCTGCTGATTCAAATCCTAGCTTGCCTATAGCTTTTAACCTCTGTATTGCTTAGTATGCATTCTGACATCTACTTCTGTCGTTTGTTTTTATGAGTGCCATTCAATACCCGTGTACATGTTTTTCGTGATATTAAAACTGTCTCCCCAGCGAATGGTGAACATAGAAAACACAAACAATAGTTTGCTCAATGTATTGCCTGGCATATTTCGCTGTATCTCGCCAGGTGCATTCTATAGAATGAGAAAGACAGATTAATGTATTCACTTCCAATAATTAAATCTAACTCTGAAATAAACACGTGACGAGATCAAGTGAAATGCCAAGAATTAGATTGTACCACCTATTGTTTATGTCTGCTTTGTTCATTTTTATAACGGGAATCATTACTTTGAATATCTGCTTTTAACGACAGGTGGGAGACTGATCAATCAGACCATGCTTTCACGAATCATCTTGCAGTGTATCCTTTGGTTAACGTTGAGCCGACTGACAAATTTAACCTCAATATAATATAATATACCTCTATAGCAGTGGTTCTCAACCTTTTTTGGCCCGTGCCCCCTTCACCATATTTTCAGAACGTCATTCTCTCCCCCCCCCCTTCCTATCAAAAATTTGGCCCGTGCCCCCCCCCCCCCTTCACCGTATTTTCATAACGTCATTCCCCCCCCCCCTTTCGTATTTCCTATCTAAAAATCCCCCCACCCCTACACAGTATACGTAAAAATGGAAGGTAAATTTAATAGCATATACTAAAACAAGTCTAGACATCCACATAAAACATGATTTGTGGGTCTACTTACTTTATAAAATGAATTTTAGAAGGATGAGACGTACATAACTGTAAAGTATGTAAAGTCAAAATAACTGTAAAGTCATTCCACCCCCCCCCCCCCCCTGGAAACCCTAAAATTCCCCCCTGGGGGTGGGGGGGGGGGGGAATTCCCCACCGGCTGAGAACCACTGCTCTATAGTGAAGTAATACTCAGAGAGATCAAAGAGAAGCCAGGAATACTAATCGGAGGTTATAATATAAACAATATACGCTATGCAGCTGACACAGTATTGGTGGCGGATAATGCAACAGACCTACAATCGTTGGGCATTGTAGTAACAGAGAGTGCAAAGAAAGGACTCTCCTTGAATATCAAGAAAACAATAACAATGGTGCTTGCTTGCTTGTGTTCGCTGGCTGTGATCTCCAGCGTGAAGTCCTGTATGTCGGATGAAGACATCCTGTTGTCCAACACCTGAGTGATGTCATACAGGACCTGAGGTTTGCGTGAGTATCCATTGTCCCATGTCTGGCTTATTGGTGTGCAGACTGGTGGTTCCTCGCCGTGCAGGCAGACACTCTCCGACTTCGGAGAAATCAACGATCCTACTGACTTTAGCCAGGACCCCAAAGGGACCTGTTGCCCAGGACGCTAGGCGAGGACGCGTCAATAGGTCTTGGCCAGTGTAGAACCCAGCCCTGGTGCCTTGGAAACACCTCTGCGTCCCAATAACAATGTTGATATCAAAGAAAATATTGACACCAAAATGTGACATATAAATAAAAGGGAACATTCTTAACCAAGTGAATAATATTAAATACCTAGGGGCATTTATAACATCATATGGAAGATGTACAACAGAGATTAAAAGCAGAATAGGGCAGGCAAAAGCCGCATTTCAGAAAATGAAGAGTATCTTATGCAGTAAGTCACTATTCATGAATGTAACAACGAGAGTGCTGAAATGTTATATTGAACCCGGTTTACTGCATGACAGTGAATCTTGGAATGTAAATGAACAAATTAGGAAGAACTTAGGAGAAATAGAGATGTGGTTTTTGAGACGAATGTTGCGAGTTTCTTGAACTGTCAGAGTAACTAACAACGATTGCCTGAAAGAGGCTAATGAAACTATATAATATTCAACAATAATAAAGAGACAAACAGCTTTCTTTGGTCATGTGATGAGAAGAGAGACATTTGAGAACATCGTGACAACTGGAAGGATCGAGGGGAAGAGAGGCAGAGGCAGACCAAGAGAAATGATGCTGGATGGATTGAGACGGTGGCATGGAGGAGTATCATCGGCAGAGTTAATCCGGAACATCAAAGACCGAGATCTGTGGAGAGCCATGAACGCCTACGCCAGCCGGCACGGCACTTGATGATGATAAATATACAGGCTAACAAGACTAACAGACACACATAATGGCTGACAGAGAGAGAGAGAGAGAGAGAGAGAGAGAGAGAGAGAGAGAGAGAGAGAGAGAGAGAGAGAGAGAGAGAGAGAGAGAGACTAATACAGACGGGATATGCAAACAAACATATAAATGTCAGATACGGAGGGAATGACATACAGGCAATGATAGACAATATATATTGTTGATAAACAGAGTCAGGTGGACCCTTCATCTGTACTTTAACCCCCACTGAGGTATAGTCCCTAATCCAAACCAGGCCAAGTCGTCCTATCTCTTCCTATCTCCTGCAGCTTCCTCCATGTCCTCAAAATATTATTAATCTCTCTATTTCGTTTACCTTGTGGGTTCCAGGCGAGAGAATGAATGCCTAGTTATATTCCCCAGCTTTTCTCAGTGTGTCTTACAAGACGCGGGCGCTGGGTAGGACAAATCAGTTTAAACACACAAAACAAAAACATTGGACATGCGATAGAAGCAATAGACAATGATCTTTAATCTTTGGAAACGAACATAAACATTACAAAAATATAAGCGGCGTCTAATATCTCGCCCTGTTCGGTACATTATTCAGAACATCTATAACATATGACAGACAGCCGAAAATAACACAAATTGTGTAACAAAATGCCATTAATTATAACGGTGGAAACCGAGTTATCGCAGTGGCTAGGGCGATTGTCAGCAAACCCGGTGGTAATGGTGTCAAATCCCTTGCAAGGCGAGGATTTAAATAACCAAAATATTGACTCAGGCTTCCATTCAACCCAGCGTAAAATGGGCACCAGGGAATATTCTGGAAAGTAAAGGCGGCTATCTTGATACTGACCACATCGTCCATTTAGTGCTGAATGATTAATACACTACAGATTTACAACATAGATCTAGCACCGTAAACTTAATTCACCTCATGGAGTGGAAATTTGTTCTCTATCTTAAAAAAAGGTCGCTTAAAAGTCGACAGAGTCGACTTCACTGCACCGGGTTTTTATCCCATATGGCTCAGTCTCTTTCCGCAGCGCGGAAAGCGTCGCACAAAGCACGAACTCCGCAGCTACAGCGACGACCCTCAGAAGTCTCCGAAAAAACTGCACTTGTGAACCGAAGGTCGCGGCCCGGAATCGAACCCACATCCTTCGGAGCCCGAGTCAGACGGCTTGAACACTCCCGGTCTTCTACCTATTAATTATAACAACAGTCTAAAACTATGGCTTAGACAACATCTCAAGTTGCCGATGTCTCTAGAAACATACATTTGCTCGGTCTGCACACCAAGTAAGTAGATCAGACGTAGTCATCAAGAAAAGTAGTCCTGATAATATTGGATATTTCCTCTTCTTCTTCTGCGTTCTTCTTGAGAGTTTTTTCGGACGTGATTGTGTTGTGTCTGTTTACAGCAGAGCTGCGATATTGCTCCTTTAGGCCGACACACCCGACTTCTGCAGGCATTTGTTGACCGGATGAACCTTCCCGGGATATTGAACATGTGACTGATTTATGCGGTCTTGTACTGAGTACATTATTACTAAGTCCGTTGTTTTAGCTGTCTCTGTGGCGTAGAGATTACGGATGCAATTTGTAATCCCACATACCGTGTTCGAAACACAGCTGTGAGTGATTTGGAAACAGACCGCCTTGCGTTGGTTTCCATATAATGGTATGAGCGGCACTCATGCCGCTCGTTAAGAAATCAATGGCAAAATACTGAAGGTAAACCTGTCCAGGAATCACAGTCAAACAAAATGCTGTAAAGGAAATGCAACTAACTAACAGTCAGTTTTGAATCAGGATTTTACAATGTAATATTTCTTGTATGCATTGGTTTGATGTCAGTTGACAATCAAGTACATAAAACCTGTGGAAGAAACATGACCAGCCTGGCCCTAGTTCCAGCCTGGCCCTAGTTCCAGCCTGGTCCTAGTTCCAGCCTGCCCGGGCGTGCTGCGCCGAACCACGACCTGGCTATATCCTCTCCACAGCGGCTGTCTGGGCTTGGGGGTAAAAAGAGATCTCTACAACACAGTCTACTCGTAGAGATGGTACGTTGCTTCTATTCTGCAGACAAGTCCACACCAACTTCACTCCGATGATGCAAGCAATCGTCAGGCCCGTGACAACACAAACAATGCATTAGACTTGTAACAGCGCATTGTTGCGGAATATTCACAACCAACCAACCATATGATGTAGGTACAAAACTGTATAGGGTGTATTTTTAATGACTGTGCAGTGTTTCAAAATATTGCCGGTCCAAGTTTTGTATTTACCTATTATGTTGCATGAACTTTACAAAGGGTGAATTTAAACTTGGACTGGCAATATTTTCAAACACTACACCGTCATTAAAAATACACCCATTAGCAATACCAATCAATCAATGGCGGCCTGGGTTTAAAACTACTGTTTACCGGGAGACAAAGATACACAAAGGACAGTAACATTCACAAATTAGTGTGTAATATTTAAAGGGCCCCATTTTATCAGTGTTTTACAGGTCCACTTGCCATCTGGCAAGTCTGATACGCTGGCCAGTCGTCCGCCACTTAAACCAATCGTACACAGAACGACCACTACATGAAAACACTTTGTATTAACTTCTTTTATGCCAGCAGTTTCGCATTAAGTACTAATCTGAATAATTACACAAATTGTTCTTGTAATGTTCACTGAGCTGTGGCCAACGATTCCTTCGTGCATTCAGGTCTACACAATTTGGTAGCCCAGTGACATCACTGACCCAAATCAGGAAATTGCTTTGAGACAAATTTATCTTTACTATTTCAACGTGTATTTGACGATTCATAGTACTTTAATAATTTGCTGCGTAAATGAGCTGTTTTAACTCAGTCTACCAAACAGGCAAGGTCATAAATTAAAAGTGATTCTGTGATCTATATAATTTTCTAAACAAAACTGGAATTGTTTCACTGGAGTAACTGACCAATGTATGGTAATTTTCTGTGTAGAAAGTCAGTAAAGTTTAAGTATAATATAATAATAATATCATCATCAGCTTCTATCAGACTCTGTTTGAAATGGTCTGAAAAGTCCTTTTGGCGGGGCCGGTACAGACGACGGTGACGACATAGAAGATGGCGGCGTACTGGCCAGTTTGGTTGCCGTTGGAATGTGGATATGCGGACTTCCTCTCTTCACAAGCGTGTCAACGGAAGTCAGTCCTGAGTGGTGAAGCTGAGGTAGGGAACTTGAATGTGAGAATGGAATACCTGAATTCGAAACCGCAACGGCTGCTAGTCGAGCTGAGTCCAAAGAGCTCATGAAATGGGCGGACGTCAAGTGTTGCGAGGATGTTTGTGCCGCTAGCAGAGACATGGCCGCTGGGTCTAAGGGTGATCGCAGCAAGGGATTGGATGATGCTGGAAAACTGTGATGCACGCCTGCGGGTGAGTTTATTCCGAATCCACCTAAACCATTTGGTCTTAAATATGCATTAGTTAAATTGCTCAGTAAATCGGAGGATGACACGGGCGTTGGTCGGATTGTTTGAGACATTTGAAGTTGATGGGCTGGAGGGAAACTGTTTGGAGCACGTCCCATGGGGACACCGGGTGCAGCATAGCATCCTAGTGCAGAGGGCGGCGGCGGTGGTGGCATCCCGTACGGGTACGATGCAGCGGCTGCCGCCAGATAGGCGTAGAGATGTGGGTCAGCGATTCCGTAGGGCCAAGCTAGAGCCATGCGCTGTCTTTTGTCCTTCATTCGTCGGTTCTGGAACCACACCTTTGAGAAAATGTGAGGTAGATAAGTTAATAAAGTTGGCAGTTTCTCTCTCTCTCTCTCTCTCTCTCTCCTCTCCCCCTCCCCTACCACCCCTGACAAACATATCTATGTCTATTTCAGCAATCGTCGTGGATATCTATCCGAACTACATCTATCTCGTTTTGATTGCACGGTCTAGCTTTAATTAACGTGCGTTTCAACCTGGATAACATCTGTCACAAAAGTTATCTATGCCCCGATGCAGCTCTGAATGTCTACCTCAACATGACTCACGTGCATATTAGTCGTGGTCACGTTTGTCTCAACATAATTCACGTGTCTCAACCATATTCATATCTACATCACCGTGATTCACGCCTCTCTCAATACGATTCACTTCTATCTCAAACCAATTCACGTACATCTTAAAATGATTTATTCTTCTTGTATTCCCCTGTAATTATCCACACACCCCTTCCCCCCACCCAAATTTAGGAATACCCCCCCCCCCCAACCAACTCACTCCCAGCCCTCCTATTTTTAACTATCCCACGCAGCTCTGGCCATTCATTCATTCATTCATTCATTCATTCATTCATTCATTCATTCATTCATTCATTCAGTAGCATGTCTTTGCAGAGTAGCCTAACGGCGCTGCTCGGGCAAAATTTCGTGTTAAAAATCTACCCAAGTATTTCAGGATCCTCGCCGGTGCTACGGAGTTCGTGCACTGAGCAGAGTTTCTCCACACTCAGGTTTGAGTTAGGAGTAGAACGGAGCACGTATGGATTGCACCCGTGTACCGTGATGTTGCTAAACTAAACTAAACTAAACTAAACTCGTCCTTTGCAGAACCTCGCTCCCATAACAACCTTCTGGAAAACCTCTCGATCATAAGCAAGATGTTCCGCGTCCGATACACCCATCTGGAGATCATCCGCCACATCCTGCACCCATCTTCTCTTTGGCCTTCCTCTTCCTCTCTTCCCAGGCATATACCCTTCCATTATTGTTCTCTCCAATCTTTCGTGACGTTTCAAGTGACCAAAATATTTCAATTTTCTTTGTTTTATCATTAATAGCCAACCCTCATCAATATTCAGCTCTTGAAGTGTGGATGCATTTGTTCTCTTCTTTACCCAAGATATTCTTAGAACTCGTCTATAGCATTTATATTCAAAGGCATTTATGCGCTATTCAGCTTGTTTAGTAAGTGTCCAGGTCTCACAGATGTATGTTGCAATGGGAAAGATGCATGCTCTTAAAAATCTAATTTTTGTAGTTCTATCAGCTCTGGTCATGCCCTCCCCATATTTCTTCATTGTTGTTTTTACTTATCTTCTCCGTAGTGAATGATTCCAGTCTCACCCATATATATTGATATTGTTTATTTTATTCGCTGGCTTCAAGCTCAAGCCTAATCCACACACCTGCTACTACTTCTAGTGCACTGGGCCGATTGTTGCGTGTGGCTTAGCTTTCCCTTGTTATTACCAGTGCCTCTGGCCATCAGACGAACCCACGCCGACTTTAGAGCTACTTTTTAAATGTATGTCCCCAAATTAAGGAAGTGAAGTCAGCATTTTAAGTCCAACTGATCAGTGTATGGCTTGAACCCTCTACCTCGGCATCATGTTTATAATGATCTGGACGAATTACTTCTGTCTCAATAATAGTCATTCTTATGAATGTTCCAATCAAACAGGTTTGTGCTCATGGTTAAGTAAGTAAGTTAAGTTAAGTAAGTTAAGTCAACGACCCTTTGCTGGTATGATGGATTCATGTTACTAGCCCCATATTTGCTTTAGACCAATCGGTACTCGATATGTGGTGTGAAATTTATTAACATACAAGGCTAACGATAGCTTTAAAAAATAATGCAGAAAACATATGTAGACAAGGCAAAGTCCCTATCAGTAAAATTAAATATGTGTGTTTGAGTGTGTGTGTGTGTGTGTGTGTGTGTGTGTGTGTGTGTGTGTGTGTGTGTGTGTGTGTGTTTATGTGCGTGCGTGTCTCGGGACAATTGTATCCTTGACATTGTTACCTTTATGGTAGCTTCTGGAAGGTTCAGGGAGGCGGCGAGTTCGCATCTTTTGGGCCGGGACACGTAGTTTTCTTTGAGAAACTCCTTCTCCAGGCGCCCGATTTGCTCTCTGGTGAAGGCAGTTCTGTAGCGCCTGACCTGGTTCTCGTCGTTGTTGGGATCGCCTGAAATCAGAATACAGTCCGCTTTTAGTAAACAGCTAGGCTAAGAGAAGTTATACAGGCGCGATACGGCTTTAGGGCGAGTCTTGGGGGGAAAAGAAGGAGAAATGTACAATCAGTCAATATTACAACTGAAGCGCTACAAGATATAGAGATTACGGAAGCGAGATCGTGAGGACAGCCAAGCACAGACACATGTACATGCTTTACAACGAACTCAGTGTATTTGAATATACATCACAGCTGAAAATAAATAGAAATAATAATAATAATAATAATAATAATAATAATAATAATAATAATAATAATAATAATAATAATAATGAAAGGAAACCTGTACTGAATAAGCTAAATTACAAGACACAAATCCGACATTTCGGTCCTAATAATAAACATCTTTATAAACTTCACAATCAGGGCTAATACGCACACAAGCATACATACACGCACTCACACATACACTATTGTAAATAATAACAGAAAATATACAAACATAAATTAGAAATACTGAAACTTTAAACAAGGGCAGAGTTAGAGAAATGGAGCTAACAAAATCCCCATCCCCTGATCTTTCTCCAAAGAAGCGTCATCACTCCACTTAAGATCCAGCCGTCTGCGAGTGTCAATTAAACATGCCAGATAACCAGACAGTCTCCACACCCCCCCACCCCCCCCCCCACACTTCACCGACCACCTCATAAACACATGGCGTAATCGACACGACTCAGCGGGCAGTAACACCCACCGACCGCCAGCTGCAGACGAAAGATGATGGCAGATTGATAATACCAATGTTCATGAGAATATGTAAACTAGAGAGTTTCCTGGCTTCGGTTCTTTGTTGGGTATGCACACAGGTTTATGTTTGTCGACCCGCAACATCTACGCATATCTGGGTGTTTCATTATAAACTCTGCCACGACTGACGGTTCTATGGAATGCCGGGAATAACATTCAATAAAGAACTGAATAAATGGTTCGGCCACCTGACAAGGATGCCCTGATGCCATCTACCACAATGAGCCACATCAAAGAAATTTAATGGATACAGAGCAGGCGGAAGTCACCGTTAAAAATAGTATCAAGAACAACTTAATAGAAATTCGACAAGCATACACGTCGCTAGGGAAAGGGCGGTCAAACGATCCTCACACCCCCCTACCCCGCCAACACATCACCGAGTTATATGGAGGAATAAAAACAAAAAAAGGAGATGTTGGCTGTATAAACTAGAAGGGCTTAGCATTCCCAGCCGTGCGTATTAAAATTAAAACTTTGGCAGCAAGATAGTCTTTGCTCCTGGTAGCAAGAGCAGTGTAGCCTGATTGCTAAGGTAACAATTCCGTAGGTGTCCAGGGTTTGTCATGCTGGATGTTGGTCGCATGTCTATGAGTATAAACGATTAAATGGATTAGTTTTCTTTCAATTTACGGTCGATGAAACACTACAAAAAGAAAGGAAGACAAATGAAAGAAAGAAAGACATAAAGAAAGAAAGAAAGAAAGAAAGAAAGAAAGAAAGAAAGAAAGAAAGAAAGAAAGAAAGAAAGAAAGAAAGAAAGAAAGAAAGAAAGAGCTTCGTCTCGGTGAAGAAAAGAATATGTACTCTTATTAGACTGAAATGATAAAAATTCTTCTTATTGCGTCCCTTTGGTCATTACAACAACACCAAAACATAAATCACCTTTACAGTGCACTGATTATAAAACAGTGGTAAGATCTTATGTGTTTTTATGTATGATTGTCAGAAACTCGGGAATGTTTTTATTTATTTATTTCCTTATTCTACATAATTACCTACTCTACAGGCCGCAGGGGGTGCCATGCAAGATCCCTGTTACTTGTTGTGGGCAGTATTCGGTGTAAGCGTAAAAATTCCGTGGCTACCAGATTCTTAGAGTTCCAGGCCATTCCAGGATTTCTTTTGACTGTCCCTCTACTGACTATACTGCTTATCTTCATTTGCTTTGGAAAGCAGTTTTCGAAAAGGAATCAGTCGTCTATCTTAATAACATTTCAGTTTCGCTCGTTTCACGGCTGTCGTTCTTGGTGAATAGAGATAGGGGTAATTCAATGGCTTATACTACCGTAGTTTTTTTTTTTTTTTTTTGCGCTCTCTCGCTTTGAACTCAAGCATAGTCCAAACACACTATTTATAATAGTGATTGACTGAATTTTGCGTGTGGGTTAGCTTTCCCTATCAACAGTGTATGATATGGGTGCCGGTCATTCAGAAAGCAATGGTAAACTACTGACCGTAAACTTGCCAAGAGATCACAAGAAACAGCCAAAATATGCTGGGATTGGCTGCGACGTCCTGTAAAGGATATCCAACTAACTTATTTTTTTTTTTATGTTGCATATCCCTAACAGGACGTAGCAGTCAACACCAGCATTTTTCAGCTGCTGTTGATATACTAGGCAAGATTACGCTCAGTAGGTTGCTATTGCTTTCTAAGTGACCGGCTCAAATATCCCGTAAGTTACCAACACGGCGAGAACCTCTACCGATTCTCGCGCAGGTTACGTTTCTCACAAGAATATACGGGATTACGGAGAAAGACGTTAAACCCTAGGCCAGGGAGACCGGCTTATTTATACTGCCGTAGAATTGTCGAGTGACAGGTAGTCGCATGTACCAAATCACTGGATTATGAAATAAAGTGAGTATCTCCATTCCTCTGCACTTTTCCTAATTAGGTAATTCTTCGTGAGTTAATTTATAAAGCTCATTTGGCGCCAAGGAGACAGTAGTCTGTGTATCAACAGATGATTGAACTCAGACCGCTGGGTTGTAAAGTAATAGCACTTCCCCAACATGGGCAACATAACAACTGGCTGCTGGGACTTGAGAATTGAAGACAAGCGTACAGAATGGGGTATTCTGTCATTTCTAACCAAGTATAAAATCAAGGTAGGTTAGAAAATAACCCACCCAGTATACAAACAAAGAGAGAAAACTCGTGCGCCGATCACGGACGGACCTACTCGTACCTGTAGAGTTAATATTCCCTTATGCTTCATCTCCTGGCCACAGCTGTTACCACACCTTCAACAGACGCTCCATCCTCTAATAGCTCCTTGACCTTGCAGACAAGCAGGGAGGTCCCTACAGACAAGCAGGCAGGTCCCTATCTAATTGTCCGGGAAACATCGCACATCTAATGGTGCAAACATAATGTCGGATCAAAGGCGCATTTTCTCCTAGGGCAATCAGAAACTAGTTGCATAGTCCCGCGTTAGGCAACTGCGGGTTTGAAGAGGGCGGTTGGGTATTTAGCGTTCCCCCAACTGGGCAATTTTGATCCCATTATAAATAACCTGTGGCCGTTTAGGGAGGAGATTTTATTGAGAACGTGTGGGCCTTAGCTGAGGAGGTGAAGGTAAGTGCCCAGGAAACTGTGGGTGTTGTACCCTGAGAGGTGACAGACGCGGCTTATCACATTTTAACGATATCAACAAAGGCGGTTGTAAATGATGATGAAAGGGCAAGCGTTAGTTCTTCTGTCTGTCTACATCACTTCTCTTCTAGACTCTTCCTTTCTATATTGAGGATATCGAGACCTTGACGGTTCCCAAGCCCTCACACATACACCACCACCAACACCACCACATATGTTAACTCTTGTAGTTCCAGGCTAGAATTGCTACTTTAGAGTAATAACTGTATATGAATAACGAAGACACAAACAATAGATTACACGATTTATTTCCTAGCGTATGTCGCTGCATCTCGTCTGGTACATACTGCAGAAAGCACACAATATAAACAAACGTATTTAGATACATCCGTGAAGCTGAAATACACAACACACATATTCACATAGTCTACAACGGTAACTTTAAACTATAAAGTCTTTCTGTTTGCACAAAGCTGGTTTCTGTAAACGAATGGCGATTGCTTCTGCCAGCTTTAACATGTGACAATTTTGTGTTTTAAACAACACACGCAGAACATTGTCCCTATCAAACTATTTAACTATATACCTATAAACACCTACAAACCCTATAATAACTGTATCACCATAAATTACCTTTCTATTTCAGGAACTGATACTGTTGGTCCTTATCTCAAGAAGTAATATGCCTCTCCACTGATGTGAAGTTCCAGTGCTGGTCTTGCAAAGACGGTAGCATCTGAGCTTGGATAATAGTAATACAGAACGAGCAACGCAACATAGTCTCAGTTGAGATGGTACTGTGGTATCGGGCCTGGAGAAACAGGCCGTACACGAACGTCACCCCGATAGATACAAGTCCTTTTCAGGACCCTGACAACATGAACGCCGGTATCGGAGTTATAAGCTCATTCTTACTAACAATAACAACACATGGAGTTGTGACTTTAAATCCCGCGTAGCCTAGCCGTTTACTTAACTTTCTTCTTCTTCTTCTTCTTCTTCTTCTTCTTCTTCTTCTTCTTCTTCTTCTTCTTCTTCTTCTTCTTCTTCTTCTTCTTCTGCTGCGTTCAACCGGAGAGTTTTTTTCGGACGTGATTGCTTTGTGCCTGTTTACACAGCAGCAGAGCTACGTTCTTGCGCCTTTAGGCCGACACATCCGACATCTGCGGACTTAACTCTCTAATCCATATAGTTATTAATTTACCTCTTCATTCAAGCAATTTATCCCAGAGAGCTATAACTTTTCCCCACGTTATTATGTTAACCCTTCTATTCCCAGATAGTTATTACTTTAACTTCATGTCTCATGTAGACGTTAATTTAACTCTCCCATCATCATCATCAAGTGCCCTACCAGCTGGCGTAGGCGTTCATGGCTCTCCACAGATCTCGGTCTTTGGTGTTCTGGATCAACTCTGCTGCTGATATTCCTCCTTTCCACCGTCTCAATCCATCGAGCATCATTTCTCTTGGTCTGCCTCTCTCATATATTTGGTAATTTTACTCTGTCACGTGTCATGTGCTTGTAATTGTTTCATTCTATAAACCTCGCAGCTGTGCTTTACCTCTCCTCGCCACGTCTTTATTTAACTCTCTATCCAAATAACTGTTACTGTAACTTTCCGTCCTACGTTGTTATTTCAACCTTCTATAGTGGTCGAAAGGATAAGAGCTTTTAAACTTTATGTGCGCTGATGGCGAGGTAGGCCGTTCAACCCCTTAACCGACATTACACTGAACTTAAACGTTGACTTGTTTCAGAAAGCAAAGGCAAACTACTGAACATACAGTTGTCTGGAAAATCAGACCTGGGTTTGATTATAACTTCCTACAAAGGACATGCAACGTTTATCACATGGTCTTATTAATTTATCTCTTACCCAGTGTTTTTGTTAATTTAACTCTCCATCCCATGCAGTTGTCAGTTTAACATTGTATAAACCACACAGTTGTTACTCTCAATCTCTGTGCCAATAACTGTTACTTTAACAAACATAGTTTAGCTCTCTGTCACGCGTAGTTATTTAACTCTCTATCCCAAGTATTTGTTAACTCAACTCTCTATTCCATTTATATGTTAATTTAACTCTCTGCCCAATGAAGTTGTTAATTTAACTCTGTCTCATGTAGTTGTTAATTTAACTCTCTATCCCATGTAGTTGTTAATTTAACTCTCTATCCTATGTAGTTGTTAATTTAACTATATCTCATGTTGTTAATTTAACATCCAAGTCTCATGCAGTTGTTAATTTAACTCTCTATCCCATGTAGTTGTTAATTTAACTCAAACTCATGTCATTGTTAATTTAACACTCTGTCTCATGCAGTTGTTAATTTAACTCTCTGCCCTGTGTAGTTTTTAATGTAACTCCCAATCCCACGCAGTTGTCTATGTATCTATCATTCTATAAACAGCACAGTAATTACTAAACACTTGAGGCGTACTGGGTTTACTGGGTGTATGATGCTAGCTCCATATCTGTATAGACAAATGGCGCTCGTGGGGTCAAGTGGTCAATATCACACCGATCTCCTTTACTTCTCAAGTCATATCCTGGTACTCTTGAACCAATGACCACCGCCCGGGCAGGAAGTAGTCCTGGTCTGTCCACTACCGCGGCTCCCCGGTGTACGGTATCTTCTATATCCCCTACTGGACTATAGGCCCTCAAGCAACTCTCGTCAAGGCGTCTTATCGTCTGCTGTCTCGGCAACTCACGCCATGTTCTTCTCATATTAATCTTCTCTACTTCAAGTTCTCTCCACTGTGTATGTGTAGAAGAAGAAGAAGAAGAAGAAGAAGAAGAAGAAGAAGAAGAAGAAGAAGAAGAAGAAGAAGAAGAAGAAGAAGAAGAAGAAGAAAGAAGAAGAATGCTAGCCACTGTGCTACCGCTGCTTCATTAGTTAAAGATGTAATAGCAGCATCACTAATAGCAGTAGTCGTAGTAGTAGTTGTCGTTGTAGAAGTACTAGACGTAGTCGTCGTCGTCGTTGTTGTTGTAGTAGTAGTAGTAGTAGTAGTAGTAGTAGTAGTAGTAGTAGTAGTAGTAGTAGTAGTAGTAGTAGTAGTAGTAGTAGTAGTAGTAGTAGTAGTAGTAGTAGTAGTAGTAGTAGTAGTAGTAGTAGTAGTAGTAGTAGTAGTAGTTGTAGTAGAAGGAGTTATAGTAATTATAATAGTAGTAGCAGCAGGAGAAGCAGCATACATCTGCACATTTAAGTGGTGTTTGTTTGTTTGTTTATTGCTTTCAGTGTACAGCGGTAGGACAACGAAAACATGCTAGAGGCCAAGCATAAAATAATATGTAAGAAAAGAGAAATTACAGAACAAACACAGAAAATGCGGTCAAAGATACCCAAATGAGGAGAATTGTATTGAATAAAATTCAACTATCGCTTCCGTAATACCCCAAGACAGCCTAAATGGATAACTACGAACGTCCTTTCCCAAAACTCATATGTGTCCAGTAAGGAAATATTGGTCTCAACTGTTTGATTATCGGAGACAGTAAAAGGTTAATGCGATAATATTTTAATTTCCACAAAATGCTAGCAGTCAAAGAAACGCCCTGAAGACCACAAGGGTTTCCGCCATGACGGCTGGACACTAAACCCGGGGCTATTGTAATCGTCGCAGGAAACCAAACGGTTTTTAACAAATCGATTGCGGTTTGTCTATGGAATAATTGCTGCTCACGGCTGCTATTGGAAAGTTTCCACAGGCGAGCTAGATTACACCATTGTGGAGGTAATTGCAAACGTCAACAAGTTTTACGAGGCACCCAACAGAGACTGAGAGACTACATAAGTGACCAGTCTTGGGTCAGTTGGTGTTTAACAGGTTCGTCTATTCACACGGAAAACATGGACACAACGTGGCGAGCTTCCAGGGTTCAGTTCTGGGTCTCCCTTTGGACAGTGATATCAGTTGGACAATGATATCAATGCTTGTGGAACGCTTTTTCGGTGAGCGGGCTGAAGTTTGAATGTATAATCCCTATCTGTACACGGGAGGTAGATATTTATGACTGGTCTGGGAGATGAAATCAGGACCGCCTTTGTGTAGGCTTTAAGTGAAATCCCTGTCAGATATTATGTTCCGATGTCAAAGGGACGGCGATTAAGGTGTGGACTAATTGTCGGCCCATTTTTCAATTGGAAGTATGGTGTTGACATGAAGAAGAAAAAACGTGGGGGGTTGCAATTTTCTCACGTCATAATTGAAGAGATTTAAAGTTACCGGTAACCCCCAAACGGCGGGTAAAGAATGAATGACACCCTAATACCTTGCACGTGTTGTAAGTTCTTCCCCGTCTGTGTCCTCTTTTGTTTTTACAAAAGCGTCGAGGGCGCATTTGAATTGTCAGATGAAAGATTGGGGATTCGCTGACATCAAAATAGAGCAGGGTAAGCTTCACTGGATCCCCCACGTGACATGTATGGTTTATGTTGTGGTGAAACGTGACTTTCAGTGGGAAATATTACTCGACACCTGAAGTCTGCATATTATATCACCCTCCCCCTGCTTCTTCGTCGTCGTTTTCTTCTTCGTAGTTCTTCTTCGTAGTTCTTCTTCTTCTACCTTGTATCCCCAGATAGCGCATAAACGCACAACCTATACAAGCAAAGTCCTATCTGTTGCCGTCTCGCGCAGATCCTTCTATGCCCTCCCCATATTATTAATGTCTTTAATTCTCCGAGTATATGTATGTCCCAGTCTGTTTTTTGCCTTGATAGTTCCAGATAAAGAAATGTCTAGTTATAGTAATAACCGGTTGTCTTAACGTTTGTCACAACCAGCATCAGCGATTGTCCCTCATCTCTTCAATGGTTGGAATGTGTTTAATTCTCTCCACATACTCCACATTAGCTTCATAATTCAGAGTAAAATAATAACAAGACAGGTCAATAAAGGCATCCCATCTCGGCCGCACTCATGTTCTTATTCCAAACGTGTGTGTCAGTTTTCCCTTTTGATGTACTCTGCATTTCATGTCTGTGTATGTTTAAGTTAATGAACTTCTGTGGGACTCCATTATGCCTTGCCAATTTCTAAAGAGATTCCATACCAGTGTTGTGAAGGGTCGTTTTATATTCCACAATTTCAGTATAAAGCGACAAATTAATTTAAATACCGTACTCGTTTATGCTGCTTAATGTGGCTATCTGGTCAGTGCTGAATCTGTTTATTCGAAGCCTGTCCGTTCAACCCTTAGTTGTAGGTCAGCATGGCTGAATGGATAAGAACGTGTGTTCTTAAACATCCGGTGTGCTGATGCCGAGGTAAGCGGTTCAACTCCTACACCGGACAGTGGGACTAAAATGTTGACCTCTCAACTTGGGGACGTAAATTACAAGTACCTTTGAAATTGGAGTGTGTTTTGTCTGATGGCTGATGGTTAATCAATCAATTAATCATGTGCCATGCCGGAAAGCGTGGGCGGTCATGACTCGCCATTTCACTCGATCACCAGTGTCGTGGATCAGCTCAGTGTTCCTGTCTCGTCCATGCCATGTGGCCAAGCCATCCAGATATTTTCCTCTCGGTCTTCCTCTTGGTCTGTTCCCTTCAATCTTGCCAGTTGTCACTAAGATATCCAATCCATGGTTAATAGGGAAAGCTAATCCACACGCAAAATTCAGTCCAGCACTACTAGAAGTAGTCTGTATTTACTACGCCTGAGTTCAAAGCGAGCGAGCGCAAAATCAAAATGCCTTAGTTGTTTGTCAATGACATTTGTTAATCCCTCTGTCAATGACATTTGTTAATCCCTCTTTCGGCTGTCATCTACTGTCTGTAGTACCTTCCGGTGTAGGACAGGGGGGGGGGGGGGGTGTCTTGAGCTTGAGGAATTAGGGCCGCTTGGCCACTACTGTCTCCGCGAACTGTGCAGGTTAGTTTTCTTTTTGCCCCCGACAGAAAAAAAAACTCGACACCTTACCGAGGATTCGAACCAGGGTCTCCCGAGGGAGAACCTGACATTCTAGCCACTCGGCCAGCCGTTCCTCATTAATACCAAACTATCAAGGTCTGTGTTTGGAGCTGGGTGTTTAACGCGTACATCATAAGGAAGCCTCTATTCTCGGTGAACATGTTATGAGTTATGGGAAATATTTGTTTCATGGTGGCGTTGGTATAGTTTAATAGTATTCCCTGTTAAGAGATACAATATAATTGTAAAACAAAGGCTAGGAAATACTGACGTATCAACAACACACAAAAACTTTTTTTTAAATGTAGGCGTCCGTGGCTTAAAGTCAATGAACGTGGTTTCACAATTCCGACATACCGAGTTTGAAGTCACGTGCCGGGGATGTGGGAGCAGGCCGCTTTGTGTTGAGTTTCACAATGTTATGAGCGTCAGCCAATCAGAAGTCAGTGTAGCAAACCAGTGAACGTAAAATTGTCTAGGAAATCCCAGACATGCAAAAAATGCAGGGGTTGTTGTAAAGGACTTGCAACTAACTTTACACAAATCCCGTACTCAAGATGGACACTATCAAGTGTTAAAGACTTTTCCATAGCAGATACCACCGCTGGGGTGTAACCCATTCTAGACCACCACATACCAGATGTACTGGAAAGTTCCATTCGTCGTCGGCTTTCCTGCTCAAACAATTCCGACAGTTGTCTAGGACAAATTTTAAGGAAGGGGGGGGGGGGATGGAACCCACGGGCGGGCTGGTGCGGAAAAGAAATCCTGCCAGTGCTGGTACTTAACCCTGACTTACGTGGAAATTGTGAATCGGAAGCTCACTGTGGGGATGTCATCTGCAGAAGTGCATTCTTCTGGTTTCCGGAAGAACAGCCTATGGTAAACGGAAGGCCCAATATACGGAAGTGAGGCTAAGCAGCCATGTGCAGGACGTGACGATTCCTTGGATGAGCCCAGTACCAGAGCGCTGTGTGTCGGCTCTGCAAGTATGGAAGCCTCCTTGGATAGCGGGGAATGCCCATGGTCTGCCCCTGCCTTCCCCTGATGGCTGACCAGGATGCCTTTGGCTGTTCTAAATGGGCCAGCTGGGATGGGGGATAACACCACAACAGTGAGCATCAAACGTCCTACGATACACCCGGTAAGGTAACCCTATCAACAAATGCTTGAAGAAGTTGGGTGTGTCGGGTGAAAAGTTCAAATATCGCAGCCCTGCTGTAAACAGGCACAACGCAGTTACGTCTAAAACAACATTCCGGACAAACGCAGAAGAAGAAGAAGACGAAGAAGAAGAAGAAGAAGAAGAAGAAGAAGAAGAAGAAGAAGAAGAAGAAGAAGAACCCTGACTTCTGTCTTTGGTAGGCAAGCGCACAAACTACGTCACCGCGGCTGCAAAAAATGGTTCAGCTTTTAAAGTGTAAAATACTACAAAGTGAAGTCAATTAATGAAATCGTGTAAATATCGAAGCAACAACTGCAGGGTTATATAACCTAAACAACACTGCATAATACAAATATTGAAAAACACATCCATGTGAACAAGGTGTAAAGTTAAGCATGAACATCGCAAAGGTTAGGAGTCAAAATAAAACATCAAATAATAAATCCAGTATGGCCGGGGTTAATATGATATTATCTTTATTTTACATAGAACAAAATCCTGCACTAACCATTAACACCTGACGAGAACTCTAAGATGTCCTGCACAAACCATTAACACTAGACAAGAACTCTAATGAATCCTGCACTAAACATTAACACTTGACGAGAATTCCAAGACATCCTGCACTAAACATTAGAAAAACCCTCCACCCTTAAATAGTTACGTAACGGGTGTGTTATATAATGACATATGGCTGTTGTTGTTGTTTTTTTTTTTTAAATATTAAGACTACTTGTGAAGGAGAGTGTACGATGTAGGACGGATGGCAAGAGATCGAGACTTTTCGGAGGACCGCGGTGAGCAGTGTCAAACTAGATCTAATAATGCTGGCTGACAGGAGACAAGGCTACTAAAAGGACATTAACATTTCAAACATATTGTCTCATCTTTGAGAGGACGGAGGGAGGGGGACACTTTCCACCGGGCAAGCTGAAGCCCTGGCCAGTCTGTGATCGGCAATAAGAGCGACGTTCTGTACACTGCTGTATGATTTTATGTTGTTGCGTTCGCTCGCTCGCTTTGTCCATACACTTGCACTGGACTGATGTTTGTGTGACGATGATTATCTTGTGTTTTGGTCTCTTTCACGTTATTACCCATTATATAAAACATACGGCATTTCCGGGGAACACCAAGTTGTATGATCAGGAATCAAAGCTGCATATGAACAATGATTGATCGGGAATCAAAGCTGCATATGAGCAATGATTGATCGGGAATCAAAGCAGCATATGAGCAATGATTGATCGGGAATCAAAGCAGCATATGAACAATGATTGATCGGGAATCAAAGCTGCATATGAACAATGATTGATCGGGAATCAAAGCAGCATATGAGCAATGATTGATCGGGAATCAAAGCAGCATATGAGCAATGATTGATCGGGAATCAAAGCAGCATATGAACAATGATTGATCGGGAATCAAAGCTGCATATGAACAATGATTGATCGGGAATCAAAGCAGCATATGAGCAATGATTGATCGGGAATCAAAGCAGCATATGAACAATGATTGATCGGGAATCAAAGCAGCATATGAGCAATGATTGATCGGGAATCAAAGCAGCATATGAACAATGATACAACTATTATTGTATTTTTTTTTTCGTTCCATCGCTTTGAACTCAATAGTGATACTACTTCTAGTACACTTGACTGATTGTTGCGTGTGTATTAGCTTCCCTTATTACCAGTCTCACTTACCGTCAAGCGAACTCACTCCGACTTCTAAAGAAGATACACATATTCAACTAAGTCTAACGAAATGAACTCTTTAACTAATTCAGTGCCAAACTAAAAAAGTAAGTTTCGACCAAGCATGGTACACAATGAAATGAAAAAGTATCAACATGTATATTTCCAATCACTGAGCATTGCAGTTGCGTAAGACGCAACGAAACAAAACAAATAATACGATGCCCCTAGTTTGGCGATATATCGTCCTTCTGTCCAAATGGGAGGTCACATGTGGCGATATATTATCCTTGCACACTGAATCAGTTAAGGGGAAGTGAGTGGTTGGTTGGCCGAGCGTGGGAATACACTTGTCCCTACAGCCAGACGCTGTCGTCTTCTGTGAGTGGCAGATGTCAATCCTGTTGTCACTATAGCTTTCAGTTTTTTGGGGTTGTTTTTTTCTTTCAATAGTGTCTTCAAACACGTTGTGTAGCAGTAACCGAATGTGGGTATTATATGAATGTTAAAGCCCTTTCCCTCCCATAGCGGACGTGGAGAGTTGACATGGAACCCTCGTCCGCCCGCGCCCGTGCCATTGTCAGAGCAAACAGTACAGATGACCTTTGCACCCTTTTATGGGTGTCGGGTGTATGATGCTAGCCACATATTTGGATAGACCAATCGGTGCTCAGCGAGTCACGTGATCACAATCACACCGGTCGCCTGTACGTCCTGGAGCATTCCCTGGTACATATTTTTGGCTGGGTCAGCGTGGCTGTCCATCTGAAACTACCCCGGCATAGAGGGGGATTCACATACATGGACACTGGGGCTGAGCGCCGAGCGTATCTTCTAGTCTGTACTTCTTTCCTCCACTTCTGTAAGCGCCAATCAATACATTTGAATTTAGTGTTCAGTCTAATTATTTAACGTTAAGGGCTCCCCAGCAGTCTCTCTCTCTCTCTCTCTCTCTCTCTCTCTCTCTCTCTCTCTCTCTCTCTCTCTCTCTCTCTCTCTCTCTCTCTCTCTCTGATGGTAATTTGCCTTGTTTATGTTTACAACATTCATTTCACAATGTTTATTTTTCTTCTTATGTAAATGTATAATCAGTTATCAGTTATCAGTTATCAGTTGGGGTATCTTCGCTGCACTCCGGACATGTCCATAGGTATGTATATATATATATATATATATATGTGTGTGTGTGTGTGTGTGTGTGTGTGTGTGAGAGAGAGAGTGAGAGCGAGAGAGAAAGTCTTTTTTTATGGTGTCCTTGCTTCTCAGCATCCTGGTCGGAGGTTTAATTAACCTGTCTTGATGTTCCGTCGACCAATACGGTTGTTGGCGGGGGCGTAGACAGGGGTGGATGTGGTGGGGGGGGGGGGGGGGGAGGAGGTAAGAATTATGGTCTTATCATGGATAGTGTCCTACTGGTGCCTTCTTCCCAAGCTCACCATTCAATATATTCTATCGTCAAACCCCAGCTGCGCCACAGGGTCTATGTTCCATCCAGCATTGTACAAATGGGGACTGGATAATTTTAACAATTTCGCGAGAGGAAGGCAGTGATGAAGGGAGGGGGGTCGCCTCGACCCTAATTACTAAGGCCAATCATGTCAAACCCCTACAGTAATATTTAGAGCAGCGGTAGAACGATTGCCTACTAACCCGGGAGTGATGTGTTCAAGTCCTCACCAGCCACGGTGGTATTGTGATGAGGAATTTGCTGGTCAAGACTGATCCTGATCAAATACCCTGCAGCAGAAGGCTTCTTTCTTTCCCAGGAAGGAATCACCAAAAAAACAAAAACAAACGAGAAGTAGATTGTGAGCTTTACTAGAACCCGATTACAAAAAACAAGATGGACGTTGCCGCCAAAGCCTTCATCGGCACAGAACAAACAAACACAAACAGACATACAACTACACGACAAATACTACATGAAAATATTAAAGTTACTTATCTGTATCCTAGTTTGGCTGAAAACGCCTTAAGCGCTTAACGCGTTTGATATGCTGGTTTGCTTGCTTGCGTTCGCTGGCTGTGAACTCCAGCATGAAGTCATGTATGTCGGATGAAGACATCCTGTTGTCCAACATCAGTGTGATATCATACAGGACCTGAGGTTTATGTGAGTATCCGTTGTCCCATGTCTGGCTTATTGGTGTGCAGACTGGTGGTTCCTCGCCGCGCAGGCAGATACTCTCCGACTTCGGAAGAAGGCGTTTGATGTGAAAGGTAATAGCAGTGGAAAGGGCAGTAGCGGCGCAGCGTACAATAACTCGGAATCAAGAATCGCCACCGCAAAGGTAGCCATTTGTAAGATGGAAAACATATCGATCAATAAATACACCGCTGACAGCAAAAAAGAGTGTTGAACTGTTATATAGAACCTATAATGAGGCAGTAAGCAGACAACCCGAGAAACATCTAATGACGATGGACGGGTGGTTTCTGGGGACAGGGCGAAGAATACGGCAAAGGACAGAATAACACAATCATTCATGAAATAAACGAAAACTGTAAATTCGTTAGAGATTCTCTCTCTCTCTCTCTCTCTCTCTCTCTCTCTCTCTCTCTGTCTCTCTCTCTCTCTCTCTCTCTCTCTCTCTCTCTCTCTCTCTTCTGTAGAAGACGCTACGTGATGCTGGAAGTCTAGCTGGTCATCGGTTGAGTTACATTTGTTTTTGCAGCGAGGCATTGTTGTCATTTGGAGGTGGCAGGTTCGAATCCCGGTCGGTAAATATAGCTTTTAATTTCTATGTTGCTTAGTGCCTCCTCTAATCCGTCATTCTGTCTTCTACTTCTATGAGCGTCAATCAATACCTGTGTGTTTATTTATGTACGTGATGATGCTGACGTCAGTCCTGGGGTAGACACCTCATAACATATGTTTTTCTTTGTTTGTTCCATATCCCTTACAGGGCGTTGCAGTCAGCTTCAGCATTTTTCAGCTGTTGTTGATGTACTAGGCAAGATTACGCTCAGTAGTTTGCCATTGCTTTCTGAGCGGCCGGCTCACATACCCCGTAAGTTACCAACGCGGCGAGAACCGCTACCGATTCTGGGCGCAGGTTACGTTACTCACGAGAATATACTGGATTACGGAGAAAGACGTTAAACCCTTGGCCAGGGCGCCGGCCATAAAATGGTTACTAAGCAATGTACAGTTTTCTTGGGATTGTTTGAAGGGAAACTGCGGCAGAAAGGGAAATTAGGCATCCCGCTCCGTTTAATGCCAGCCAAAGATAAGGGCTTACCCTTCACACCTCAGCGGGATGATCTGCCATGGGACCCCTCTCACCTACTTGTCTCACTTGAACCAGGTGCTCATTTTGTCCTTGCCCTTGTGGATAGGTCGGTATCTGTGGCTTAGGGTTAATGAGCGTATCTTTACAATGTCAACATACCGGGTTGAAAGTCCGCGGGCCATTTGGGAGCAGGTAAATTTGCGTTGATTTTGCAGTGGAATGAGCGTCGGCCGTCAAGAAATCAATGGCAAACTAAATTAAAGTGTTGCGTATCCTTTGCAGGACGTTGCGGTCAACCGCAGGTTGATGTTCTAGACACTCATGTTCAGTAGTTTGCCACTGCTTTCTGAATTAGAAATCAACATGTAAGTGTAGGAAATGAACACACTACCCCGCCACCAGCGAGCTGGAAGCTTAAGAGCGTGCGCACTTAACCCTTGGGAATGGCAAACTACTGAACGTAAAATTGTCTAGGAATAGACAAACAGCCAGTAAATGCTGGGGTAGCCTACGACATCCTGTAAAGAATGTGCAACTAACTTTGAAGATATGGCGGCACGGGTATGGGCGTCGTATTGAGGCGGAATACGGCATGGGTTTGAACAGGTGAAATAAGCTTGGCTATAAGGGTACAAGCTGCCTAGGTAGCGCAGTCGCCAGCACACTCACCCGCTGGCCCGGTAGTCATGAGTTCGAATAACCATCCAGGGTGGATTTTAAAATATGAGCCTGTGTTTCTAGGCCGGCCTGACCTACAATATTATGGGCGGTAAATCAGCAGACGTGACACTGGCCACGTGACCATCGAGCCATCGAGTGGGGAGTGGTAGATACAAAATATGCGACCAGCGCCTTATAGCCAGTACGTCTCAAAACGTATGAATATGTTATTTTTACTTTACTTATAAAGATATTTGCTAGAGCAAGGAGAAACACAATATTATATATCTATGCAATAAAACCAAACATAATGATAGCAGGGGGGGGGGGGGGGGAGAATAAAAGCAAGTGTGTCGATAGATATATAAATCAATAGTGAGAAAATACAGAATTTGAGCAGTTTATAATGGCTGGATTTACCTCGGAATGGAAATGTAATGAAACAAATTAAAAGACCAACAAACTGTGTCATGCAACTATTATAACAGTTATAACTGTTATAGACGGGAACAGATAGAACAATTATAACAGTTATAACTGTTATAGACGGGAACAGATAGAACAATTATAGCAATGGCAACTGTTATAGACTGGAACAGATAGAACAATTATAGCAATGGCAACTGTTATAGACGGGAACAGATAGAACAGTTATAGCAATGGCAACTGTTATAGACGGGAACAGATAGAACAATTATAGTAATGGCAACTGTTATAGACGGGAACAGATAGAACAATTATAACAGTTATAACTGTTATAGACGGGAACAGATAGAACAATTATAGCAATGGCAACTGTTATAGACTGGAACAGATAGAACAATTATAGTAATTGCAACTGTTATAGACGGGAACAGATAGAACAATTATAGCAATGGCAACTGTTATAGACGGGAACAGATAGAACAGTTATAGCAATGGCAACTGTTATAGACGGGAACAGATAGAACAATTATAGTAATGGCAACTGTTATAGACGGGAACAGATAGAACAATTATAGTAATGGCAACTGTTATAGACGGGAACAGATAGAACAATTTATAGTAATTACAACTGTTATAGACGGAAACAGATAGAACAATTATAGCAATGGCAACTGTTATAGACTGGAACAGATAGAACAATTATAGTAATTGCAACTGTTATAGACGGGAACAGATAGAACAATTATAGTAATGGCAACTGTTATAGACGGGAACAGATAGAACAGTTATAGCAATGGCAACTGTTATAGACGGGAACAGATAGAACAATTATAGTAATGGCAACTGTTATAGACGGGAACAGATAGAACAATTTATAGTAATTACAACTGTTATAGACGGAAACAGATAGAACAGTTATAGCAATGGCAACTGTTATAGACGGGAACAGATAGAACAATTATAGTAATGGCAACTGTTATAGACGGGAACAGATAGAACAATTTATAGTAATTACAACTGTTATAGACGGGAACAGATAGAACAATTATAGTAATTACAACTGTTATAGACGGGAACAGATAGAACAGTTATAGCAATGGCAACTGTTATAGACGGGAACTGATAGAACAATTATAGTAATGGCAACTGTTATAGACGGGAACAGATAGAACAATTATAGTAATTACAACTGTTATAGACGGAAACAGATAGAACAGTTACAGCAATGGCAACTGTTATAGACGGGAACAGATAGAACAATTATAGTAATGGCAACTGTTATAGACGGGAACAGATAGAACAATTATAGTAATGGCAACTGTTATAGACGGAACAGATAGAACAATTATAGTAATGACAACTGTTATATACGGGAACAGATAGAACAATTATAGCAATGACAACTGTTATAGACGGGAACAGATAGAACAGTTATAGCAATGGCAACTGTTATAGACGGGAACAGATAGAACAATTATAGTAATGGCAACTGTTATAGACGGGAACAGATAGAACAATTTTAGTAATGGCAACTGTTATAGACGGGAACAGATAGAACAGTTATAGTAATTACAACTGTTATATACGGGAACAGATAGAAGCTATAGCAATGGCAACTGTTATAGACGGGAACAGATGGAACAATTATAGTAATGGCAACTGTTATAGACGGGAACAGATAGAACAATTATAGTAATGGCAACTGTTATAGACGGGAACAGATAGAACAATTATAGTAATTACAACTGTTATAGACGGGAACAGAAAGAACAGTTATAGCAATGACAACTGTTATAGACGGGAACAGATAGAACAATTATAGTAATTACAACTGAAATAGATAGGAACCGATAGAACAATTATAGCAATGGGAACAGAAAGAACAATTATAACAATTACAACTGTAATAGACAAAAACAGATAGAACAATTATAGCAATGACAACTATTATAGACAGGAGTAGATTGAATAATTATAGCAGTTACAACTGTAATATACAGGAACAGATACAACATATGTGTCAATTGTAACGGTAGACAGAATCAGTTATAACATTTATAGCAATTACAACTGTTATAGAAGTGGAACAGATAGAACAATTATAGCAATTACAACTGTTATAGAATGACACTATCCAGTGCCGCCCACCGGGCGCTGGAACGCAAATTATGCCTCCCCACGACGCTTGACGGCAGAAGTGGAAGATGATGATGATGGTGATAGACGGGGAACAGATAGAACAAATATAGCAATTACAACTGTTATAGACGGGGAACAGATAGAACAAATATAGCAATTACAACTGTTATAGACGGGAACAGATAGAACAAATATAGCAATTACAACTGTTATAGACGGGGAACAGATAGAACAAATATAGCAATTACAACTGTTATAGACGGGGAACAGATAGAACAAATATAGCAATTACAACTGTTATAGACGGGGAACAGACAGAACAAATATAGCAATTACAACTGTTATAGACGGGGAACAGATAGAACAAATATAGCAATTACAACTGTTATAGACGGGGAAGATGGGACAACAAAAGTCACAGACAGTGCCGAGAGAGCGCCAGTTTACCGTAGCAAGATAGCGGTGTGAGACATCGACATTTCACAAATCAACTGAAAAGCCAATTGGTGCCTTTTCGCCACAGAGTATTAAAACAGGCAGATAGAGACGTCACCACATGTCTGCAGCTGTATGGAGGAAAGTGTTTTGTATACTTGAAACAGACTGAGACGTCACCACATGTCTGCAGCTGTATGGAGGAAAGTGTTTTGTATACTTGAAACAGACTGAGACGTCAATACTTATAACTTGTCTGCAATTGTTTGGAGGACGGACGTGTAGGAATATCCGACCGCTGTGATGTCGTTCTTGATTCAACTGAACCAATCACGTTATATCTCTAGAGTGTTGTACTGCAAGTTAAAAGCCACTCATTATATCTTTAGAGTGTTGTACTGCGCGTTAAAACTCTAGAGTATTGTACTTCGAGTTAAAAGCCGCTCCTTTTATCTCTAGGGTGTTGTACTGGGAGTTAAAAGCCGCTCCTTATATCACTAGAGCGTCGCACTACGAATTAAAAGATGCTCCTGATACCTCTATAGTTCTGTAATAAGAGTTACAAGATACTCATTACATTCTGTCCCTAGGTTGATGTACTATGAGTTAAAATACACTGATTACATCTTTAGAGTGTTGTACTGCGAATTACAATATTTCCATTACTTTTTATCTCTAGAGTGCTGAACTGTGAATTACAAGACATCGATTACATTATATCTCTAGAGATATGTCGGCCCAATGGCGCAAGAACACAGCTCTGCTGTAAACAGGCATAACGCAATCAAGTCCGATTAAAAAAAAAACAAAAACGGATGAACGCAGAAGAAGAAGAAATCTCTAGAGTGCTGTACTGTGAATTACAAGACATCGATTACATTATATCTCTCCAGTGCTGTACTACGAGTTACAAGATGCCGATTACATTATATGTATAGATTGTCTCTTCAAAGCCATATTAACTCTTTTCGGCCCAGCAAGCTATAATAAAACAACACTAGGTCAGAAAAACTTTAAAGAAAGTTTGTTGGGTTTTGTAGTTTGCTTTTGTTCAGTTTGAAGATGGTGCAGAATGCTCTTAACCATATGAAAACTGGCAAGACGCCGGGTCCAGACATCACAACAGAAATGATCAATGCCTTAGAAGAAAGAATGTGGAATAGACCAAGTCACCAGACAGCTGAATAAAATATATGATACTGGAGATATACCTTCGGAATTATGTATTTCTGTATTTATTGCGATCTCAAAGAAATCAGGAGCCTTGGAATGTGATCAACATTGAACAATTGGTGTAATGAGCCACATCACGAAAAGTTTGCTAAGAATCATCATGCAAAGAGTTAGGAATAAAATGCAACCCAAAATAGGAGAAAAACAATGCGGGTTCGTAGAAAGTAAGGGTACAGGAAA
Organism: Cepaea hortensis; assembly: GCA_963921405.1. Classification (NCBI taxonomy): domain Eukaryota; kingdom Metazoa; phylum Mollusca; class Gastropoda; order Stylommatophora; family Helicidae; genus Cepaea; species Cepaea hortensis. Next base: position 44,889,369 of record OY992897.1, on the reverse strand, counting down.
TGCTGTGTTTATGCTAAGAACATTAATTGAACGTTCTATAGAAGTAATCAAAGACTGACATCTTTGCTTTATTGACCATACAAAGGCTTTCGATAAAGTGAGACATGTCAACATGATGAAGATGCTTACAGATCTTACATTGATGGTAAAGACCTGATACTTGGTTCTAAAAAAAAAAAAAAAAAAAAGAAACATATTGGAAACAACAAGCTGCCATAAAGATTGATAATGAAGAAGGCCAATATCGGCCTATTAAGCGAGGTGTGCGACAGGGATGTGTAATGTCTCCAGATCTGTTTTCCCTGTACAGTGAAAATATTTTCTGAAATGTAGAAGATATAAATGGAATCAACATTGGAGGACGAAACATCAATAACATTAGATATGCAGATGATACAGTATTGATTGCAGACAATGAGCAGGATCCGCAACAGTTAGTAAATGCGGTTGTTGCACACAGTGAACAACTGGAGTTAGAATTAAATTGTAAAAAGACACAGATTATGGTCGTTATTAGGAAGAATTAAATACCACAATGTAAGACACAAGTAAATGGGAATATTCTTCAACAAGTGAATCGGTACAATTATTTCGGAACAGTCATAACATCTGATGGGAGATGCCTTGAAGAGATTAGAACAAGAATCACCATAGCTAAGGTAACACCTTGCAAGATGGAAAACATACTGACCAATACAATGATGTAATTTGCAATTACAATAGTAAAAGAGTGTTTAAGTGCTACATAGAACCTGTACTTTTGTATGGATGTGAAGCGTGGACTAGTTGAAAAACAATGGTTACTATGGAAATATTGTTTCTGGGGAAATTGCAAAGAATACCATGGAAGACAGAAAAAAAAAAAAAAAAAAAAAAGCAATGACCAAGTTCTACAAGAAACAAATGAAAATCGTAAATTGATTACAGAAATTAGACGTCGGCAGTCCGTTTTTTTTTTTTTTTTTGGGACACGTTATTGGAAGAAACAAAACATTGGGAATTTTGTGACAACTGGCAAGATTGAGGGGAAAAGAACAAGGAGGAGGCAGAGAAGTAAAGAGATGGATGGCTTGGCCACGTGGTATGATCGAGACAGGAACACCGCGCTGATCCACGACTCTGGTGATCGTGTGAGACTGCAAAACATGACTGCCCACGCATGGCACATGATGATGATGATTGTTATAATAATGATTGTATTCTTCTTCTTCTTCTTCTTCTTCTTCTTCTTCTTCTTCTTCTTCTTCTTCTTCTTCTTCTTCTTCTTCTTCTTCTTCTTCTTCTTCTTCTTCTTCTTCTTCTCTCCTCCTCCTCTCCCTACTCCTCATCAAATTACTGTTATTATTATTAATACTAGTATTCCAGTAGTAGCGTTGTTGTCAATTTTGATGTCTGTACTTGTTGTTAATGCATAATTTCACTTACAATAGTCGCAGTAACAAGAATCATTGTGGTAATAAACGTAATAATAATAATAATAACAATAATCCTACTAGCTCCATCATTGTTTACTGTTTAAATGATAACACCGTGGTAGCCATTACTAGTTCCACTATGTATCAACCTAAATGAACGGCTTCAGCCGGAAAGGGCACTGTTCCCTGTTCCCTTAATAAACGCCTATTTATGCACTCTAGATGTGTGATCCTTGTAACAAATAATTAACCGAATATATTAACAAAGTGGAAGGTAACCCTTCCCCGATCCCCGCCCGCTCTCAAACTTACACATAATGAGATATTTGGCTTGCCCCAGGGACAGACGTTTATGAGCATAAACAACCACGCTCTGTTGGTTATGCCATGTCGGTTTTGTTTCTTGTTACTGACACTATTGTTATGTCAGTGATTCTTTTTTTTTCATGTTACGTTATTATTATGTCTGTGTTGTTGCGTGCATTATTTTTATGTCGGTGTTATTTGATGTTACTGACATTATTGCTATGTCAATATTATTTCATCTTACTTATATTATTGTAATGTCGGTGTTATTTCATGCTACTTACATTATTGTTATGTCAATGTTATTTCGTGTTACTTATTGAATGTACAGGACCTGCAAAAGTTAGTAGATGTGGTTGTTGCACACGGTGAACAACTAGGGTTAGAACTGAATATTAAGAAGGAAATACCACAATGTGACATACGAGTAAATGGGCATATTCGCAAGTGAGTCGATGCAGTTATCTCGGCACAGTCATAACATCTGATGGGAGATGCCTTGATGAGATTAGAACAAGAATTACCATTGCGAAGGTAGCCTTTTGCAAGATGAAAAACATACTGACCAATAAAAAGATATCAATTGAAACGAGAAAAAGAGTGTTGCAGTGCTACATAGAACCTATACTTGTGTATGGTTGTGAAGCGTGGACAATAAGCAGTCAAGCTGAAAAACAGCTGATGGCTGTGGAAATGTGATTTCTGGGGAAAATGCAAAGAATACCATGGACAGACAGAAAAACCAACGAACAAGTCCTTCAAGAAACAAATGAAGATCGTAAACTGATTAGAGATATTAGACGTAGACAGTCAAAATTGTCTTGGGCATGTTATGAGAAGAAATGAATTGAAGAACTTGGTGACAACTGGCAAGATCGTAGGGAAGAGACCAAGGGGAAGACCGAGAAGTAAATACCTGGATGGCTTGGCCACGTGGCATGGTAGAGACAGGAACACGGAGGTGATCCACGACTCTGGTGATCGAATGAAATGGCAGAACATGACCGCCCACGCTTATCGGCATGGCACATGATGGATGGATGGATTGTAATGTCAATTTTATTTCAGGTTGCTTATTTTATTGTAATGTTGGTGTTATTTCATGTTACTTACATTATTGTAATGTAATGTGTTATTTCTGTTACTAACATTATTGTAATATCGGTGTTACATTGTGTTCCTCAAATTGTTGTTATGTCGATGTTATTTCAAACTACTTACATTATTGTAATGTTGGTGTTATTTCATGTTGGTGTTATTTTATGTTGGTGTTATTTCATGTTGGTGTTATTTTATGTAGATGTTATTTCATGTTACATTTTTGCCATGTAGACACTATTTGGCACTCTTCCGATTGACGGGTCTAAATAGTTCTGCAGTGAATAAGTCAGGGGTTAAGGGTTAGGGTTAAACTAACACTGACCCTAACCCTTAACCCTAACTTATTCACTGCGGAACTATTTAGACCCGTCAATCGGAAGAGTTCCCACTATTTCATGTCACATGATCATTGTGCATGTGTTGTTTCGTGCTATTTACATTATTGTTATATGTGTGTGGTTTTCTCTCCCCCCCCCCCCATATTAATTACTGCACGTACAGGTGACATGTACGTATTCAATTATCTTGATCGAGTGGCTAGAATGGCGAATTTTTCTTCGAGAGACCCAGATTCGAATCCTCGGTAAGGTGTGAAGTGTTTTTTTTTTCTGCCCGGGGTAAAAAGAAAACCCATATCCTGCACAGTTCGCGGCGACTGCACTAGCCAGGCGGCCTTAATTCCTCGGGCTCCAGATCCCCCTGCTCTACACCGCAAGGTACTATACTGGCAGTAAATGACAGTAAAGTAGTCAGTATTTAGAAACGATTCTGTACTTTGAAAGCAACTACCAACTTGTATCAACTGCAGACCATGTGTTGTTTCTTGATTTAAGTTTACGGAAATTGAGCTTAGCACTAGACGCATAGTTCGGCTTAGTGAGAGTTGGGTTGATGCCTATACTCCTATAAGTTGGGGGGGGGAGAGAGAGAGAGAGAGAGAGAGAGAGAGAGAGAGAGAGAGAGAGAGAGAGAGAGGCAGAAGAACTGCTGAACTATTAAAAATACCAATTGCTGTAATGAAAAGACTCTGGCTTGTGTAATAATACACCGACTTTTGTAACAGAAAACCTTGCTGGGATAACTGAAAACAGCCACTTTTCTCACTGAACACGCTTGCTTCCATAATCGACAATACTAATGTTTTCTACTGAAATCTAAAATGTCTACAAGTGACAATACTAAATATTATTAGTATTGCGCTAGTGACATCGCGACTTTCCAATATAGACTACTCAGATTTATAATGGACCGCTGAGAATACTTCATTCTCCGTTGATTGATTGATTGATTTAGGAATCGACATCACAGCATCCGGGGCATTCCCATAAGTGCTCCGTCCCCATCCTCAGCAGCCAGCGAAGAGTTCTACTATTGAATCCATCAGTCACTTATATCGGCTTCATATATCGGGATTCCCATGGATTCTGTTATTCCCTCTGTAAAAGATGGACAGAGGGAATAAAAGAATCCATGGTAATCAAGATATATGAAGCCCATAAACGGGCACTCTCCCACTGTTTATACTTCACCTCATCACCGCAAGGTACAAGAGGAACAAGGTGAGACGAGATGAGAGCCACTTATAATACGTAAGACATGTTTACTTTTGTGTACGTCTCTCTGTCTGTCTACGTCTCTTACCAACCCGCCCTCGCCCCTACACACACACACATATATATATATACACACACACACACACACACACAGAGAGAAAGAGTTTAGTAGTAGTATTATTAATAATGATAAATGATAGTTATGATCATGTTTGTGATGAACATGATGATGATGATGATTAAAACCTGAAGAAAACAGAAAGAAAGAAAGAAAGAAAGAAAGAAAGAAAGAAAGAAAGAAATACTGTACTGTACACACGACAAAAATTACCTCGAGATCCCAGCTGCGGGGACTTCTTCAAGCCCCGGTCGTTGCCGTCCCCTTCGCTCATAGTCTCGTAATGTTTCTGCCCATCTTCATCGTCGTTGGACGATATTCGGATGTCGTCCTCGTCATCATCTTCATAGTTCTTAGTGACATCGTCGTCGGAGATGTTGCCGGCGCCCTCCGAGGTGTCCAAGCTGTGAGCACTGTCGTTGAGGCCGCTGTCCCCACTCTGGTTGTGCTCGAGGTCTCCCTCGAGTTTGCCAGCTAGCGTCTGGTGCAGGCCGTGACTGTTGCAATAAGCCAGTCCGTTCATACCGTCACTTGAGGGTAATCTGGCAGTCTTTTGGGATAATGGTGACTTGGGCAGCAAACACTCTTTACTGAAGGATACGTGCATGTCCGATCCTTTTTCCAGTGGACTCCCGGCCTCACTTCGCATAGGAAGCCTCGGGTGGTGATGGTAGATATATCCTAGACTATTGCTGACGCTGTTGGGGAGGCTGGTAAAGTGGTTGAAGTACTTTCTGTCGATGTCCATTTGAGATTTTCTCCGTCCTATCATTGAGCGATCAATACAGAACCATCATTGTCATTACAAACAAGTCTCGCTTCAAAACTGACACAGGCTACATCCATTAACAGTGATACTGATGTGAACTTAGGTACAGTTTTGTGAAGTCCGAATGTGCTAACGATAGCACACGTGTGAGATTGTGTATATCTGTGTTGTATCGATCGCTGCAAAGTATGTGGGTCAGACCTTGCACCAGCACTGTGTTGTCTGCCTTTATAATGTTCAGTTACTAAAGTAAAAGCCACTTCCCTGAAAACTTGACACAAACTGGAATGTTGTGAATTAAGTTATAAATAATTCACTTCACAGTATCCTTCCACAAAGCTAGCATAGCATAAACATAATTACATTAATCGTGTTGCGAAGTGACTCCAACTGTCCCTTAAAAATATGAGGAAACTTTCAGCAGTGAAGATGATCTTCAACCACAATACACGAGGTTCTTCGAAACTTCAGAGGAATACGGCTACAATGTAATATAATGAAACAACTCCATCAGACAGCTAAATACTCAACTGAGTATCCGACAAAGTGAACATAACAGAGGTCACCTCGTGATCCGACATCAGGTAGCCGTTAGGCAGAATAGAAGGCCGCAGTTTTTTTTTTTTTTTTAAAGCTTGGGATTATTTGGACAGCTTGGTACAAGGGCTGTTAGGTTAGTGTCATGCCGACAGCCAATGACCGCATGGTCTCGTTCAAACTGACAGGGTTAGGAGGCGGGGAAAATGGTATAAGACATTTATAAAACGGCAAGGATGGGCTTGGGAAAATGTAGGCGGGGCTTTTGCGTGCGAAAGCGGGAGTCGTTTGTAAGCAGGACGATGATTGGATACGGTGCGCGCCAAGATCCGGTTGAAAGGTTTAAAGATAGCCACGGACCAAAACGCGACCAATCATGGCCGTGCGCACCTGTTTTATCAAACGGTTGTTCATTTTCTGTTGTAAATTTCCCCCCGGATATTACGAAACTAGATTTTGCCAAATGATTGTTAACTTTCTTGCCCCGAATCCGGAGAATGAATGCACAGAGGGACAAATCTATGATAAGAACAAGAATAGAGGGGAATGAGAGGCATCGCAAGTGGCTGAATACCAGTTTCCCTGGCGTTAGGGTTACGACTCCCCCGAGATCTCATTGAACTCTTGAAGACCAGAAATGAGTTTGAAGTGCTATTATCCGGCAATTGATGTCGACATTTGGCCAAGCTTGAAGGCAATCGGAAATCTGTGGTCCACTAGTAATCACGCTTAGTTTCTTGGGGTAGTTTTCCAATCACCTTTTTCATTGTTCTAAGAGAAATTGAAGTACACAACTTGATGGCTTTGGTAAAACCAAAATAATTACATTGAGACAATAATAGGTATTCTGTCAAACCAGATAACTTACTAACCGGCTTTATAGTGTAAAGCCAGCTAGTACAAGAATATGGTTTTACGTGAGTAATGTTGATCGCAAGGTGTAGTTTTCTGACTGATTAGTTGACTAATGTGTTGTTTACAAGTGTTGCGTTAAGTAAAATTAACTGCTATATCATCATCATCATCATCATCATCATCATTTGTTTTGCCAAATGGAGTTAGAGTTTATGTCTCTTAACAGATCCCCATGATCGGTGTTCTGGATCAAGCCTATTGCAACCGTCTTTGACCATCCAGCATCATTTCTCTCGGTCTGCTTCTGTCTCTTCTAATGCTGATCTTCCCATTCATGATGTTCTCCAATGATTTGCTTCTCATGACCAACGAATGCTATTTGTCCCTTTCTTAAAGTTGCGTTCTACTTACATTATCCTCTGCCAGGCAATTGTTAGTTACTCTAGCTGTCCAGGGTATTTACAACATTCACCTCAGAAACCACATCTGCGCTACTTCCAAGCGTTTCATAATTTGCTCGTAAACATTCACAGGATTCACTGTAAAGCAGCAGAGCAGGTTCAATGTGATATTTAAGTACTCTATTTCTGGCATTCAATTGAAGTGACTTATTACATACGATAAGTGACAACTTCGTAAATGTTGTGTTTTGATTTCGGTTCCTGACACGGGTTAAAGTTCAGACCTTTGTACTGCATATAAGACATCGGGTTATGTGCTGGTTTGACGGAACACCGTGCAAGCCTTTTTGCCAAACGTCCTCGTCGTACACCAGGGATAAATGGCCGACATGGGCCTGAACCGAACTGGCGAGGCATCTAGGAAGTGGTGGTCCCTAGAGATGCAGCGATCAAACCGCCAAGTGGACAAGCCCCTGGAACCAATCAGCTTACTGCCAAATCATGGTTAAATGATGTCCATTGAGGAAATGGGTTCTAAAGTCTACAGAGCCATGCTTAATGACAACTAAGGTTAAATGTACATCGAAGGAGAATCCAACTGAATGCACATTCGTTTTTTATGTCCACTATATGTCGACTACTAAACGGAATTCAAAACAATGATTTTCTCCTAGTGAATTTGAATAACCCAAACACAAATAATAGATTGCACGATTTATTGCCTGGTATATTTTGCTGTATCTCGTCAGGTAAATACTGCATCAATTCTGCATTCTATTCTACCAATATTTATGCAGTATGTACAATAATAGGCAATAAATAGTGCAATTTATTGGTTGCGTCTTCGTTTTTCTAAAACTGAACGGAATATCAGTTGCATGTGGGGAATACCAAGATTCACGTGCAAGTTTGTTAACAGTGAAAGGAGGATGCTGACTGTCTGTAGTCTGCTACATACATTCACCGAGACATTTAGGTAACAGGGAAGTCTTCATGATAAGAACATGGAATCTAGCTGGGCTTATTGGTCAAGCCCGACCACTCCGAAGTGGTTTGTCGGGTGCGTGTCCGGAACCGGCCAACACTTCAGTGAAACAGAATAAAACACTGCTCTGAATGGTGTTCCCAGGGTTGTTGCTCTGTATGGCAGGACTGGTCGCTCCGTATGATGTTCACAGAATTGATGCATTGTGTGGTATTCCAAGGGTTGGTGCTCTGTATGGTGCTCCTATGATTGGTACTCTGTATGGTGTTCCAAGGGTTGGTGCTCTGTGAGGTGTTCCTAAGGTTGATTATCTCTATGGTGTTCCTAGGATTGGTGCTCTGTATGGTGTTCCCATGGTTTGTTTTCTGTATGGTGTTCCCATGGCTGGTGCTCTGTATGGTGTTCCCATGGTTTGTTTTCTGTATGGTATTCCCATGGCTGGTGCTCTGTATGGTGTTCCCATGGTTTGTGCTCTGTATGGTGTTCCCATGGTTTGTGCTCTGTATGGTAGTCCTAGGATTGGTGTTCTTTATTGTGTTCCCAGAATTGATACTTTGAATGGTGTTCCCATGGTTTGTGTTCTGTATGGTGTTCCCAGCTTTGGTGCTCTGTATGGTGTTCCAGTGGATGGTGCTCTATATGGTGTTCCTATGGTCGGTGCTCTGAATGGTTTTCCTATGGTCGGTGCTCTGTATGGTGTTCCCATGGTTGGTGCTCTGTATTGTGTTCCTAGGGTAGGTGCTCTGTATGGTGCTCCCTTGGTTGGTGCTCTGTATTGTGCTCCCATGGTTGGTGCTCTGTATGGTGTTCCCAGGGTTGGTGCTCTGTATGGTGTTCCCATGGTTGGTGCTCTGTTTCCACTATGCTGCTTCTCGTGTATATGAAAGCGGAGGATGAACACGGTCAGTAATGCCGGGAAGGTAGCCGAGAAAATCGACGAAGGAGAAGACACTTCTGAAAGACTGCTTTCTTTGATTATATGATGAGAAGAGAGGCATCGGAGAACATCGTGACAATGGAAATATCAATGACAGTAGACGCAGACGCAGAAGCAAATAAATGATGCTGGCTGGACTGAGAAGTTTGCATCAACAGATTTAATCTAGAACACCAAGAGACCAAGATGCGCTGGCAGGGCACATGATGATGATGACGAGTGTTTATCTTTGCTTACTGAACGTACAGATCAGTGCACAGATCAGAGCATTTTTCTGCATTGGGAAAGTTAAAACGTAGAATTCCCTACGCCGCGGCTGGTACATTCATACGTAAAAGTGAACTTTGGCCCGCGCAGAGATCATTGGGTACACTTTATATGATATTCACGGGCCGCTCATTGAATCTGTTTAAGCCGGTGGCAACCTGGTGCAGTCCACAATTCCCGCCACCTCTTCCTGTTGACTAGTCCATTAATCTGGGGAGGGGTGGGGGAAGGCATTACAGCTTCCTTTAGCGGATTACCTTTGTCCAGTTCCAGCAAGCGCGAGTGAAAAGAACACGTTTCTGTCTGAATATGGTATTTAATGGCTATGATTTCTTCATTTGGTTCGCGTTTTGAAGTTTTGGCAGCGGCTTTTGATGCGGCATAAATATTTGGACAATGCGGTATTAGTTTATTTAAAGTAGGACGTGAGAGGAAGAAGAAAACACGGTGGCAGTAAGAGTGGAGTTATGTGGATCTGCGAAGTTTCGCTGACTGCTTCAGGGTGGGGGAGTTTTGGGAACATGTTAGAAGTGGGGTTCTGCAGTGGTTAGAGCATTAGACTAGCAGTATAGTGGCCTTAAGTTCGATCCCCTAGTAGTTGTGGGGTTGAGTGTTTCCTCACAAAGTTCAGTTCTGGCGTTTACCCCGTCTCAAATAATGAGTACCGGAGTTCTGAGCAAAATGTGACCAAGAAACTTAACACAGAAAAGACACATACGTATACAAAGTTCGACCACAAAGTTTCAATAAAACGAAAGAAAGAAAGAAAGAAAGAAAGAATTAAAGAAAGAAGACAGACAGACAGACAGAAAAGAAAGAAAGAAAGAAAGAAAGAAAGAATGACAGAAAGAAAGAAAGAATGACAGAAAGAATGACAGAAAGAAAGAAAGAAAGTCTGAATGACAGAAAGAAAGAAAGAAAGAAAGAAAGAAAGAAAGAAAGAAAGAAAGAAAGAAAGAACACGAAAACTAAGCTTACAAGAGAAATATGACGGCTCAAACGGTAATCCGATCAAAACATCGAAATGTAAATAACAATAAAGCCGGAAGTTCCAAGCAAAATGTAACATTTTCTTTCAGTCATACTTCATTATCAACTTGTATGGCAGCTTGTTATTTCCAGTATATGTTTTCTACAAGTCTACGGTATTTCCTGTGGTGAATAATATTGTCCGTCCACTCCTATCCGTCTGTTGTACTGAGGGATAGGGGGCAGAGTTGCTTAGGAAGTCAAGTCTGACAACAGTAAGCTTTTTTTTAATGCCAGGCCATGTGGGTGCAAAAGGAAATGAACAAGCTAACATGCACGTGGGCCTGGCCACTGTGGAAAGCGGGCGAGCCATGGACCAGGCTTATTAAGTGAATGTTCTCAGAGATGCAGGGAGATTACAGAAATGAAAGGGTGACTCCACAATCTTGACCAGACTGCAAGAATATCAAGTCAATTGGGAAGAAGCCTGCCAAGAACGCTACATTGGGGAGGGGGCGGGGGGCACGAATAGTCAACCAACACATAACTGGTGTGACGTCATCCGCTGCATCCCGAGGGAGATACCGAGAAGCGGGTGTGAGCATCTATGGGCTAAATGGCCCCATGTGCGGTGAGGGTAATCAGACGACTAACTAACTGTTGCTCTGTGACTGGCAGTGTATATACGTTGAATGAAGCTGGTGATCTAGGAAAGCCCTGTGGCAGACCTGGATCAGGCTACCAACTACCTAACCAGAGAAAGCTCATTCCTCTGGAACTGAGCAGCATCTAGCCATCTGGTGATGAGGGGATGCATGAGTTTAACGACCATGTTCATGAGGTAGTCAAAGGGTGGGGACATGACAAATCATGGAGATATCCGTGTGATCTGTGAGAGGAGACTGGAGAAGTCATGGAGATATTCGTGTGGAGAAGTCATGGACATATCTGTACGATGCAGGTCCGCATGGCCGAATGGATAAGAACGCGTGTTGTTAAACATCCGGTGTGCTGATGCCGAGGTTAGCGGTTCATCCCCTACACCGGTCAACTGGACTAAATTGTTGACCTGTGGTCCTTGACTTTGGGACGTTAATTACAAGTACCTCTAGAGTCGGAGTGGGTTCGCCTGATGGCGAGGGACACTGTTAATAGGTAAAGCTAATCCACACGCAAAAATCAGTCCATCTGTCATTTACTGTCACTGTCATTTACTGCCAATATAGTACCTTGCGGTGTATGGCAGAGGGGTCTTTGAGCCTGAGGAATTAAGGCCGCCTGGCTAGTGCAGTCGCCGCGAACTGTGCAGGTTAGGAATTTCTTTTTGCCCCCGACAGAAAAAATCCCACACCTTACCGAGGATTCGAACCCGGGTCTCCCGATTGAGAGTCCGGCGTTCTAGCCACTCGGCTAGCCGATCCTCTAAAAAAATATCAGTCCATCACGACTATAAATAGTGTGTACTGTCTACGCTTGAGCTCAAAGCGAGCGAGGCAAAAAAAAAAAAAAAAAATCCGTGTGATCTGTGGGCGGAGACTTGAGAAGTCATGGAGATATCCGCGTACAAACATAACATTAAAGTGATTGTTGCATTTCAAACAGAAAAGTGCCAAATCTGAAGAAGAGCTGGGTGTCTCAGTCCTATTTTACATAATTTGACAATATAATATAGAAGGCAAAAGAAGACCTAAAGATGAGACATTTTACGACATACGTTAAGTACAATTAAAAGGGCAAGGCGTATACAGTAGCGACAGCCCATCACATATTAATAGAAATAAAACATCACAGAGAAGACAAAAGAAATGTTTTCTGTGTCCCAGTTCTATATTGCATTGTTCATCATTTTACAGGTTATGCAAATTAATGTGATCCTTTGCAAAAGAAACCAAACCATCCGTTCTCGTTGTCAGCTGGCAGCAGTCATTCCTACTGTCAGCTCGATAACGTCGTCGGTCGTGGGCGTCACAGCTGTTAGTTCTAGAGTTACTGTCTACCGTGGGCACACTCACATGTGTTACCAATGTCATCATCTGTTACAGTTACCAATGTCAAGATCTGTCACATGTACACAGTAACAGCTTGTGCTGGTCGAGCTTCTGTCACGTCTTCTAAGAACCATGCCCCTTCCATGACTGTAATTTCCAAATCACCGTGATGTTTAACACAGCCCCATTGTTTCTGTTTCCCAAACATCACGCTGTTTATGTTCTTCGATGCCCAGATCTCGTAGAATGTCTGTGTTTCATCTAACTACGAACACAACATTCGCACCAATCAATGGCCTTTTCGGGTCGAAGGAAGAATAATAAATTCGTCATCATCACTGAGCGTCATGCCGGCTGGCGTAGGCGTTCATGACTCGCCACAGATCTCGGTCTTTGGTTTTCTGGATCAACTCTGCTGATGATATTCCTCCAGGCCACCGTCTCAATCCATCCAGCATCATTTCTCTTGCTTTGCCTCTGCCTCTCCTCCCCTTGATCTTTCCAGTTGTCACGATGTTCTCCTATACCTCTCTTCTCATCACATGACCAAAGAAAGCTGTTTGTCTATTTTTTATTGCATTATCCGCCACCAATACTGTGTCATCTGCATAGTGCATATTGTTCATATTATAACATCCGATAAGTATACCTGGCTTCTCTTTGATCTCTCTCATTATTACATCGCTATAGAGGGAGAAGAGATCCGATGACAAGACACATCCCTGTCGTACTCCTAGCTTTATTTGTTCATAACTGCCCTCTTTATTTCCCATTTTAATTGCTGCTACTTTGTTCCAGTGAATATTCTTTACTATTCTGAGATTGTTCACATCAATGTTAATATCTTCCAACATTTTAATCAGTTCATCATGATTTAGAAGTGAAAGTGCCGATGCTAATATTGAAAGTCTAATTAATACCCACGACGGCTTATCTTGTAAACAAATGCCGGAAAGAATGTCGGATGTTTCAGCCGAAAGATGCAAAAAGCTCTGTTGTAAACACGATCAGTGCAGTTACATGCAGCACACAACACAATAAGAAAAATATTGGACGAACAAAGAAGGAAGAAAGAAAGAAAAAGAAAGAAAGACAGACAGAGAAAGAAAGAAAGAAAGAAAGATTGATTGATTGATTGATTGATTGATTGATTGATTGATTGATTTAGGAACCGACATCACAGCATTCGGGACATTCCCATAAGCGCTCCGTCCCCATCCTCAGCAGCCAGCGAAGAGTTCTAACACTAATAGTTCCAGTAGCAATCTGATTATATGTCCGCCTCGCCTTTCCTCTGAGCGTCGATCGTCGGCCAAATCCCCTCGTCACACCTCGCTGCCTCATTCTTGCCAGACTATGGTGACCCATTTGCTCCTCCGAGGTGTACACGTGCTCCCACAAGGCCGCAACCACGTCTGTTTTGTCATGCATCAATACTCCATCAAGTTTTGCCAAAAGAAAGAAAGAAAGAAAGAACACTGAATAATTGTATAAAACACATACAGCTTTATGTATAATCTAAGTTACTTCTAGACAGAACCAGCCACAATGATCAAAGTCGGTTCCCACCGCTTGAGACGTGAAAGAAATATCACCCAAATGCGTAAAGTAAATTGCAGCTACTTTCCACGGTTGTTAGCTTGGAAAAGATGAAAGAAATAACACCCAGACTAGGTCCAAGTAGAATGTTAAGATGAGGGATTTAAAAAATGTCATCGTTTCTCAGCATATAGTAAAATGTAACAACAATGACATTGCCTCAATTCAATGGGGGAACAGCAAAGTCTGAAAAGTCAAACTTGCTGCATGCGTCAACAGTGCAGGATCACATCAAAGCCATTCATTATTGACCTTCTTGTTGGTCATCTCTGTTCCTGTTATATTGACCTCCTGTATTCAACCATAACTGGACCAGTGTAAGCTATTGGGTCAACTAGCGTTGACCCGACAATTGTAGCACCTGCTCTACCTATTCACAACACGACCAAGGGATCTGAACACGTTTACAGTCCATGGTTAACGGTACACAACCATCGAGTCATTAAGTTATCCGCCCTTGTCTTCCATTGGAATGGCCACCATCTTGATTCAATATTCTTTGCATTGAATTTTCCGCTATACGCCCTGTTCGTCTCTTTGACAACTATTTGTCACATCTTTACATGGCCAGTTTTCCGTGATCATAGGCCGTGCCGTGTTGATTTCTTTATTTGTTGATTATTTCCCCGTATTTATTCGAACATGAAATCCAGGAGGGAACAAGCCCCTCTATGCTGCGTTAACCGACCATATTGAAGACATAACCAGAAAGCAAGAAATTACGATTAGGGAAATAATTGATGAATACAGGCGGTATCTTTGAAGTGGCTCAAGCTTACTGTGTCAAATAGGTAGCTGTGAACTTGAAAGGATCTAACAGGACTGATCCGCCCATTTTCTTTAATAGTCCATTTACTAGAGCACCCGGGAACAAATAGTTATTGCAGGCTGGCTATGATTGGTGTATTAAAACAGTACTTGACAGTATTAATGATCATAAGGTAAATGGGAGATTTGTATGGGAAAGCTTTTTCTTGTAACACCCTTTTTGTGTCCTTGAACCCAGGTGGGCCAACATTAGGTCTGTAAAGTCAGTTAGTTGCATATCCTTTAAAGGACGTCGCAGTCAACGCCAGCATTTATTATTATTATTTTTTTTTGTTTGCTGTTTGTGATTTCTTGACAGGTTTACGTGAAGTAGTTTGCGATTGATTTCTGAACGACCGGCACTTATACCATTGTGTGAAAACCAACTCAAGGTGGTCTGCTGCCAAATCGTCCTCAACTGTTTCTAATGCTGTATGCGGGATTATGAATTGCGTCCGTAACCCCTTCGCAGGGGCAACAAAACAACGACGACAACAACAACAACAACAACAACAAAGCATTTCCATTAGCGGGAAGCCGTTGTGGCTATGTGAAGTGCAAGGATCATCACATTTTTCAGGCCCGAGTGCACGGAGGGATAGATGGTCAGTCTTTCTCTCCCGTAGCGAATGGTGAGAGCTGGCATCGAACCCTTGTCAGACATCCTTAACCGCCATTGTCAGATGACGTCATGACGGTTAACGACAAGGCGTCCGTTACCCGGTCTGTGTAAAATGTTGCCTGACCTTTGCGATAAATTCCAAACCCCAGGCTGATATACTAGGGTAGTTTACCTTAAGTAGCTTGCCATTGCTTTCTGAACAAAAAGTCAACGTTGAATTCCAACTGACCGGTGTAGGGGATGAATCTCATAACCCGCCGTCAGGGCATGGGCAGTTTAAGCGCATGAAGCCCGGCGACCAGGTCTGCAATGACCCGACATTACTGCTTCTTGTAATGCTCGGGCGTTGAAGAAAGACAACCTGAAGCCTACAGGAAAAGTCCACAGATCAGAATGTCATGGAAGGAACACTGGCTGGGGAGTTACCGTGTCTGCTTCAGGTTCGGGAGGTACCCGTTCGATCTCAGCACAGGACCGGACATTCTTCCTACAATCATTAGTACCCAATGATATTACACGTCGCCATAATTTCTTGAGTGGTGAGCTATGAGAAATGACAGTCTCGGAAAAGGGCTAAAAAGTGCATCTGTATGTGTTGGAAGCGACGCACAGAACATCATAACTCCATCGACGACCCCAACAGTCCTTCGAAAAAAAAAAACTGCACTCGTGAACTGGATGACGGAGCCCGAAATTGAACCTAGGATCTCCGTTGCGTGACACAGGCGGCTTGACCACGTGTCCATGGAAACCATCCGTTCATTAGTGAAATGTAATGCATAGAAATGTAAGTTGTTGTTTATCATGAGCAGCGGCTGATCGAGTGACTAAAACGCTGAATTCTCCTTCAGGAGACCCCGGTTCGAATCCTCGGTAAAGTGTGGATATGTTTCTGTCGGGGGCAAAAAGAAAACCCTATCCTGAACAGTTCGCGACGACTGCACTAGCCAGGCGGCCTTAATTCCCCAGGCTCAAGACTTCCCTGTCCTACACCGCAAGGTACTATAGACAGTAGATGACAGTTTGAAAGTTATTTATAATATCTCACCGGTAAAAAACCTCTACTTCTAATCTACTTCTATGAACGCCAATCCTCTTCCGCCTTCCCTTCTTCGTTCCTCTTTCAAGGAAAGTGTGTCACACCTGTTTATGCATCTCAAAGGTCAGTATGTCCGACTGCGGCATGCATTTGTGTGTGTAAGAGTTGTTTCTCTAGACAGATTCCATCCAAGGCAATTGTCTCTATTTCCTCGCGTATAAGTTTTATTTGCTAACAGTTTTGCCAGAACAGTAGCCCAAGGCCTGCTCTTCGCGATTTCTAATTGCTTTAGGATTTTTAGCGTGTGCCCCATTTTAGCGTGTGCACGGAACCTTCTGTTTTTCGCCCTTCTCCGAGAGGGTTAAGTAACTAATAACACTACCCGTGAGATCAAGAGGACACGTAGTATCATTATATGCATATGATTCGTGATGATAACTGTTAGCCATGTTCTGAGGACGAGCCTTGAACCAGTAATCTCTGTCACGGTTCCCCACAAATAGTCTGATAGTTCTCTTGTGAATACAGCATTCACATTAATAGTCTGAGGTTAGCATGGCCGAATGAATAAGAACGCGTGTTCTTAAACATCCGGTGTGCTGATGCCGAGGTACGGGGTTCAACCCCTACACCGGACAGGTGGGCTAAGATGGGGACTTCTTGTCGTCGACTTGGTGACTAAATTACAAGTACCTCTGAGGCTGGAGTAGGTTCGCCTGATTGCAAGGGACACTGGTGATAGGGAAAGCTAACCCACACGCAGAATTCAGTCCTTTGCTAGTATAAATTGTATGTATGGACTACACGCCGGCTTCGTGGCTTAGAGGTTATGACTTTTCTCCGTAATCTCGTATACTCTCGTCGGTGACGTGATGACGGTGAGAATAAGCAGTGGTTCGAATCGCATCGGTAACTTACGGGGTATGTGAGCCGGCCGCTCAGAAAGCAATGGCAAACTACTGAGCGTAATCTTGCCAAGAAATCAACAAACAGCTGAAAGATGCTGGTGTTGACAGCGATGTCCTGTAAAGAATATGCAAAAAAAAAAAAATATGGACTACGCATGAGGTCAAAGTGAGCGAGCGCGCAAAAAAAAAAAGACGAAAAAGAAATACAAAAAAAAAAAAAAAAAAAGGAAAGAAAAGAAACAACCCCCATTAATAGCCTAATAGTTCCCGGGAAGGTTAACCCGGTCAACAAATGCCCGCAGAACGGCGCAAGAACGCAGCTCTGCTGTAAACAGGCACAACGCAATCACGTCCGAAAAAAAAAAAACAACTCCGGATGAACGAAGAAGAAGAAGAAGTCTAATAGTTCTCTTGTGAATACAGAATTCACACTAATAGTTCAGTAGCTCTCCTAACAATACAGCATCAAACGCCAATCAGTAAATGGGAATCTGTTAATTAGGGAAGGTGGACAAATTGGCACTGTCAAAACTGTCTAAAGTACCTTGAGGTGTAGGACAGTGGTTTTGAGCCTGAGGAATTAATACTGCCTGGCTAGTGCAGTTGTCGCCAACTGTTAGGGTTAGAGTTCTCTTTTTGTTCCCGACAGAAGAAAATCCATTACCTTACCGAAGATTCGAACCCGGGTCTCCCGAATGGTAGCTCGGCTTTCTAGCCACTCGGTCAGATGCTCCTGGGTGGACAAAAACCACAGTTAAATGTCCAACTTTGAAATATAGGGCTTCTCGTGCCCACGATCATTTACATGGCTTTGGGTATTTAGATAGAATTACGAGCTATTCCAATTCGCCGCTGTTAGTTTAGGGCACCGGGGATGCCAAGCCATTGTCAAATAATTTGTCACTGTTCTGTTTTGTTTCCTTTTGTCACATTGGCCTGAAATTGCTAATAGACATGAAGGAAAAGAAAAGACCCAGGCACAAGGAAGACATATGGTTCTATTCATCGATCAACCGTTGGTCCACTTGAGGAGCAACCAGTAACCCGCCACTGTGGCCTTCCCGGGCGAGGAGTTAAGGGCCACCAAGATGGCATGCCAATCAGCGGGGGTGGCTCTGGCCGTACCGTGTATTTAGGGGCCATAAATAAGTCAGTACTTGTGGCCAGCTGACTGGCATGTGTAGGTCGGGTACAATTAGGTCTATTCATTCTAGTTCTCACCGGGTGGACAGAGGCCACTGTTGTCAACATTTGTACTAATGCGCATACGAGTTAAACTTCCGATGCTCTGATGACAGGGTAGGGTTCAGCAGTTGGACTTTCTGACTTCTCATTCAGAAAGCAAAGGCAAACGAAAAGTCAGTTGCATATCCTTTACAGGAAGTCGCAGTCAACCCCAGCCTTTTTTGGTTGTTTGTAGTCTCTTGCGCTGGTTTTTTTTTTTTTTTTTTTTTTGGTTTAAATAAAATGATATGCCGATCGTTCAGAAAGCAGTGGCAAGCTACTAAAACTAACCTCGCCAAGAGATCACAAAGGCAAACTACTAAACGTAAAATGCCCTAGTAAATTAACGTAGGATTGGGGTTGGTCGCAACGTCCTTCAAAGGATATACAGCATTTATGCGTCTACATCTCCTGATACAATTCAGCTGAAGAACACACTGGTTCCCGTGGGCGCTCGTGTGTATGTGTGTGTGCGCGTGTGTGCGGTGCTCGTGTGTGCGGTGCGCGTGTGTGCGTGTGCTTGTCTGTGTGTTATATTACGACAGCCCATGCCATATATTTGTCCCGCGGCAGTAGGGTGACTATACGCTTTCCTGCTGGTCCGGTAATCGATTCAAATTCATATTCATTTTTCAAACTAACGAGAACTTCCAGGTCGACCCAATCTAAAATGAACACAAGTTAATGCCTTGGAGAGTGAAGGCGGTCGGTGGGACTACATCCCCCTACGAACGCCTTCGTCTGTCAACATAGTACTGGCACTTTGAAGTCTTCACAGACAATAGTTTGTCTGTCACATTCTACTTCAAAGAAGGCATAACTACAACCCACGAGGCCAATAGCTAAAGTGACTGATCAGACAAATTTGCGCTGTAGATGTTCATCCTCAATGGAGGCATGTGAACACATGGTCATTTCCACCACCACGCACCATCTGACGTCTCACACGCTCAAAGTGTGACTTATGTGCAATCTTTTTCTCCTTTGTCTTTATTCCATTTCTGATCTTTGCCCTCCATGCAACACGATCAGCGGCGACTTGCTCCCAAGGTGCAATATCAATGCCTATATCAATCATGCCCCGCTTACACACATCTTTGTATCATTGCAGAGGCCGACCTGAATTCTTTTACCCATCTGTAATTCATCAAACAAGTTGTTCTTTTGTATTCTATCGTCATCCACCCTCTTAATGTGTCATACCCATCTAAGTCTTCGAACACTGAGCATGGAGCAAACCATCACACAACCTGATCTTTCCAATACTTCAGTATTTGTGATTCTGTCTTGCCACTTAATACCAAGTATTCTTCGCAGACACGGCATATGAAAGCTGTTTAATCGTTTCTCTTGGCGTGAGTAAGTTGTCCAGGCTTCACCGCCATGAAAAAAAAAGAGTACTAAGGACACAGGCTTGATAGACAAGACTTTTGTTTTGGCAGTAAGCTTCCTGTTCTCACAGACTCTTTTTGTTAACCTGTTCATTGTTGTTGCTTCCTCATGTTCCTGATGTTGGCTGGTATTTAGTAATTTCTCTGTTGCTATCTTGATTGCCTCGATTTCAGCATCATAGTTATGGCAGTACTTTCCTGTTGGTACTCTGGCCGTGTCCCTAGTATTATTTGGGTTTCTATGTACACTCCCACTCCTCCATTTCGAACATCATTTTGTGCTGACCCATCTGTGTAGACACGGATCCCGAGGTCCTGTGGGTATTCTTCATCAAGGAAGCTGAAAGTGGCTGTTATGCGCTGCACACTGTTCTGTTCTTCCATGTCAAATATTCCTCTCACTTTTGTCTGGATTTGTAGTGATAGTCTATGTTCATCTTTCCATGGAGTTCGCCCTGGAATAGTTTTCAGGGGGATACCAACTGTGGGCATATCGATGGTTTCTCTGCAGAGTCGTTTGGCGTGGTGGATAAAACTTCTTCTTTTCTACCGCCCCAAGCAAAGTTTTCAAATCTGTTCTTCATAGGGTGGCCTGGCAAGCTGAGGAACTTTTCTGCTTGTATTAGCGTTTTCGTATCTCTGCGCTCTCTCAGTGCTTGTGTCCTCCCCATATTCTCCCTATCCATTATAGGAGTTGATCTCATCCCTCCTGTGATGACTCTAAGTGCTTGATTTTGCACCTTGCCCAGCTCTTGTAGTGTGGTTGTTGATACTGAACACCACGCAGTTAATCCGTATTCCAGGTGTGGTCATATGCTCTGTTGATAAACTTTGCTAAGTATTTTCCCACTGACTCCCCATGTGGTTCCACTTAGTTTTCTCAGTATGGCTATTTTCCTTTTGGCTTTTGCTACTGCTTTGTTGATGTTCTTTTTCCATGTCAGTCTGTCATCAAATGTTACTCCAAGGTATTTTGATTATTTATCTTCTCATGGGGGTATACCATTTATTTGGATGATCCCTGCCTTTTGTTTTGGAGAGAGAGTAAATAGAGTGGTGCTGCACTTGTCAGTGTTTATGCTGACACACCATCTATTTGCCCATGCAGCAAATGTATCTACAGCTTTTTGTAGCGATCTGGTGGCCACTGATGCATGTTTATTTGTGCTCCATAGAACCAGGTCATCAGCGTACATTGCCGCTTTAATTCCATGCGGTAGATTAGCAACAAGATCATCGATGGAGATTAGAAAAAGTGTGGGGGACAAGACTCCGCCCTGGGGAACACCGTGAAGCAGTAGTACTTTCTTGCTATTGAGTCCGTCTGTCTGTACTCGGGCTCTTCTGTTGTGCAAGTGGTGCTCTTGGCTGGGTTTGGCCTCTGATTGCTTTCTACACACTTCCACATCATTATGCAACTGCACAAGTTCACTACTCCAGTAGGGTTTATAATGTTTACTGGCTCCTCTTGGTACTGTTTCTCGCGCTGCCTGTAGTATGCATTTCCCAAACTCTTCAACTACTTTTAACCAGTATGCTGGTGCGATGCTTGTACACTGCCCAGTCTGCTTTCTTGTAGTTCCACCTCGAGAGGGTGCTGCTTTCGCTTACAAGCTCATTTTCTACTGTTAGAAAGACTGGTCGATGGTCACTGCGACCAAGTTACTTCCCAACAATTCGTGTAATGTTCCACTCCAGGTCTGGTGAATGAAAAGCCAGGTCAGGTGTAGTTGTAGTGTGCCATAATCTCGAGTAGAAAGTATGTGGGTCAGACGGCTTTTTAGTCAACATGAATCTATTCTCATCCTGCCAGTCTTCCAGTCTCTCTCCTCTCTGGTCCATGTGACCATAGCCGCAAC
This sequence comes from Cepaea hortensis, assembly GCA_963921405.1. Classification (NCBI taxonomy): domain Eukaryota; kingdom Metazoa; phylum Mollusca; class Gastropoda; order Stylommatophora; family Helicidae; genus Cepaea; species Cepaea hortensis. The sequence goes on along the minus strand of OY992897.1, from coordinate 44,867,719 downwards.
TCTGCGAGTGGCTGTTGAAATCGCCACACACAATCATGTTTTTTTCTTTTAACGGTAGTGTGTCCAGTGCCTGTGGGTGGTCACTTGGACAGTAGTAAATCAGATGAAGGTCTGTATTGCCTGTCTTAAGTTTAAGTGTCTGATGTTCAGCCCCTTCCATGTAGACTTCAATTTGGCAAGCAGTGATGTTATTTTTTTTACAAGAGTCAGTACTCCACCCTTTCGCCTGTCCTTTCGGTCAGATCGGTAACACTGGTAGCCTCTGAATTTGAAGACTATATTTTCGTTGAGGTGAGTTTATTGTAAGCAACATACGCTTAATTTTTCTTGGTCCAAGATGTTTTCTAGTTCTATTTTTTTGTTGTTGACTCCCTCCGCATTTCAGTGCATTATTTTTAGTCTTTTTTTGTTATGGCCAGACGCTCTATCCTCATGTCCCCTGGCTCCACAGGACATTTGAGAAGAACCTCCAGTAGTTGTGGTCGGACCCTTTCGAGGCATAGGGCCCGGCACTGCACCTGCCTGGGGGTCCAAAGCAGGGCGACCACCATAACATTTAGCTGTAGTCGACATATTTCATGGCGTAATTGCATGGCATCCTGATTTCTGTGGTGCCCCTCCTGGCTGGTTGCCTCCGTCTTCAGCACCTTTCTTTTACTAGAGCAGACTGTGGTCTTACTCGAGTATAGGTGTGTAGGCACGCACACACGTGTCTGTGCATGCATGTACGTGCATACACATCAAGAGCTTTCTGGTTATTTCTCGGCGCCAGTGACTCGCTGAAGTTGCACACGAAGACCATGTAAACGATAAACAGAGTCTATAGGAATCTCGATATTCGAGGCACATAAACGGGCACTCGCCTGTTTATGTTTCATCTTGACACCGCAAGGCACAAGACGAACACTATGCGATGATGATAATGATGAATTTACTTCTTTATTTCTTAATCTGTCCTTCTCTTGGTGTGTAAGAGTCTGGTGAGCGCGGCTGTGGGAAACGTCGTGGCGTCTGGGAAGATCAGCTGTGAACTGGCAGGGGTCAGACGAGAGAGATAATGCTGGAAGAACTGTAGAAGTGGCAGGGGTCAGCCGAGAGAGATGATGCTGGATGGACTGTAGAAGTGGCAGGGGCAGGGGTCAGTCGAGAGAGATGATGCTAGAATTACTGTCGAAGTGGCAGGGGTCAGCCGAGAGAGATGATGCTGGAATGACTGTGGAAGTGGCAGTGGTCAGCCGAGAGAGATAATGCTGGAATGACTGTAGAAGTATTTTAAAGAACAGGCCGAGAGAGATGATGATGGATGGACTGTGGAAGAGGCATCATCTGTATATCGTGTATGGACTGTAGAAGTGGCATCATCTGTATATCGTGGATGGACTGTAGAAGTGGCATCATCTGTATATCGTGGGTGGACTGTAGAAGTGGCATCATCTGTATACCGTGGTTAGTGGGCTTGCTCGCCAAGATAGTGGTCTGGGTTCAACCCCCAGCAGAGGCAGGATGATTGTGTTCCTGAGCAATGCAGCCCTGGCGTGACCGAGTCTAATAAAAGTGTGTAGCAGACAGTTTAAACATCTTTTATGGAATTTGTCTCTGAAAGAAAGGCGTCGAGGAAGGGAACTGGCTATTTAACCTCATATGGCGTGGCTTAGATTTTGAAGGCATAACACTTCACACCGCAACTGCCGTATCTGCTATGGTACTTCCTTTACCTCCAGTGTGAGAGAGATAGTACGGGACCATATTAGTATGGGAGAGATGGTATGGGACCGTACTAGTATGTGAGAGATAGTATGGGCCCATATTAGTATGGGAGAGATAGTATGGGGCCATATTAGTATGGGAGAGATGGCGTGGAAGCGTATTAGTATGTGAAAAATGGTATGGGACCATATCAGTATGTGAGAGATGGTATGGGACAATACTATTATGTGAGAGATGGTATGGGACCATACTAGAATGTGAGAGATGGTATGGGACCGTATTAGTATGTGAGAGACGTCGCCAACTTGGTATGACATAACTACCAACGTGGAGCTCATGGAGAGAGTTGAGTTGAGTTGAGTTGAGTTAAGAACCGACATCAGTGCACTCAGGACATTCCCATACGTGCTCCGTCCCCTAGTTCAACAGCCAGCGAAGAGTCATACTACTAATCGTTCCCACCGCTATCTGATTAAAAGTTCTGGTCTTCCCTCTCAGTTTTGACACCTGCCGATCCCCCGCAATCTCATTCTTTCCACATATGGGTTCTCAACCTGTTCCTCCGCCTTCCCCACATGGTCCCACAAGCACACGACAACCCCCCCCCCCCCTTGCCCATAGGCAAAATTCCACCAAGAGGTGCCTTCCCTACTAGTCTATCAGCCTGTTCATTCCCTCGTACACCCGCATGGCCAGGGCAAAATATCCATACAATTCTCACGATCTGTGACCTCTGAAGCGACGAGAGCCATTCCACACGAAACATTCCTTTCTCCACCTTTGCTAAGCATACTCTTTGAATCCGTAATGAATACAACGTGTGTTGCAGTAGTCTCCTCTAGCCACCGGAATGCCGCTGTTACTGCCTCCACCTCCATTCTCATGCTGGAGGTCGTAGTCTCATATGCCAGACTCTCCTTTTTCAAAACTCGCCCATTAGCCTTTGCAATAAAGCCCCAGCCACTACGTCTGTTTCTCACCATTGACCCATCGGTGTAGATGACAATGTCACCTTGATGTGTGTTGCTCTGGATCAGCTGTTGCACTTCAAACTCAGTGCGGCCTGCTGCCCATTCTCCGCACTCACGACCCAGTGTTATTATTACATTGTGCCAGTCCGTCATGTCTTCCTTAACTTCCACCCACTCTCTTTCACGATTGATGGTCTCTAGATCACACACCTGACTTATAGAAAGTTCTGCCTGTGCCATCCAGGTCTTGCCTCGTCTTAGTCTATGACCCGTAACCATATTCATTGCTGCATGCAGCGGGTGATCCCTGTCTGCGGCAACTCTCAGGTACCATTGAGTCTGAAGGACCCTATGCCTATCCGTCATTGTTGGTAGCGCCAGGATATGCCTCATGCATATAATTGGTGTGTACTTTGTGCACCCCAGGATTAACCACAAGGCAACATTCTGTATGCGCTTTCAAGCTGGCTCTTTGATACTGTCAGCAGCCCCAAACCATACTCAATGACAGAAATTATTAACTGCTGAAAGAGCCTGTACGGCATCCTCTGATCTACCCCAGTTGTTGCCATAGCCCTCAATGCATTAAGTCCCCTACCAGCCTTCACCACCAAAGCCTCCACATGATCCTAAAAAGACAAACACCTGTCAAAGGTGAAACCCAAGTACTTCAATTTACTCTCTCAACTAAGAGGACATCCATTCAACATAATACCTGGGACGTCTGCCTTGACAATCCGGTTATCCAAGGAGTACCACACAACCGATGCCTTGTCTGGGTTTATAATGGCCCCTGCGTCCCTGCACCACTCCGCCACCCTGTTTACCGCCACCTGTAAGTCTTTCGCCAAACTGGCCCTGTCTCTGCCCTGTCTGTACACCAGCACATCATCTGCAAATGTCAAGATTCTACCCACACCTGGTGTCTCAATAGCTGCGATTTTGCTGGTGTAGACATTAAAGAACACTGGGGACAAGGCAGATCCCTGCGGCAACCCAGGTGTAATAGTACAGGGGTCAGAAGTCCAGGAACCCATGTGCAGTGCAACCTTACGCTCATAAAGGACTGCCGAAACCCATCTAACAAGGCAAGGGAAGACCTCCATGTCCAACAGTGTGCATATCAACCGATCATACCTGACCCTGTTATACTCATGCTCCAGGTCAAGAGCTACCGCCACTGTCTCCTTTATATCCTGGAAGCCTCATAGACATCGAACGCAAAAGTTGCAGCATTGGCCCAGGTGTCCTTTCCCGGCCGGTAGCTCCCGAGTCCTTGGGGAAGCAGATTCCGACTTTCCAAATGTTTCTGGAACCTGCGTGCTACTATTTTTTCGAGGACTTTGCCATACGTGTTTTGCAGGGTTATGATTCAGTATCCATTAAGTCTGGAGTGATCCTTTGGGAGGGGACCAGGTAGCTGTGCAGCCAATCATGGGGTATTTCCGCCGTATTGATGATTAGGTTGAAACAAAGAGCCATCTCCTCCAAGTCTCCATCATTTATGTTCCTCATATGGGAGTACCTCACCCCATCCGGACCTGGCGCTGTGTCTTTAGCCCGCTTCAGTACCCGTCTAATGTCCGCCACTTTAATCTCACAGTCCTCCTTCCTATTGACCCGTGACAAGGCTTCTCTGACGTTATCTCTAATAACCCTATTTTACTGATACGTCTGTTTTAAAAATCGCGCAAGAAGAGCCTCCCCTTTGTCCTTGTCAGTTGTCATACGTCGGTTGTTATCATCATAAACGGTATAATGTGTACCAGTCATCGCCTGTCTCTTCATCTGCCTGTGCAGCCTCCAGAATTTTCCCAATGTCACACCCCCACCGATTTCATTGATGAACTGTTCCCACTTAATCCTCTTTGCCTCTGCTGCCTGGAGTTTAAAATCCATCACCTTTACTTTTGTATACCTTTCAGCCTCTTCCAATTCTGTGTCAACTGAATTGGTTGCTCTCCGCACCCTCTGCCAATTCCTTATGGCCACCCTCTTTTCCCACCATGAATTCTCCACCTCTGGTGTCCACCATGGTGGTTGGGTGAAGATTCTTCTTGTTGATTTAGATCTTCCCTGTGATCTAAGACGCTCCAAGAGCGAAGAGTGGTCGAGCTCTTATAGTCCTAACTGTGCTGGACTTAGGTATCAGCACAGAACAGGGGAGGTGGTCACTTCCATGGTCTCCAAGGACGCTCCATTTTATATCTGATGCCGCCTCTTGGGATACAAGCGCCAGGTCGATGGCCGTGTCAGGGTCCCCCGGTCTCATTGCTAGCCTAGTGGGTGTCCCGTCATTTAGACAGACAACATCCGTCTCAAGCAAGGCCTCAGCAAGAGCAGTAACCTGCCTGTTCTCTCCTGTCCTGTCCCATTCCTTGGCGCGGGCGTTGAAATCACCACATATCATATACCTGGAACCTGGGGTGTCCACTAAACGTTTCAACCAGTCCCAACTCTCTCTGCTGATACAAGATTCCCCACTCACATATACATTTATCAGGTTCCAGCTGTATCGGCCGATTTGTATCCGCATTCCCTGCACTCACGGAGAGAACTAAACAAATTCCAGTGAACCAAGGGGTGAAGTGAAGACTCTGGCGCTAGATATAACATACACTGAGAAAACAATATAACAAGACACTATCTCGTCTGGAACCACAAGACAAACGAAATAATGGGAGACCTAGAAACTCACGGAGAAGAAAATTACGGCTACAGATGAATAATTTGATAGGGCACCGACGGAGCTGCAAGAGGTGGATACATATAGGGCTTGATTGGCTGAGGACCTGTACTCCAATTAGGGATAAAGGCAAAAAGACGAAGATATTATTTGGTTCCCAGTTGTGCTGTCCTCAAATATCTTTCTCTGCCATCATATGTCACCCCCCCCCCCCCTTCCTTACCTAGTATTTCCCTACATTAGACTTATTTCTCTTTTCCACATCCTCTTTTGATATACTCCAAACATTCCATGTGTCATTTCCTTAAGGTTGTAATAAGTGATCTTGTGACACCTGCAGCTCTGAATACCCCATCATTTGTCTTCTTCTCTTCCAACGATATTCCCTAGAACCGCATCCGCATTGAGTCCAGCAACGCAGATGATCTGTTTCAAATCAAGACAAAATACGCACACAGAACCAAGCTAGTACACAGCCGAAATCTCTAGCCCTAGGAGACACATTATGTACCTGCCCACCGCCCTGTATCTAGTGTTGCTAGAAGCAGCCAAGCTTGAAGTTGTCACAAAGCGTTTAAAGCACGGAGGGGTTACACTAGGGAGACAGTGACCACAGCTAACTACAGGGATTACACAGTCCAGCCAGCAAACATGTACGTGCTCCGAGATATCACTATATTCCCTTCTTGGTTAATTGCCCGTGAAACCAGCAGTTTATATCTCCCATCTAATCCTTGTCTGAGAGGGAGGCTTCGTGCAGATATTTGCTGGTAGTTTATTTTTCTGCTTGTTTCTGTTTATTACTTTTTCATTCAGCTGTATTTTATTTCTTTCTTTCAAAAATGCAGGTAGCAGACAGAAGGACAGACAAACGGGTAGAGGGACAGATCGACAGATAGAGACATAGATTTACAGGCAGACAAACGGGTTGAATGGATGGTCGGATAGGTGGCTGTATGGACCGACGGACGGGCGCATCGACTGACCGACAGACACACTGATATGTAGATAGGTTCGCAGGTAGGTTGATAGAGAGGTAGATAGATATATATAGATATATACAGACAGAGTTGAAAGGGATTAGATGACTGGCAGACGAGTCCACTACACGTATAGTTCCCACTCTCAAATCAATGTTTGATTTCCGACTTGTTGAAGTCCTTGACATGGCTACAAGGGTGGGGCTGTGGGAGAGACTGGCCTCCCGATTCGGTACCAAAGTACCAACTCCAAGGGGAATGTAACAGAGCTCTTCTTCCCTTCTCAGAAGCCAGTAACCAGCAGGGTGCGCAAGACTGGTTCTTAAGCTTTACATCCGTGGGTTCTTAATCTTTACATCCGTGGGTTCTCGAACTTTAAATCTGTTCTTCCTTGGAGTTTACATGTGCGGGTTCTTAAACTGTACATGTTCGTGCTCTTGAGCTTCATGGGTTCTTAAACTTTACACCCGTGAGCCACCATTAGTAGTGGGGCTCTTCATTGACTGTTGGGTACCGAACGCGTACGGTAATATCCCTAGTGCTGTAATGTCGATTCTTGACTCAACTCAATTCAAAAGCTGCGGAGAGGTATATAAGGTGTATCCATATCGTGATATAGCACACTACATTAGGGCTGAGTCAGATTAGGCCTAGGTTGGGAATGATTTCCTGGCCAGTTTTAAGTATTTCATCGTCAACAGACTCCGAATCAATGCCCAGAAGTAGAAAGAAGAAAAAAAAATTGGAGAGAGAGAGAGAGAGAGAGAGAGAGAGAGAGAGAGAGAGAGAGAGAGAGAGAGAGAGAGAGAGAGAGAGACAGACAAACGGACTTTATTTTCAAAGGGTAACAAATTGGGCACACAGGCCTGCCTTACATTTGGCCCTTCCAATCACTCACCTTTTGTTCATCAATAGTGCATAATACATTCACATAGGGAAAAAATCATAGTCAAAAGAATGTTGTAAACATAAACAATGCATATTCCCATGTTATGAGACACATCCCCCACCCACCCACCCATCCCCCATCCACCCATACAATCCATACACACATCCCCCACCCAACCACACACATCCAGACACACATACATGCCCCCACCCATCCATACATCCCCCACACCCCATACCTACACACACCCACACCTACACACACCTCCCCACCCACACACACATCTCCCACTCAACACACATCCCCCACACACATTCCCCACCCACCCACAGACCCCAGGCACACATACATGCACCTACCCACACATCCCCCAGCTATACACATCTCCACATCCACACACACATCGTTTACCCACCAACACTCACCCACCCACATATCCTTAACCACCCACCCACACACCCCCAACCACCCAGCCAAACACACATCCCCCAACCACACATCCCCCACCCACAATATCCCCGCCAACTCATACATACCGCACCTACCCACACACACAAACTTGCATCCACCCACATTTCCCCCACTTACACACATCACCACCCACACAATCTTCCCCAACCCACCCACACATCCCGAACCCCCACACACATACATCCCCCTCCCATCCCCCAACCAGCACACACTCACCTACCCACACATCCACCACCCATCCACCCCCAATCACCCATCCACCAAACACACATCCCTTAACCACACATCCCTCACCCACACACACCCCCTCCCACACACAAATCTCCCCACCCACATACACATAAACACACATCCCTCACACACACACATCCCCACGAAACAATACATCCCCATCCACAAACCCACACCTTCCACCCACACACCCCACCATCCACATATACCCCCACACACATCCCCGACCCACACACTTCTTCCCAACAACACACACACATCCCCCACACACATCCATCCACTCACGTACATCTACCCACCCACACTCACACACCCCAACCATCCAGCCAAACACACATCCCCAACTCTCACATACATCCTTTACCCACCCGCACATCCCACACCCAATCACACCTCCCCCACCACCAACACACCCCTCACCCACATACATCTCGCCTCCCACACAACACCCCAGCCATATACACATCCCCCACCCACACACACGTCCCCCACACACATCTCCCCATTCTCATCCCCACCCACACATCCCTTACCCACACACATCTCCCCACCCATCTCCCACCCACCCACACATCCTCACCTACAAACACCCTCACCACCCACACATACATCCTCCACCCACAGATACATCCTCCACCCACCCATACACACCTCCATCCACACATACATATCCCACACCCACACTCACATCCCCACACCCATCACACACCCATCCCTCAACCTACACACATCCCCCACACCCCTGCGTCTACAAATAGATGACATGTAGTATTGAGACATAGAGGAAGGTCGTTAATATAAACTTAAAAAAGGACCGGACCTAGTATTGAGCCATGGGGCACACCAATATTAATTTCTGTGGGTCTAGATAGACGGTTTAGAGAGAGAGAGAGAGAGAGAGAGAGAGAGAGAGAGAGAGAGAGAGAGAGAGAGAGAGAGAGTCTTTGCCCCTTATATAAGAAACATGCATATACACGAACATATACACGCGCGCGCACACACACACACACACACACACACACACACACACAATTCTCTGATATACAATGACTTCCTGTTGAGGAAGTGAGCGAGGCTCACCTCATTAGGAAGCGAGGCTCACATCATTAGGAAGCGAGGCTCACATCATTAGGAAGCGAGGCTCACATCATTAGGAAGCGAGGCTCACCTCATTAGGAAGCGAGGCTCACCTCATTAGGAAGCGAGGCTCACCTCATTAGGAAGCGAGGCTCACCTCCTTAGGAAGCGAGGCTCACCTCATTAGGAAGCGAGGCTCACCTCATTAGGAAGAGAGGCTCACCTCATTAGAAAGCGAGGCTCACCTCATTAGGAAGCGAGGCTCACCTCATTAGGAATCGAGGCTCATCTCATTAGGAAGCGAGGCTCACCTCATTAGGAAGCGAGGCTCATCTCATTAGGAAGCGAGGCTCACATCATTAGGAAGCGAGGCTCACCTCATTAGGAAGCGAGGCTCACATCATTAGGAAGCGAGGCTCACCTCATTAGGAAGCGAGGCTCACCTCATTAGGAAGCGAGGCTCACCTCATTAGTTAGCGAGGCTCACCTCAATAGGAATGGGGGTTCACCTCAGTAGGAAGCGAGGCTCACCTCATTAGGTAGCGAGGCTCACTTCATTAGGAAGCGAGGCTCACCTCATTAGGAAGCGAGGCTCACCTCATTAGGAAGCGAGGCTCACCTCATTAGGAAGCGAGGCTCACCTCAGTAGGAAGCGGCAGGCAGGTTCGAATACCGATATACTACAGTTAACTTTCAGTTTTCATATTGCCTACTGTCTCCTCTCATCTCTTCTCATTTCCAGGAGTTCCCGTCATTATGGAATTTAAAAAAAAAAACAGCAACAGACTCCCCATTTTCACGGATATTCATTATATATTTCTAGCACCATACTTTTAGACAGATGTGGTTGAGAAATGGCCATAATTACTATTCTTTATGAATTGTCTGTGAAACAAGCAGTTTCTATCTCCAATATATTCCTTGTGTGTGGTCCTTTTAGAAACGGTTGCAACTATTTCAGTGTGTATACCTCAACAACCATAGAGAGCTCGGTCCAAAAATACTGGTTGCCAGGAGACCAAGCCACCAAAAGGACATTAAAATTTTAAACATATTGTCTAATGTTTCCGGGAGTCTACTTCATCTCATCAGGCTCATGGCGTGAGTGCCGGTCATTCAGAAAGCAATGGCACACTACTGAACATAAACTTGCCAAGAAATCACAAATAGCCACAAAATGCTGGGGTTGACTGCGACGTCCTATAAAGGATTTGCAACTAACTTTTAAATGTTATCATGGTGAATGTTTTTAGTGACATCTGGTTTGCCTTTTGCTTCATTTGTGGTATCAAACGCTAGCACAGCTTCTTCTTCGTCTTCTTTGGTTTGCTTGAAATTGATAGTGTGTGTGTGTGTGTGTGTGTGTGTGTTTGTGTGTGTGTGCGTGTGTGTGTGTGTGTGCGTGCGTGCGTGCGTGCGTGTGTGTGTGTGTGTGTAGTGCTGTCTCGTGTATAGACGTCGCTGTCAGTTTTAGTTCATTTATTGTTCCATAATGTTTATCTTCTACTGTTGTCTCCCGAAGGTTTGTCTAGATATGCTGTCTTCGGTGCAATTTTGGAATATGTGATCTGCTGTCTGCGGCGCTTCGACGCTGGGTTCAAGAATTCGGAAGTTCACCTGTAGAGAAGATGAACGAGAAGGAAAGAAAAATGTGTGTATTTTTGACAAAGAGGTCCGACAATAAATTTCGAAATCCACATGTACACATGGCTGATCAGTACAGCTAATCACGACAACCTTCCCATAGTTTTCCACCATCCCAGTGGAAATTATATGCTGTGCAGACAGCAGAGCACATACTCCAGGATTGCCCAAACTACAACATATCCAGGCGAACCTTCTGGCCTAGAGAGACATCAATGGAAGATAAACTCTATGGACCGCTGAATGAACTAAAAAAGACTGTTAGATTCATACAAGAGACAACATTGCAGTTATAAACATATTTCAGGCGAACGAAAGAAGAAGAAGAAGAAGAAGAATATGCTGTGCACATTTGTTGACATCAATTTCAATTTTTTTTTTTTTTGGGGGGGGGGGGGGGGGGGAGGAAAGTCTGGATTCTGAAATGATATGCACGAAATGTTACAATGTGTATTAACGTTTTCCGAGTACACATTACAAGGCATGCATTTTATCAGGGGTGTATAATAGTGCGGGGCACCCTTGGGCAAGATAGGTGTAACATGTATGTACCCTCCCTCAGTCTTTTCCAGCAGACGGCTATACGCGCTATTAAAAGTTAAGACGGGAGAATTAACAAAACTAACTGTGGTTTGAATTAAGGCCAGTGATTGGCCTAGCCCCGGAAACAAAGGCTTAAGCGAGACAAAGGCTAGACAAAGCCGGTCTCGTCAATCGCCATGTTTTCTTCAAGTTAGCGAGTGACCCATTGTTAATGGGTTAATTAATAGCCTACTTATTCTCTGCGTTTTAGGTGAGCATTATATTATATAAAACATATCATGTTATGTATTAGGATAAATGCTTTGATGCAACTAATATCATGATTGAAGTTGTGTGTGTGAAAATTATGAGAATCGCTTTAATTGAAAAGTTGGTTTGCGTCAAGCAGTCTGGACATCGCCATTTTGTCCAGTCAGCTTTCATAAGCTTACAATATAATCTTGCTATGGGTCACCTTTCTGATACGCTTTTGGAAACATTTTATTCCTAGATGCTTAATTTTCACAACTGGTCTCTGTGTTATAAAGTGTTTTTTTTTTTTTTTTTTTTTTCTGAGTGCATATTTTGTATTTCTGCCCTTATGAGGAAGTTCAAAAGTGCATATTTTGTATTTCTGCCCTTATGAGGGAGAAATATTCCTATCGGTGTATAACTCAAATATTCTGTTAGACAGAAGAGATGATGGCACTTGACTTTCATGCACTTAGTAGTTAATCTTTTGTTTACATTGTTGTAAATACACAGAGGTGTGATTGTCTTGTAGTCTTTTTCATAAATTATGTTATGGGGTTGTCAATTTTTATGATATATATAATCTCAAGTGGGAAATGAGACCATGCTCTTGTGTTTTGGTTGAGATGTTGGGTAATACCCACTAGAGAGTTCATACCATGTTTAGTAAAAGACTAACAAGTTTTTCTGTTATTCATCATATATATATATATATATATATATATATATATATATATATATATATATATATATATATATATATATATATATATATATATATATATTCATGATGTTACTGCTTAATGATGTAATAAATGCTGTTTGGGATTTTCATTTTGTATGATGTATAATCTCAAGTGTAGGGGAAAAGATTCACATGCTTTCTCTTTTATGAGTATTTTACCTTTTATGTTCCTGTTTGTTACTGCTGAAGTAAACATAACTTCACCCCAGGGGGGGGGGGGGCAAACACATGATAAGGATGATGCAAGAGGAGATGACTGATCTGATAGCTAGCCTTTTTGCCATTTATCAGTGGTACTTACATAATGCTGTTTGTAACTATGGAAAGGAGATTTATGAATTGTTTATATGAGGCCATTGTCTCAGGGATTTCGTCCATGTTGTGACAGCGGTACTATCAGGACGGTTGGGCGGTTAGGATGTGAATAATCCCCCAGGAAGCTCCAGTATCAGTCCAGAAGAGATGTACCTATTGAGTAGATACCTTACTCACATTTGGAGTGAGACAAAACTCTACAGTAGGCGACAAGTGCTAGGCAACTATTGTCACCTTTCTTTCTTCTACCCTTTTGTTTCCTTTATTCTTATTATGATACACTGCTATCAGAATGTATGTTTATTATGATACATTGTTATCAGAAGTTTGGATTGTATTACTAATGTATATCGACCCTGTTTTTTCTTCACTCTACATAGGCGCTAGAGATGCCGGCTGGAGTATTGGAACTGAAGTTATAGTCAACTTATTTGGATTTAGAGGCAGGAAACTGGGTTATCAGCCTACCCCTAATATTCTACAGAGAGTGCTGGTTACTGCCACTCACCCTGAATCTGAATGTCAATGCCTGGATAATTAATGGACTGTGACTATGCTGAAGTGGATTCCCTACCTCTGGGAACTTACAGACGGTGTTGATCTTTTCAAAGTCTGCAAAGACATGAGGCATGCCTGACCTAGATGGTTTTCATCGTATACCCTCTTCTAAAAGTCACCGCCTGATTCCACGTTCAACTGTCATATACCAGAGGCTCATGGATAGTCTGGAGTTCACCATCATTTACCAGTATGGATTTACCAACTGATTTTGTGGACTCCCAGCTTCCTTTGAATCTTCTCATGCATCATATCCCAGACATGGACAATCAAGCACTATACCAACTCCCGGTCAATCAAGTCGTGTATTCAGCTGAATAAAGAATAACCTACATCCTAACTCAGAAAAGGGCTGGAATATTCATGCCCAATTCAAGTTAGTTCTGTCAGGAAATACTATGGATTATGTGATGTCCTTCCTCATCCGAAGATGCTGAAAGTTGCTGTGCCTGATCCTAATCGAATCAATCACCTGGACACCTGTTTGTTACACCATTCCAGAACGCTTCAGACTTATAACTGTCTGATATACCAATCCGGAATGCCCCTAGCCCAGTTGCTTAGCAGCTGTGACTTGGTGGATTACAGTATATTCACTTTGGATTCATATGGATTACTCCTACATGTTATTCGCTTTGGATATATGATCCGGAAGTGGAAGCTCCGTGTGTGTGTGTGTGTGTGTGTGTGTGTGTGTGTGTGTGTGTGTGCAATCCCCAATTTTCTGAATAGGTGGATATATGCAAAGCAGCTGTTTCCTGGATTATAGAGAGTGTGACTATGGCCAGACTTTTTTTTCGAGTGGATAATGAAGGAGTCATCAACAGACCCATAGGATATTTCTAGAGACAGATTAGATAAATTTTCCTTATCTATTTCTTTGTATGGATTATTTACTTGGTTTGTGTGTAACACATGTATTTGTTGTGAACCTTTTTTTTTGGGGGGGGGGGGGGGGGGATTTGGGGGCTTCTGTTATGGTTGTATACTTTGTGTGCATTGCCTGAAATATGATAATTTTTCATGTATATGTCACCATAATGTAGCCAACAGGGTTTTCCCAGGAACCAAATGTTTTCACAATACAGTTGTTGTTGTTTTGGTTTAACCAAGCCTTGAAGTTACTTCATTGTAAACCTGTTGTTCCAAAATTGATGTTTATAGTCCAGTTATGGTTACTGTTATGGGATACAGTTAGTCATTGTATTGGTTTTGTCTAACAGTGGCTGTTTTCCTCTGTCATGTAATCCAGTTGTGGTGTCTAACTTTGGTTGTTGTCCCTCTGTTATGTAATACTGTGGATGTGCATGACAGTGGATACTTGTCATTGTTTATATATATGTGGGAGATTAAATGTTGGGCGGGGTACTTACACATAGACACACCTTATGGGTAGAGTGATTAGTTACTCGGGTGTCTGTGGTAGAACTTCCCGGATCTCCCAGCCTTCTGTGGGAAACATTTCTTCTATATTAGTGTTGAACTTGCACCCTTTTCTGCATTGTTCAATGCTTGGGGGTTTAACGAGCCAATATATTATTTCCTACAGAGGGCGTGTTTGGGATTTAGACCCCATTCATACTGAATACCCCTAGCGAACTTGTCCTTATTCTAATTTATTATATTTACCACCCCACAATAGGGTACCCGTTTAGTCCACCCCCCCCCCCACACCCCTCGAATCAGGGTTACGCGAAGCCATGGCTGCAGGTGTTGTGTGCTGGTGTAGAGCAGTGGTTCTCAACCTTTTTTTGGCCCATACACCCCTTCATCATATTTTCAGAACGACACCCCCCCCCCCCGCGCCCCTCGCCATTCGTATTTCCTCCCAATAAATATCACCCCCCTTTTTTTTTTAACACAATATATGTAAACATCAAGCTAAATTTAATAACACATGCTAGAACAAGTCTAGGCGTCTACATAAAACGTGATTTACGGGTCTACTTACGTTATATAATGAATTTCAGATGCGCGAGAAGAACAGAACCATAAGGTATGGAGGGAAAAACAATATCAAGTAATCGGTTCTTGTATCAACGAGATCTTGAAATAATCTGAACTCCTCTCCCCCTCCCCGGAAACCCTAAACTTCCCCCCTGGGGGGGGGGGGGGGAATTCCCCACAGGTTGAGAACCATTGGTGTAGAGCAGTGGTTCTCAACTTTTTTTGGCCCGTGCCCCCCTTCACCATATTTTCAGAACGTCATTCCCCCCCCCTTCGTATTTCCTACCTAAAAATATTGCCCGTGCCCCCCTTCACCATATTTTCAGAACGTCATTACCCCCTTTCATATTTCCTACCTAAAAATCCCGCCCCGCTCCTACATAGTATACGTAATAATGGAAGCTAAATTTAATAGCACATACTAAAACAAGTCTAGACGTCCACATAAAACATGATTTGTGGGTCTACTTTATAAATTGAATTTTAGAAGGGTAAGATGGACAGAACAGTACAGTATGAAGGGAAAAACAATATTAAGTAATCGGTTCTTGTATTAACGTGATCTTGAAATAATCTTAATTCCCCTTCCCCCCTTCCTCCCCCCCCCCAGGAAACCCTAAAATTTCCCCTGGAGTGGGGGGGGGGGAGAAATCCCTCCCCCGGTTGAGAACCATTGGTGTAGAGCAAGCGACATATAATTGTTGATTATGGTCTCCTATTTCACGAAGGTAGGCAGAGAACCTCTTTTTGGAGACAGTGGCTACGGCCATCGACCAGTATGATCAATGCTAAGAAGGAAAGCAACGACAAACTGTTCTCTTTATAGATGCCTAGAAAACCACGCTTCTTCAATTTATAGAGAATCAGAGAAATGGCGTAAATGGGTGCTCCATAGGAGCCGGTACGAATCAAGACAAAAATACCGAGTTTATTCTCGACCCCGGTGATCGTATTCGATGCGAAACATGACCGCCCAAACTCATCATCATGGCGTCTCTACAGCCCCATTTCAACCCTAGAGGCGAGGACAGTGCAGGCTTTGGCGTTAAGTAAAAGGACATTTCGGCTGCCATTCTGGAGTTAGTTAGTCTTTCCTCTTGAGCCTTAGGCGGCGCATAGGGCAGAAGTCATGGCTCTCCATGTCTGGCGGTTCGCTGCTACCTGTTGTAGATCCTGGATGTTCACTTGGCCATTGAATGAGCCTTCTCTGATGATGGTTCTACGCAGGGTCTCAGTTGGTCTTCCCCGTTTTCATTTCCCTACTGGTGACCATAAGAGGGCTTGGTTGGGGAGTCTTGTCTTGTCCATTCTGAGTACATGGCCGATGTAGTTCCAACGGCGTTTTCTTATAAAATTGGATACAATATCTTGCTTAGTCTCTTGTCTTATTTGCGTAAGGGTTCTGAAATCTGTCCAGTGGAGGTTTAGAATTCTTCTAAGACATTTGTTCTCAAAATTGTCTAATTTTTGTATCTAATGCTACCGTTGATTTCCAACTCTCACATCCGTACGTTAGCACTGGAATCACACAAGAGTTGCAGATTTTAAGTTTCTTATGTTTGCTGAGTGTCTTTGACTTCCAGATGTTTGACAGTTTATTGAAGGCACCAGATGCCAGTGCGATTCTAGATAATATTTCTGGCGTTGAGTCCCCTGTGGATGTCATTTTGCTTCCAAGGTACCCATTCTGGAGACCAGGGTTCAAATCCTCGGTAAACTGATGGATGTTTTTTTTTCTGTCGGGGAAAAAAAGGTAAAACCCTTGCCTGCATTATTCACGGCGGTTGCACTAGCCAGGTGGCCTTAACTTGCCGGGCTGACGACCCCCCCCCCCCCCCCCCCACCCCCGACCTACACAGCAAGGTATTATAAGCATTAATGACAGTTTTACTGACAGTTTAAGAATGTGGAAGTTTGCCACAAGGGAAGATTAAACAAAGAGGAAGAAAGACAATGGTGGGTTGTTTTTACAAAGAGTTTGTCTGACGAGAAATTTGGAAAATGTTTGATTCTAAAGAAACAGTGACGCTTAGGAAAGTGATGCGTTGGCCGAAAACGAACAATGGCAATGATGTACCAAAATGTACGTTGTGTGAAATTATAATAATCGCTGGCTTTCGGAAGTATACCTGCGGGGGAAATGTTCTTTGTGAGGAGGTACATATAGCAGCCATGAGAGGTAAGTATTCAGGCAAAGCAGGAGACATGTGAGTGAAATTTATGATATTGTGCATGTGGATAAAACATAAATCATTGCTAGCCACACCAGTGAAAAAGGGTCGCCAGTCAGTAGTTGGAACGATAAAGCGGTTTGTACCCAGTAGCAACGGACAATGCTTGATAATAGCTCGTGCAGGTAGCAGACGTCACGGGTTAGTGGAGGATGCTGAACTTGCTTTTGTTTCACAGTCAACAGACAATCGGGATGATCCCACAAAGATAAACGATCGTATATTCAGAGAGTGGATTGGGGAATTATGTCAGGATTTAGCCAGGAATGCATGGGCTACCGTATGACAGTAGACGGTACTACCTGTTTACCGGTTACGGTTACCAACCCCGACACCCCTCATTTGTGCCAACGGCTTCGGGCGGAAGAGCGCAAATGGGAGGGTACAAGCCTTATCCTGATGCCAGGAAATGCAACCCAAATATAAAATGTCATGGGAGGGCAGACCAGGCTCTAAGCCATGGCCAACAACTGGTCTAGAATCGAAGCTCGACATGTGGACAGTTAGAGCATTGCTTTGCTGATCCGCAGCTTCTGCAGCTTGTCTTGTTCCAGATGTATTGGTGTCACCTTTTCTCTAGAGCAAAAGTCGCGGGCCACTTGTGGCCCGCCAGCTGTCAGAAAGTGGCACGCAGGGCCTTGTTTCAGTCGAGATTTCAAGAGTTCACAATAGAAGAGGATAATGTTGCCCTCTTCATAAATCCATTCCTATTTCCTGATGCCAAGCTCTGTCAATTACAGCAAAACCTTCAGCACGAAATAATTGACTTGAAATGCAATTCTGCACTGAGATGTAAATTTCTGGAGCTGCCTGCTTCACCTTCAGCTGATCATATGATTCAATTCTGGCGACTATTGCCTGTCAAAAAATTAGAACACTTACGTTCATTCGCCAAGAGATACATTTGTAGTTTTGGATCGACTTACAGATGCGAGCAGTCATTTTGCGCAATGATCGTTATATATTAAAAAACAAAACAAAACAAAAAAACAAGCAACGTTCCAGACTCACCGACACTAACCTAGCTGCGCTTATGACTTTGGGCACGGCAGATTTGTGCCCAGACATTGATAAACTGGCATCTGAACTTAAGTAACTGGTTATGAAGAACAGTTACAATTGTAAATTAATTACATTAATAGCGATTTTCGAAATTGATTTAAGATTTATTGTTAAATGAACTTTTGATTTTAAACCAAAAAAAATGACCGCAGTGTAGTACTGACACTGACAACCTTTACTGTTTTAGAATTTTGGTGACGAAATTTAAGAAAGGTAAGAGAGACGAATGGAGACGGATTGTATTTGCAGCAAAGAACCTCAATGGCTCGGAAGAAGAAGAAGAAGAAGAAGAGTGATATTGCACGACTTTTATAATTTTATAACGTTGTTGCCCGCTTAACGACCGAAAATAGTAAATATGGCCCTCGGCTTAAAAAGCTTGGGAACCACTGCTCTAGAGTAAACTAGGCAGGCCGAGAGAGGGATCATGCTACATGAGCAACACATGGTCTCTACATGTCAGCCCAGGCTTTGTGCTATGGTGAGGTGTAACTCTCTGGTCTCGGATAGAGAAAATGGCTTTTCCGTCCTTAGATTATCCTTCTTGTCTGGTCATGGACAATGCATCAAACCACAATGTTGTGGAACAAGAATATGAAGTACGGACGTCATCAAGTACAACAGATTAAATAAAATCTGGTTCAGAAAGTAACATTCCATCTACCCAAATGTACCTAAAACTCGAAAAGTATGTAAAGCCTACTCTCACAACAAAGACACTTCATGTTAACAACATATCATATTGACAACATTTCGTATTGACATTTCATATTGATAACATTTCATACTGACAATATTTCATATTGACAACATTTCATATTGACAACATTTCATATTGACAATATTTCACATTGACAACATTTCATATTGACAACATTTCAAATTGACAAAATTTCAAATTGACAAAATTTCAAATTGACAAAATTTCAGATTGACAACATTTCATATTGACAACATTACACACTGACAACATTTCATATTGACAACATTCATATTGACAACATTTCATATTGACAACATTTCATATTGACAACATTTCATATTGACAACATTTCATATTGACAATATTTCACATTGACAACATTTCATATTGACAACATTTCATATTGGCAACATTTCAAATTGACAAAATTTCATATTGACAACATTTCATATTGACAACATTACATACTGACAACATTTCATATTGACAACATTTCATATTGACATTTCATATTGACAACATTTCATATTGACAACATTTCACATTGACAACATTTCATATTGACAAGTAACTATAGTGTGTTTTTTTTTGGTTGCCTCAATATAAAATTCAATATCTCAGTAACGGGCTGAGATAAAATGATGAGATTTAGTATATAACGTTATCATTATGTCCACCCAACAAAACAATTTTTGTTCTGGAGATTTTACAGCAGATTTTAAAGTTAGCTTATATACGGTATATTAATTATGACTTAAAGATTACGACCATGATTTTAACAGTTTTACAGCTTCCCCAAGATTCGACCCAAATTATTCAAAATTTTCACGTGACTTTCGTTTTCAAACAAACAGCGCGAAGATTCAGAGGCGTCTCCAAATGTGGGTTCTTTCATGAAACGTGATTATATAAATAAACTAGCTGACAAGGCCCGGTTTCTGGTGGAAATCAATCAATCAATCAATCAATCTATCTATCTATCTGTCTGTCTATCTATCTGTCTGTCTGTCTGTCTGTCTGTCTGTCTGTCTGTCTGTCTGTCTGTCTGTCTGTCTGTCTGTCTGTCTGTCTGTCTGTCTGAATGTCTGTCTGAATGTCTGTCTGTCTGAATGTCTGCCGGTCGGCTGACCCATCCACCTACCCACCGACCCACCGACCTACCGATATCTATCTATCTATCTATCTATCTATCTATCTATCTATCTATCTATCTATCTATCTATCTATCTATCTATTCTATCTATCTATCTATCTATCTATCTATCTGCCTGCCTGCCAGCCCGACCACCCACCCACCGACAGACCGACCGACCTACCGATATCTATCTATCTATCTATCTATCTATCTATCTATCTATCTATCTGTCTGTCTGTCTGTCTGTCTGCCTGTCTGCCTGCCGGCCCACCCACCCACCCACCGACCGATCGACCGACGTACCGATATCTATCTATCTATCTATCTATCTATCTATCTATCTATCTATCTATCTATCTATCTATCTATCTATCTATCTATCTATCTAATATATCTATCTATCTATCTGTCTGTCTGTCTGTCTGCCTGTCTGCCTGCCTGCCTGCCGGCCCACCCACCCACCGACCAACCGACCGACGTACCGATATCTATCTATCTATCTCTATCTATCTATCTATCTATCTATCTATCTATCTATCTATCTATCTATCTATCTATCTATCTGTCTATCTGTCTATCTATCTATCTATCTATCTATCTATCTATCTATCTATCTAATCTATCTAATCTATATGTCTGTCTGTCTGCCTGCCTGCCGGCGCACCCACCCACATACCGACCGACCGACCGACCGATATCTATCTATCTATCTATCTATCTATCTATCTATCTATCTATCTATCTATCTATCTATCTATCTAATCTATCTATCTGTCTGTCTGTCTGTCTGTCTGTCTGTCTGTCTGTCTGTCTGCCTGCCTGCCGGCCCACCCACCCACCGACCAACCGACCGACGTACCGATATCTATCTATCTATCTATCTATCTATCTATCTATCTATCTATCTATCTATCTATCTATCTATCTATCAATCTATCTATATATCTATCTGTCTGTCTGTCTGTCTGTCTGTCTGTATGTCTGTCTGTATGTCTGTCTGTCTCTCTGCCTGCCTGCCGGCCCACCCACCCACATACCGACCGACCGACCGACAGATATCTATCTATCTATCTATCCATCTATCTATCTATCTATCTATCTATCTATCTATCTATCTATTTATCTATCTATCTAATCTATCTGTCTGTCTGTCTGCCTGACTGCCTGCCTGCCGGCCCACCCACCCACCAACCGACCGACCGACCGACCTACCGATATCTATCTATCTATCTATCTATCTATCTATCTATCTATCTATCTATCTATCTATCTAATCTAATCTAATCTATCTGTCTGTCCTATCTATCTAATCTATCTGTCTGTCTTATCTATCTAATCTATCTGTCTGTCTGTCTGCCTGCCTGCCGGCCCACCCACCCATTAACCGACCGACCTACCGATATCTATCTATCTATCTATCTATATATCTATCTATCTATCTATCTATCTATCTATCTATCTATCTATTTATCTATCTATCTGCCTGCCTGCCGGCCCGACCACCCACCCACCGACAGACCGACCGACCTACCGATATCAATCTATCTAATCTATCTGTCTGTCCTATCTATCTAATCTATCTGTCTGTCTGTCTGCCTGCCTGCCCACCCACCCACTAACCGACCGACCTACCGATATCGATCTATCTATCTATCTATCTATCTATCTATCTATCTATCTATCTATCTATCTATCTATCTATCTATCTATCTATCTATCTATCTATCTATCTATCTATCTATCTATCTATCTATCTATCTATCTAATCTATCTGTCTGTCTGCCTGCCTGCCTGCCTGCCGACCCACCCACCCACCCACCGACCGACCGACCCACCGACCGACCGATCCACCCACTCAGCCAGCCAGCCAGCCAGCGATCCATCCACCCACCTATCTTTCTGCCTACCTACCTACCTTTCTGTCTGTCTGTCCGGGTCGCATCATTCATTTTATTCGGAGACTGCCGAGGGTCGTCGCTGGAGCTACGGAGTTCGTGCTTTGTGCGACGCTTTCCGCGCTGCGGAAAGAAACTGAGCCATATGGGATAAAAACCCTGTGCAATGCAGCCGATTCTGTCGACTGTAAGCTACTTCTTTGATTGCACCCACTCCCATACGAATCCAGATACGCCTTTGTTTGTCATCTGAATTTGCAGGTCCTCATTACCGTAAACATAACATTTTTAACAAGAAATCACTAGTTGTTAAGCAAAACATCAAAGGAATGATGCCGCTTTTAATGATTTAAGTTGTTTTGGGACCTATCAAAGACATATTCCTTGGGTGGGGGTAAATATAAGACGGCTGGAAAAATTTCATAACGATGCAACAGATAGTTTTCAAAATAATTGATCTTGAATGACGGCATAAATTTCCGGACAGACTATAGTGGAGCAACCGGAGCTGCCGCTTAGGGGATAGTAAAACGCACAATTTCAAAATTCCCCGACACACCGAGTCGACGGTTCGAAATCAACCGCGGACGATTTAGGAGCCGCCCGCTTTGCGTTGATTTCGATGGTATAAGACGTCGTTCAGAAAGCAATGGCAGACTACTGATCTCAAATGCTGAGTAAATGGCAAACAGCCAGAAAATGCTGGGGTTGATTGCAATGTCCTGTAGAGAACATTCAGCGAACAATTTAAGTGGAGGAGTAAGGTCATAGGTGTTTGAGACCAAAGACATACCAACAGACTCGAGAGAAGGATACATGGTGAGGTTGACTAAGGAGTGTGAAAATTATAGAATAATAAAGCCCGGGAAGGTTAACCCGGTCAACAAATGCCCGCAGAAGTCGGATGTGTCGGCCTAACGGCGCAAGAACGCAGCTCTGCTGTAAACAGGCACAACGTAATCACGTCCGAAAAAAAAAAACTCCGGATGAACGAAGAAGAAGAAGAAGAATAAAGCTGACGTCAGTGCCTGGGAACATATTAAGCAGGATCATTCTTAGTGATAAAGACAAACACCTAAGAGATTCCGACCAAACAGATCCTGCACGGACTGGATAGTCATATTGCGCTTAACAATAGAACAAGGCTTGGAATTGTACTGGCCACTTTAGATTGGATTTGTGGATTATGACACAAGCCTTTGACATCATTGATAGGTCTCCAACATGGCGGATAGGCATTTGAACCGTTAAGCTTCTGGAGTGTTTATGCTTCTGGCTACGGTTCGCAGTCGCATTTTCCTCATGTTGGACTGGTAGTGCATAGTTCCGTCGCCCTGCTACTGAATTGAGTGCGTGGCGCGACATTATGAACTGTGCATTTCGTTTGGAATGATTTTACATCTGTCCACGGTTGTTGTAGCGTGAACTGCATGTTCGGACCGATGCAGGTCGGCCTGTGCCTTGGAATTGACTGGATTGCCTTTTCTGTTCACGAGTGCATTTTCTCGGAGACTCCTGGGGGTCGTCGCTGCAGCTACGGTGTTCGTGCTTTGTGCGATGCTTTCAGCGGGCCGCCCTGCCGAAGGGGACCGAGCCTTATGGGATAAATCTCAGGGCAATGAAGTCGATCATCTAGACTTTTAATGCAGTAATGTGTGGCTACTGATTTTCTAGTGACTGCCGCTTCTATCGACGATGAACTGTATTTTCCGTGGAGGACTTTTGTGTTAGTATTCTGACGGTGGCATTATGCATAGTATACCTGTGCGGCTGTTGGTTTGTCGAGAATCCTGTCTACTCCATTTAACACATACGGCAGTGAGGAGCATTTCGTGTCATATTCACAAGCACAGGAACGGAACATATTGGGTAACGACCCGTTGCAATGAAGTTTGAACCGCGACTAACCGAATAACTAATTAATAATAGGAAATCCCCTTGGAGACTGATGAGGCACTACGGGATCCCAAAACAATTCATTGACATGAATATGAAATATTGACTTCGACATGAAGGAAAGCTGACAGATGCAGGAATACTTAGGTCAGCATGGCCGAATGGATAAGAACGCGTGTTCTTAAACATCCGGTGTGCTGATGCCGAAGTAAGGGGTTCAACCCCTACACCGGACATTTGGACTAAAATGTTGACCTATTGCCCTTGACTTGGGGACGTAAATTACAAGTACCTCTGAAGTCGGAGTGGGTTCGCCTGATGGCGAGGGACACTGTTAATTAGGAAAGCTAATCCACACGCAAAGTTCAGCACAACACTACTAGAAGTAGTGTATATGGACTAAACTTTAGATCAAAACGAGCGAGCGCAAAAAAAACAAAAACAAAAAAACACACACACAATAAAAAAGCAAAAAAAAAAAAAAACGCAGGAGTACGACAGGGATGTCTTTTGTCACCATTATAATTGTTACTGACTATAGACTGGGTTTGAAGAGAACAACAGCTACCTCCAGAAATGGAATTCAGTGGACTAAACAAAGCAACTTGATGATTTGGAATTTGGCGACGACATTGCACTCCTGTCACACACACGTAATCAAATACTGGATAAACTAATCATGCGTGAAGAGATGTCACAACAATAAGGTTTAAAAATGCATTAAGGTAAGACGATACACCGTAAACTGATTAGATAAATTACACGGAGACTGTCAAAATTATTTGGGCACGTTATAAGAAGAAATAAACTAGAGAACTTCAGGACAACTGGCAAGATTGAGGGAAAGAAACAAGGCGAAGGCAGGGCAGTAAATATCTGGATGGCTTGGCCACATGGCATGGACGAGACAGGAACATGGAGCTGATCCACGACTCTGGTGATCGTGTGAGATGGCGAAACATGACCGCCCATGCTTATCGGCATGGCACGTAATGATAGTGGAGACAACAATTAGATGAAACCCAAGCAAATAACAACTTATGTCCCGTGGTAAAACCCCAACTTCAAGGGTGGAACCATACACCTGTTGGGGAGACTGGGCTCCAAAATGAGGACCGATTGTTTGATTGATTGATTGATTGTTTGATTGATTGATTGATCTAGGAACCGAAATGAGGACCGATAGAGGACCTACACTAAGAATACAAAAGGCCAGACTTTCTTTCATAATGCTAGAAAAATTGTGGAAGTGAAAGGATGTTACACTTAGCACCAAACTTAGCATTTTAAATTCCAGTGTTATGTTGGTTCTACTGTATGGGTCATAAACGTGGAGAACAACTAAAAGAATTACAAATATAATACAAACATTTACTAAGGTGTGACTGCATAGAACAGTGGGAATAAAATGGTATGACAGAATCACCAGATCTCTTGGAAAGAACTAACCATATCCTAGGGAATCAAGAGGTAAAGACAAGCCACTGGCGCTGGATAGGACATACACAGAGAAAACCCGAGAGCAATATAACTAGAGACTTTCTTGTCTGGAACCCACAAGGCAAATGAAATACCAGGAGACCTAAGCACGCTGGGAGAAGAGAATTACAGACATACATCAATAATATTTGGAGAACATGGAGGGAGCAGCAGGAGATTGCAAACGATTGGGCGGTTAGGCCTGGTTTGTTTGCCCCAATGAGTGGGGGGGGGGGGAGGGGGGAGAGATAAAGGGCAGAGGAGCATACACAGAAGAATAGGTGACCAGTCTGTCCCTCCCTTAGCCACCCGAGTCATACCGCGCTCACGACATTATCAGTGCAGCTTGCTATCAACTTCGCTAACGAGTCCGCTGAACGTACAGTGACCTTGTAAATATGTGCCGCTTTAAGAAAATCGCTGTACCTGCATAACTGTAAATTATACAACCGCAGTGCCGTGGAAAATATGCGAACACAGACACAAATGCATACAAATCCGTGCAATGATTCTGGAGATAATACGAGGGAAAGTCGTTAAGAAGCATGCGTTTTATTATAACTTTTATGGAAGAGTATAGACAACTAAGAATCTTACTTCAGGCCATAAATTGGCTCAGAAGCAATACCCCATTTAGGGGTCGTGTGGCTCGAGCAGCTTGCGCATGCGCAATAATGATTACAAAATGGCTGCCACTCTATCGACTTACACCGTGGAGGCATAATACATTCGTTGTTTTGTTTTAGTCACAGGGTATGAAATCTACAGAAGAATTATGGTTCAGTATGGAGACAGTAGTTTGAGTCTGGGAAGAGTGTATGAATAGGTAGATGCAGTAGAAATTCCCGTTGTCTCCAGTTAAGAAACATTCCAAGGCACATGAATTTGTTGGGAAAGTGATGATGACCATCTATTGGGATTTCAAGAGTCCTTTATTGAAAAATTTCTTGTAAAGTGGTGAAACTGAAACTAGTGCTCGATACTGTGACATGCCAGTGAGCAAACTGAAGCCCGCGGGGCTTCGAAACGGCGGGGTGATACTCTTAAAAGAAGTAGTATTGCTGCACGACAATGCTCGACCTCGTACGGCTGAACATACATAGCTACACTTCGTGCTCTGAAATGTGAGGTCGTGAAACATGCAGCATACAGACTTTCACCTGTTTGGATCCTAAAAAGAACATTTGCGGGTTCTGAAATGTGAGTTCTTGAAACATGCAGTATGCAGTCCAGACTTAGCACCGTCAGATTTTCATTTATTTGGATCCTGGAAAAAATATTCGAGGGGTCACAAGTTTTCAGATGACAACGAGGTAATGGAGACGGTGCAAAATTGATGTAAGGCCACACCCACAAACTATTTCCTAGACGACATCAACAAGCTAGCGGACAGTGTATTGTCAGACAGGGGGACTGTTGAGACATAACACACACAATTTATAGTTAGCACCACTATAAAACAGTTAGTTCTTCGCCAATGCCCTGTTACTTAATTACTTCCCTTTGTACCTGAAGTTTGAAAGAACATGATCCTAAACGGACTTTAGTAAGAAAGTTACGTGTAAATATCTGGCTGTGGTTTTTACAGTTTTTCGGACTTATATTAGCCTGGGTCGACCTGACATCCCAAGTCACACACACAAAACAAACAAAAACAAAACAAAACAAAAAACCACGCTTAATGCGGATTCGAACATTTGACTACCCGACCGAAAGGCAAGCGTGCTATCGGAAAGGACAGGGGTGTTAGGCGTGAGGTTGCTGAGTGCCTATGTTCTACTGGGATATATAATGCAGTAGAATGAGGAGGAAGAACGGAAGGAGAAGTAGAAGGAGAACAAGAAAAAGAAGAAGTTAATAAACACAATCTGAAATGGCGTCACCTGAGGAGAAGAAGAAACAGACGAAGAAGAACAAAAAGAAGGAGAACAAGAAGAAGAAGAAGAGAAAGAAGAAGATAATACACATATTCTGACATGGCAATAGTTAATCGTTAGTGAACTCTTCATTCTGTGAAATAACATTAAACGTGAATTTACAGGCATTGAACCACATTGGCAGAAAACACAACATAACAGTGACAATTCTGTCTGTAAAGTACTCTACAAAACTACAGTTGAAATCATGTTTCTGAAAGTACTCAAAAATCTACAATTACATTGATGGTTCTAAAAGTACTCACAAATGTATAGTTACAATCATGTTTCTAAAAGTACTCACAAAACTACGGTTACAACCATCTTTCTAAAAGTACTCACAAATCTACAGTTACATTCATGGTTCTAAATGAACAAAAAAAAAAAAAAAACTGGTTACAATCATGTTTCTAAACGTACTCACAAAACTTCAGTTACAATCATGTTTCTAAAAGTACCCACAAAACTAGTTACAATCATGTTTTAAAAGTACTCACAAAACTATAGTTACAATCATGTTTCTAAAAGTACTCACAAAACTACAGATACAATAATTTTTCTAAAGTACTCTACAAAACTACAGTCACAATCATGTTTCTAATAGTACTCGCATAACTACAGTTACAATCATGTTTCTAAAAGTACTCGCAAAACTACAGTTACAATCATTTTTCAAAAAAGTACTCGCAAAACTACAGTTACAATCGTGTTTCTAAAAGTACTCGCAAAACTACAGTCACAATCATGTTTCTAAAAGTATTCTACAAAACTACAGTTACAATCATGTTTCTTAAAGTACTCGCAAAACTACAGTCACAATCATGTTTCTAAAGGTACTCTACAAAACTACAGTCACAATCATGTTTCTAAAAGTACTCTACAAAACTACAGTCACAATCGTGTTTCTAAAAGTACTCGCAAAACTACAATTACAGTCACGTTTCTAAAAGCACTCAATAAAACTAGTTATAACCATTATTCTAAAAGTACTCCACAAGACTATAGTTACAATCATATTTCAAAAAGCAGTGGTTGTCGTAGCCGTAGACATTGCAATAATTGCTGTAGTAGTAGCAGTAGAAATATTAATTATAGCAACAATAGCTGCAGCATCAGTAGTAGTAGTAGTAGTAGTAGTAGTAGTAGTAGTAGTAGTAGTAGTAGTAGTAGTAGTAGTAGTAGTAGTTGTAGTAGTAGTAGTAGTAGTAGTAGTAGTAGTAGTAGTAGTAGCAGTAGTAGTAGTAGTAGTAGTAGTAGTAGTAGTTGTTGTAGTTGTAGTAGTAGTAGTAGTAGTAGTAGTAGTAGTAGTAGTAGTAGTAGTAGTAGTAGTAGTAGTAGTTGTAGTAGTAGTAGTAGTAGTAGTAGTAGTAGTAGTAGTAGTAGTAGTAGAGGTAGTAGTAGTAGTAGTAGTAGTAGTTGTTGTTGTTGTTGTTGTTGTTGTTGAAATAGCTTTTATGTTCGTTATCGTAGGCATTGTAATTGTAGATGTAGTAATGGTAGTCGAGTCGAAAAAAGTCTCGACTACCATTACTACATCTACAATTACAATAGTAGTAGTAGTAGCAGCAGTAGTAGTAGTAGTAGTATTAGTTGTAGTAGTAGTAGTAGTAGTAGTAGCAGTAGCAGTAGCAGCAGTAGTAGTAGTAGTAGTAGTAGTAGTAGTAGTAGTAGTAGTAGTAGTAGTAGTAGTAGTAGTAGTAGTAGTAGTAGTAGTAGTAGTAGTAGTAGTAGTAGTAATTACGCTTGCAATGTCATTTAACAACAACAAAAGGGAGGGAGGGGGTGGAGGGATGACCCATTTACAGTTTCTGACTTTGCCTTACAATGGCTAGGCCTTTTAGTCAAATTAACAGTAAACCGTTGTTGTATTCGCATTATTCTGTCCAACAGGAAAATTATGATGTGTTCAAAATAGCAGACAATTATCTTTAGAAAAACATAGAAGGTCCCCGACGCGGTGCTCAATGCATGTCAACATGCCAAAGTTGTAGATGTAAACACAAATGATCCCTAAGAATGCATGTGACTTTGAGACTACCCTCCTCCAGCCTAACCTGTCCTATTGTGTGGAGAGAATGGTCGCCTGACTGGATTTTTATTGCCTTCGCGGCCCTACGGCTGACCTTTGACATTTGTTATTGGCCAGGTCCCGGGTAGGCATAGCTACAATAATCACTAATATTGCCGAGATGGACAATGTCACTACCATGCATACCCACGTATTACCCACTCACCTGTCTGCCTATATATCTTCCTACCCACTTAACAACATACCTACACACTTACCTACCTTCTATAGTCGCCTCAGTATATTTCTCCAACTCCTATCTGTCTTTTCCCACTGTTTTTTTTTTTTTTTTTGGCATATCCCTTACAGGACGTTGCAGTCAACATCTGCATTTTTCAGCTGCTGTTGATGTACTTGGCAAGATTACGCTCAGTAGTTTGCCATTGCTTTCTGAGCGACCGGCTCACATACTCCTAAGTTACCAACACGGCAAGAACCGCTACTGATTCTCGCGCAGGTTACGTTTCTCACGAGAACATACGGGATTACGGAGAAAGACGTTGAACTCTAGGCCAGGGAGACCGGTTTTCCCACGTAATTCCACGATATTAACATTTATTCTGTTAATTCTTTCTTGGTGTTTTTCAACTAGCATCAATGTTCTCACACTTCTGTCTATCTACCTACCTGAAAATCAACCTATCTATATAATGCATGACTATATACCATCATGCCGGCTTCCTGGCCTAGAGGTTAGCAACTTTTCTCTGTAATCTCGTCTACTCTCGTAAGCAACGTGACGACGGTGAGAATCAGCAGTTTTTTCGAATCGCGTCGGTAACTTACGGGATATGTGAGCCGGCCGATCAGAAAGCAATGGCAAACTACTGAGCGTAATCTTGTCAAGAAATCAACAATCAGCTGAAAGATGCTGACGTTGACAGCGATGTCCTGTAAAGGATATGCAAACAATTTTTTTTATATACCATCATGCCGTCTCCGTGACGAAAGGCTTACGGACGCGATTCGCAAACCCGCTTACCGGCAGTATACGGCATTGCGCTGGGTTGTAACGAGTTGGTATAGGAGCCGGCCGTTCATAAAGCAATGGCAAACTACTGAGCGTAAGCTTGCCAAGACATCAACAAAATCAGGAGTAAAATCTGGTGTTGACAACGATGTCCTGTAAAAGGGATACACACACACACACACACACACACACACACACACACATACCATCTTACGCGCATTACTATCTACCTCAATACCTAGCTATTAACCAACCGGCCTACCTAACTACCTAAATATTTATCTATCACCCAACCTACCCATCTATCTACATACACAGCTATAAGCAAACTAACAAACCTACCTAGATTCCTAGCTATCTACCAAACATCTAACATACCTAGATTCCTAGCTATATACCAACCATCTAACATACCTAGATCCCTAGCTATCTACCAACCATCTAATCTACCTAGACTCTTAGCTATCTACCAACCATCTAATATACCTAGATTTAGAGCTATCTACCAGCCATCTAACATACCTAGATTCCTAGCTATCTACCAACCATCTAACCTACCTAGATCCCTAGCTATCTACCAACCATCTAACCTACTTAGATTCCTAGCTTTCTACCAACCATCCAACCTATCTAGATTCCTAGCTATCTATCAACCATCTAACCTACCTTGATCCCTAGCTATCTACCAACCATCTAACATACCTAGATCCCTATCTATCCACCAAACATCTAACATACATAGATTCCTAGTTATCTACCAAAAATATAACCTACCTAGATCCATAGCTATCTATCAACCATCTAGCATACCTAGATTTCTAGCTATCTACCAACCAACATACCTACCTACATATGTACACGTATACACATTTACTGAAAGTACCTAGATTTCTAGCTGTCTACCAACCATCTAACCTACCTAGATCCCCAGCTATCTACCAACCAATCTATCTAGATTCCTAGCTATCTATCAAACATCTAATCTGCCTAGACTTCTAGCTATCCACCAACCATCTAAATTGCCTAGAATCCTAGCTATCTACCAACCAACCTACCTACCTACATATGTACATGTATACACATTTACTGAACGTACCTAGATTCCTAGCTATCTACCAACCAACCTACCTACCTACATATGTACATATATACACATTTACTGAACGAACCTAGATTCCTAGCTATCTACCAACCAACCAACCTACCCACCTACATATGTACATGTATGCACATTTACTGAACGAACCTAGATTCCTAGCTATCTACCAACCAACCAACCAACCAACCTACCCATCTACATATGTACATGTATATACATTTACTGAACGAACCTAGATTCCTAGCTATCTACCAACCATCCAACCAACCTACCCACCTACATATGTACACGTATACACATTTACTGAACGTACCTAGATTTCTAGCTATCTACCAACCAACCAACCAACATACCCACCTACATATGTACACATATACACATTTACTGAACGAACATAGATTCCTAGCTATCTACCAACCAACCAGACTACCTACCTACATATGTACACGTATACACATTTACTGAACCTACAATTGCCGACAAAATCAACCTGGGCTGGGTTGTTCTTGGCAGAACATTGCGATCAACTCCACGTT
This sequence comes from Cepaea hortensis, assembly GCA_963921405.1. Lineage (NCBI taxonomy): Eukaryota > Metazoa > Mollusca > Gastropoda > Stylommatophora > Helicidae > Cepaea > Cepaea hortensis. Next base: position 44,835,734 of record OY992897.1, on the reverse strand, counting down.
GATGTTCTGGGCAATTTTACGTTTTACAATTTGCCACTGCCTTCTGAACGAGAAGTCAAGTCTAACATAATACCGGTGCAGGGGTTGAACTGCCTACCTCGCCATCACCGCACCGGAAGTCTAAGAGCGAGTGCTCTTCTATTTTCGACCAAGTCAACGTATGTATGTATATATATATAAAGCTAGAAAATATAACTATCACAATCACACATAAATAATCCAGTTTGTGGTATACGCTCTAGAATATAGAATAATTATTTGTGATTGTAACAACTTATTTTCTTAATCTGTTTTGTTAGCTAAATATTCTTCCATTTTTGTTTTCCCTAATAAAGACAGGTCAAAACGTTCGCTTGTAACCGCGCGTGCCTTCCTTCCTTGGGCTCCCTGGTTAGTTATGTGTCTTGTTCATGCGCTGCAGACTCCTGCATAAGGCAGCTCATAAACATGTCAGATTTATTGCTTGCAGCATGTTACTGCTGATGTAGAGTCTGTGTAAATGCAGAAGTAATAATTAATTCCGTTTACAACAAAAGGAAACAATAATAAAAAAAAAAGCTCTCATAATTGTCCGCTGAGGAAAAATTAACGTGTAATAAGATACCGTCTGTCTGTCTGTCTGTCTGTCTGTCCCCCCTCTGTCTGTCTCTCTCTCGGTGGTAGGCCAGTCTCTCTCTCTATCTCTCTCGCGCGCTTTCTCTCTCTCGGTGGTCGGTCAGTCTCTCTCTCTATCTCTCTCTATCTCTCTCTATCTCTCTCTCGGTGGTCGGTCAGTCTCTCTCTCTCTCTCTCTCTATCTCTCTCTAGCTCTCTTTCTCTATCTCTCTCTATTTCTATCTCTCTCTGTCTATCTCTCTCTCTCTCTCTCTCTCTCTCTCTCTCTCTCTCTCTCTCTCGCTCTTTCTATGTCGATCAGTCTGTCAGTCTAGATGTCTGCCTGCCCGTATGTTTACCTCGGTCGTTCGATCCGTCTTTATTTCTATCTGTTTCTCTCCATTTATTAATTCTCCTCTGAATGTTTTATGAGATAAATACCAAACCGCCTTTCTTTCGCGTCTGTTGTGACTTTATTAACGCCAAATTGAACAGCTGTTCCAACCCAAATCTTATTACACATAAATATCAATAGCTGAAAGATGCTCATGTTGACAGCAATGTTCTGTAAAGGATATGCAATCAATGTTAAGACAGTTCATAAATAAACACACATGTATTGTTTGACGCTCGTAGAAGTAAGGTAAAGAATTAGAGACAATAGCTACAGGTATAGCAGTAGGTAACTATAGCAACACATTAAAGAAAGGTATGCCTTTCCGAGAGTTTGGAAATAAGACGGCTTTATTCTAGCGCCATTTGCCCATGCGCCTTTACGCGAGTAGATGGACCCTTTGCTCTACTTACTTACACTACATTGGTCGTCAGGAGTGACCAGGTCGTCGGATGTGTGACCCAATAGCCTGCTTTGTCAGCTAGAATAATACGCCATATGGGGTCATAAAACAAGAGGGGGGCAATTAATGTCAACAGGCATCAAAGGCAAGGCGGCAAAGACGAGCCAACGCTGAAATCTTTACTTACCAGCTCCTTCACATGGTCTTACGACACTGAATGTGATGAATTACCGTGTAGCTAGACTAGAGTGGCCTAGCGTGCCACTAGATGTCCATGATTGTTGTTAGAGGTGGGGAATAGGAGAAGTAGGTTATTTTGACAATTGACAGCGACGGGATAATGCGGCCGCTAGACGGGTTGACTTTTGTGGTTATTAAAATCAGGTGGAAACCGTGTCGTGTGGTCGTTGGGTAAATGGGTGTCTGTGGGTTTCTAAGAGAGCAAAATAGACCAGTGATAAGAGAGAGGTTTGGTTGCAATGAAACTTCTTTATGGTGTTATTTGTTTGGTGTGCTTGAAGACAAAAGTGATACATATAAATGAGTGATGCATCAATGAACTGTGTTGTGATGAATTCCAGTGTCAATTTACAAGCTTCCAAAGTACAAGAGGGCTGGCTACTCAATTATCTGAAAGCCTCTACCAAAATGTGGAAGAGATCATTCACCACTTAGCAGTCAGAGAAATATCACCTTCCAAAATGTATATAACTATCCATCCATCCATCCATCCATCCATCCATCACGTGCCATGCCGGTAAGCGTGGGCGATCATGTTTTGCCATCTCACTCGATCACCAGAGTCGTGGATCAGCTCCGTGTTTCTGTCTCGACCATGCCACAAGGCCAAGCCATCCAGGTACTTGCTTCTAGGTCTTCCCCTTGGTCTGTTCCCCTCGTTCTTACCAGTTGTCACCAAATTCTCCAGATCATTTCTTCTCATAACATGCCCAAAAAATTGTGACTGTCTACGTCTAATGTCTCTAATCAGTTTACGATCTTCATTTGTTTCTTGAAGGACTTGTTCATTGGGCATTCTGGCTGTTCATGGTATTCTTTGCATTTTCCTCAGAAACCACATTTCTACAGCCATCAGATGTTTTTCAGCCTGACTGCTCATTGTCCAAGCTTCACATCCATACAAAAGTACAGGTTCTATGTATACAACCAACTGCTGGAAAACAACAGTGCTGTCATATCTGGAGACTATGAGAATGCTTCCAGACACTATTGGTAGCTCCAGGCCCATGGAAGGCATCACGGGATAATACTGCAACATTTTTATATTTATATGAGGGATTTCAAAGTCAGCAAGGGGCAATCACCGTGAGGATAGATCTCCAAGATGCCGTTAATTCTGTAGTGTTCGCTCATCTTAGGTAGTGTCTGATGGATTGTGTCATTAACCCGTGGCTGGGAAAGTGGATTCGAGCTGCACTGCACAACTGTTCATTGTAGGAACGTGGACATGGGTAATACCGCATACACTCGTATGTCCAAGCCTGGCTCTGGATTCCCCATTATCGCTGGGGCTCAACGACCATACAGCGAAACTGACTCGCTGGACTAGGACAAACATTGACCTGGCGGATGATGCCTTACTGTATCGGGCTGGTTGGAACAGGCATGATATGATCAGAGACAGGGGCTTGGCAGAAGCTGGCTGAGAGGTCTAAACAGATCAGTTCAGTGAACAACCCTGGGTAGGTCTGTCTATTGTGATGCCGACTGACCTATACCATTGGTATGTGGGGTGTTTTGGTAACGAGCGAGAGAATCTGTGGGTTTCAAGAGCACCAGTAGTTGGGACACTCAGGATAGACAAATCAGACATTCTGAAGACTATGGGCGACTGATATTTGGCGATACAATAACAGATGGAACAACATGTTTAAGGGTGGTTGGGTTTGATTTTAAGTGTGATTCAAATAAGATGGCATGTATGAGGAACCGGATCAGACATGATTACAACCAATTGTTTACTCAAACGATCAGCATCTACACCTGACGTTATTTTTCTGAGAGAGAAGGAACATCTTTGAGTTTCCCCGGAGTGCCATGATGTCGATTATTAGAAGCAAAGACACCAAGAAACTTGACGCAACTTTTGTGGTGAGCACTACAACACCACTCTCACAGCCCCCTGGTTGCCGCAACTTTTGTGGTAAGCACCACAACATCACACTCACAGCCCTCCCCCCCCCCCCTGATTGGCGCAACTTTTGTGGTAGGCACCACAACTTCACTCTCACAGCCCCCCCCCCCCCCCTGGTTGGCGCAAATTTTGTGGTAAGCACTACAACACCTCTCTCACAGCCCCCCTGGTTGGCGCAACTTTTGTGGTAAGCACTACAACACCTCTCTCACAGCCTCACTGGTTGGCGCAACTTTTGTGGTAAGCACTATAACACCTCTCTCACAGCCCCACTGGTTGGCGCAACTTTTGTGGTAAGCACTACAACACCTCTCTCCTGGTTGGCGCAACTTTTGTGGTAAGCACTACAACACCTCTCTCCTGGTTGGCGCAACTTTTGTGGTAAGCACTACAACACCTCTCTCACAGCCCCCCTGGTTGGCGCAACTTTTGCGGTAAGCACTACAAGTTCACTCCCACAGCCCCCTGGTTGTTACTGCGTATACTTCTCGTAGAGGTCAGTGTGGCGAAAGGGGTTCATTGCGCTCGCGGTTGAACTTCCCATGCGCTGACGGCGGAGTCGTGGGTCCGTTCCACGCACCGGTCAGTAGGACTGTAACGTTGACTTCTTGTTCAGAAAACAATAGCAAACTACTGCACGAAGAATTGCCTAGAAAATTAACCTGGATCGCAACGCCCTGCAAAGAAGTGTATCTTTTTAAATACTTGTATCCCTATATATTATATATCCACTGCACCCGTAATCATTCTCCTTTCTTGTGCATCAAATATCCTTCTCTCTTCCTATATAACAAACTACATGACTCCCAGAACATGCACAGAATTATCATTAATATCAAATTGAGGCTAGCATTACACTCGATCACCCCGACCAAGAAGTCATCCATCGTCAGGTGGTGTTCACACGAAAAAATACCTGAAAACACCTGCAGTTTGCCGCAACCACGTTCCACTTTTAACGACGCCTCATAAAGCAATAATACTTCTGCCCATACTTCAAAGACCAGTGTCAGGGAACTGTCTCGTATGTCACACCGGCCATCTTTCTTGCGTCCCTGGAGCTCGACTTGTCTTGCCTGTAGATGTTTCTTACATGGCTCTGTAATTAAATTAGTTTGCTTTATGAATACATAATCACGAGAGAGGGAAATGAGAATTGCGGCTAAAGGGAGTTCATAAGCAAAGAAAGAAAGATGTTAGTGTTGTTTGTTAGAGGAAATTAGTGATTTAATAATCACGCAGAAGACTGGGCAATGAACAAGCAATTAGAAAGTTGGATAGATGCCCTGTAGATATACAGAAGAATATGTCATATTTCATGGACACAAAAATAATCAAATACAGGATGTTTCAGAAAAGAAAAAAAAAAGCTGAGAATGAAGAGTTAGTTAATGAAAGAAATAAAACAGAGGCAGTGAAATATTTCGGCCATGTTAAAAGACATAACACTCTTAATTAAAATAAAAACATACAAGAGGGTAACTTTGAAGGTAAGCGAGCAAGAGGTAGACAACGATACAAGTGGGAAGATAACACCAAGAGATGAACGAATAGCAGTCTAACAGAATGTACACTTAAGGCGGGAAACGGCCAGTGTTCAAAGTCCATTGTAGTCACCCTTGATTGTGGAGACGGAACCGTATTGATTGAGTGATTTATTAATCGTTTCTGTCGCAGACAGATGGCTTTAACTTTCTATTATAATAGTTATTCTTCAGTGCCCCTCTGTCATGTCTCCACTGTACAGTGGCAGAGGGGTTTGTTTGCTTCAATGACCACATTAGCCATGCCGACGGTAACGCAACTACTGATAGGGTCTCCCTGTCAGACAGGTCAAGGGATAGGCAGAAAGAAAAAAAAAAGAGAGACATAAATATGTTGCCTTTTAGGTAGGCAGGGGACAGTCAAAGGCTAGGGAAGGCAAATCGAAAAAAAAAAAATGGTTGTCAATATCGAATGTGCTGAGCCATAGGTTTGAGGAAACAGTGCAAGCTAATCCACCAAAAGATGCCATAGATCATCATGTAGGGTGACTATTGCAGATTGTCGCTCTTACCACAACCCGCCTACAATATTCTTCTTTATTTGCCAGTTGCAGTGCCTCATGTATTTTCATTCCCAATTTGTCACTTTTGTTGTATGTCCGTCGTCGTGTTGGTTGACCCCTTCCTCTTCTGCCACAGCACTCTTCTTTCCAAACCACTGTACAGTGGTGTTTAATATAGCCAAAGAATATTCCCGAGACACGATTCTATCATTAACTGATTCAGTGCTAAAGGATAATCTATCGCCAAATCTACTTGTACAGAAGGACGATATAACGCCATACTAAGGTCATCGTGATATTTGTTTCTTCTTCATCTTTTCGTTCATCCGGAGTGTTTTTTCAGATGTGATTGCGGTGTGTCTGTTATGCGCCCTTGGGCCGAAACCCGTAGGCCAACACATCCGACTACAACGTGCTTTTTTGACCAGGTAGCATTCCTGGGAGACTCTCACTTTTGTGGTGCCATCTACAACCCAGCTGGCCAAGTTGGAACGGTCGAAGACAACGGTCATCCCTCAAAGGAAGGCAGGGACAGTCCATAGCATTTTCCGCCATCCAAGGTTGCTTCCATAGTTGCAGGGCCGACACATAGCGCCCTGGTTCTGGGCTTACCGAGGGATCGTCACGTCCTGCTCATGGCTGCTTTAAATCCTCACTTCAATATATTGGTAATTTCGTTTGCCCCGGGCCATTCCCGCACAAACCAGACAGGTTTGCAGACGGTATCCACTCAAGCGAGTTTTCGGACAAGTGCTTGTCGTTGCGCCCGTCAGAGCTGTTCCAGGCACGACAGACATTCGGAAAACTACCTAGTCAGAGCTGTTCCGAACAAGAGCGGCATTCGGAAACTAGGTAGTCAGAGCTGTTCCTAGCACGAGAGACATTCGGACGAGATATTTCACTCGGACGTAATTGCGTAGTGTCAATTTTTAGTTTGCCACCCGTAGGACGACACTTCCGACGGGCATTTTTTAATGAGGTTGGCCTTCCTCTGGTTTCGAGGCACGTTAGACTGTTGTGATGTCGCCAGCATCTCAGCTGGTCAAGATAGAACGATCAACGACATCGCGGTCGGCCCTCAAGGGAAGGCAGGGGCAAATCATGGGCATTTGCTCGCTATCCAAGGAGGGTTCCATAATTGCAGAGCCGGTACATATTGCTCTGAGACTGGGCTCACCCGAGGAGTTGCCACGTCCTGCTCATGGCTGCTTTAGTTCCTCACTTCCATGTGTTGGGCATTTCGCTTGCCACCGATCGCTCAAGCACACACCAGGAGCGGTCAGACTGCGAGCGACATCCACTCGGTAAGCTTTTGCTTTTGACTTCAGACTACGCAATAGGTTCGCTCGCCGTGCGTTCCATTTCGCGTCATTGAGACGTTCTTCCACTTTTGTCTACACTCTCTATGAGTTAGATACAGACATTTTTCGTAACTATTTCCTTCGACTGGGGCGCTTTTCTGACTTTTTGTACTCGCTCACGAGGTAGGCTACATATGCTGCCGGCTCAGCACCTTACCTTCGTGCAGCAGTGAACGAGAAACGGCCTGGCCCTCTCATCCGGGAATCTCTCATATACATGAATGCGAACATGTATCAGTCCTGAGCATGTAGCTTGCTCAGTATCACGCCTCTATTTTTCGGTAGGTGAGTATCGGCCCGGCTCTCAGATCCGAGGGTTAGAGGCGTTTAACAACAGCCCTCGACAGGGAGACTTAAGAGTTTTGTCCGGACCAAGAACTTCTGCCTTCGTGCACCTGATTTAAATTTTTGACTGCTATCCTCAGTCTACCTGCAGAGCGGCAGGTTGTGTCTCTCTTAGTCTGGTCCCTATCCCATATGCTGTCCGATATGTAGTTTTCATCCATCGGCAAGCACATGGGGTCGATGGGACACGCAAGCTCCCCCACCACGGCAAGGTGGAGACACATCGGGGGAGATATTTGTTTTATTTCGTGGTATCGTCCACAATTTCATTACTAGTGAACGGATATTTACATTATAAAACTTTTTCATTTGATTATGCACCTTGTCTGGTCATAATTTACTGTTTCTTTGGCACTGAATCAGTGAAGCCAGGTTTCTTCCATGATCAGATCTTGTGTAATGCCAACATCTGTCTTCTTCTTGGTCCATGTTGGTCTAATAACGTTTCTGTCCAAAAGCTCCGTTTCTTCTTTACCCACTGCGAAGTGGTCCATGAAACAAACATATCCGTATTTTTCCACAGGAAATATACCGGGTTCTAAAAATGGTGTTGCTACTGCCGTTATGGTGGCTTCAGCTACGCCTAACACCATGTAACGTCTGCTTTGCTTTGTCACCTCTACATTGCTATGAGGCTTCCACATTGATATGGAACCTCTACATTGCTATGAAACCTCTACATTGCTATGAAACCTCTACATTGCCATGAAACCTCTACATTGCTATGAAACCTCTACATTGCTATGAAACCTCTACATTGATATGGAACCTCTACACTGCTATGAAACCTCTACATTGCTATGCCCTGTCTGCGCCTGACTTATTTGTAACATCCACCACAGTTGTTGATCACGAAACTAAGATATTCAAAGTTTGTGAATATGAATTCTTGAATGTGATGTTTTGTTGACATGCTGTTTTGTCTGTAAGAGATGACTAGCGTTAGCTACCAAAGTCTGGCTTGTTTAAATAACGCGCAGAGCAGAATTACAATACATGCGAAAATAGGCCTGGATGTGTGACTGTAAATTGGTTTACTCTGGCTCTTAGCGTGATCAATTAGCCCACAGTGTCGACACAAAGCAAAGGGAAGAAGTGAAATTAAAGAATACGCTAGACAGTAAAACAAAACAAAATACTGAAGGCCGTTGACTCGCCAGAATTCGAACCTACTGTTCCCAAATGACGGCAGCAGCTAGCTGTACAACACGTAAATATCTATGCACTTACCAGGTAGTTTTTCCATTTAAGATATCCATGTGGATACAACGGCCAGGTAGTTATTCAATTTATGATATCCACTCGGATACATTAACCAGGTAGTTTTTTCCATTTAAGCTATCCACGCCGATACATCAACCAGATAGTTTTCCGTTTAGATATCCACGCGGATACATCGATCAGCTAGCTTTTCCATTAAAGATATCCACGCGGATACATCGACTATGTAGTTTTTTTCCATTTAAGATATCAACGCTGATACATCGACCAGATAGTTTTTGCATTTAAGGAATCTATGTGGATGTATCTAGCAGCCAGTATCTCTAGATAAGGTTTCTGTTTCCATGCATCTACTAGCTTGTTTCTCTAGCTAGGATGTCTATTTCCATGCTCCGGCCAGCCAGTTTATTTAGCTGAGGTGTCCATTTTAGCTGCGATGTACATTTCCAGGCATCGACCATCTAATGTCTGTATGTGTGACGTATATTTCCAGGCATCGACCATCTAGTTTCTCTAGGTGTGACGTATATTTCCAGGCATCGACCATCTAGTTTCTCTAGGTGTGACGTATATTTCCAGGCATCGACCATCTAGTTTCTCTATGTGTGACGTATATTTCCAGGCATCGACCATCTAGTTTCTCTATGTGTGACGTATATTTCCATGCATCGACCATCTAATTTCTCTAAGTGTGACGTATATTTCCAGGCATCGACCATCTAGTTTCTCTATGTGTGACGTATATTTCCAGGCATCGACCATCTAATTTCTCTAGGTGTGACGTATATTTCCAGGCATCGACCATCTAATTTCTCTAGGTGTGACGTATATTTCCAGGCATCGACCAGCTAATTTCTATAGGAGTGACGTATATTTCCAGGCATCGACCATGTATTTTCTCTCTGCAGTATTCGCGGTAGCCGGCTTCCTGGCCTAGAGGTTAGCGACTTTTCTCCGTAATCGCGTATACTCTCGTAAGTAACGTGACGACAGTGAGAAGCAGCAGTGGTTCGAATCGCGTCGGTAACTTATGGGGTATGTGAGCCGGCCGCTCAGAAAGCAATGGCAAACTACTGAGCGTAATCTTGCCAAGAAATCAACAATCAGCTGAAAGATGCTGGTGTTGACAGCGATGTCCTGTAAAGGATATGCAAACATTTTTTTTTTATATTCGCGGTACGTTGACAAAGTAAGGTAGCAGGCGGCGTGGTTGGACGGAAAGACAAATATGTTTAGCTCACAATGTATGACATTTAAATCACATAATTTGTCCCTATATGTCACCATGTCAGCTCCTCTTTCTGTCCCTCTCCCCATTCTTCATTCTCCATTCCAATATCTCTGACTTCTCCTCCTATACCTTTCTTTCCCTCTATCTCCCCTTGAATTATCTTTCCAACTCTCCGCCCTCCCCCTCCCCCGGTCTCTATTCTACTTTCTCCCTGTCTCCCCACTTTAATCTTCCTCTCAAATAATTAGACACCACCATTGATAGAAACCAAACCTTTAAATTCTTAGATCAAGCGTGCCCAATTCTTCTATTCTTATCGCTTTCAAAATATAGTGCGCTCGTTCGTACGTTCGTTTGTCCGTTCGTTCTCTTTTTGGTTTAATTCTGTCCAACCTTTCTCTCACTATATCTTACTCTGTGTCTCTCCATCTCTCTCTCTCTCTCTCTCTCTCTCTCTCTCTCTCTCTCTCTCTCTCTCTCTCTCTCTCTCTCTCTTCGCCCTCTATCCCTCTTTGTCTATCGCGGTCCTCACTTCTTCCTTTTTCTCCGTCTCCCCTTTCCCTCTCTCTCACCTGCTCCCCTCCTCTCTCTCTCTCTCTCTCTCTCTCTCTCTCTCTCTCTCTCTCTCTCTCTCTCTCTCTCTCTCTCTCTCTCTCCCTGTCTCTGTGGTCGTCATTAACATTACTAAAACACAATCTAAGACTTCACACTATAAATTCACACAGCTCACTTCAGCTTCATATCGATAACATGCCAGTAGAAGCGTAATTGAGTACAAAGCATTAAACGTCATCATTGATATAAATATAATCTTTAATTCTCATTTTCAAGTAATCGTTAAACAAATAGCGAAAAAAGTCTACTAACTTGCTAACATTAAAAATGTCCCTGATGAAGACACAAGGAAAATATTCCATACTTCTCACATATAGACACATATTGACTATTGCTCCACTACCTGGGACATTTGTTTCAATTCAGTCACCAAGCGACTTTACTCGCTCCAGGAACGGGCCGCGAGTTTAATTCATAGTAAACATGTAACTGACAATCCTAACCTGGATGAACGTCTTGAGTTACTACCGCTACATAAATGCTTACTTTTCAATAAAGCCAAATTAATTCACGATATCCACCACCGGAATGGCCCAAATTACATTTCTCCATTGCTTAAATATAATGCAAAGCATAGTAAGCGACTAAATATATTACATGTCCCGAAGTCTAGGATAGACAAATGCATACTCTACAGCTCAGTTGTGGAACAATCTTTCATAAGAAATCAAAGACAGCGCCAATCCCCATACATATAATCACAAACTATTGGAACACTATCTCTGTATAGCATACCCTCTCCCTTAATAATAATAATAATAATAATAATAATAATAATAATAATAATGCATATGCCGATGTTGTTGTTGTTGTTGTTGTTGTTGTTGTTGTTGTTGTTGTTGTTGTTGTTGTTGTTGTTGTTGTTCTCGATTAACCTCTTAAGTATACAAAGCGTGGACTGTTAGTCGGGCATGCGTACCCTGTTCGTAACCCTTTGAAAATAAAATGAGTTCGTTGGTTCGTTCGTTCATTCTCTTTTGTCGCGTTCTCACTACCCTTGTCCTCCTCCTTCTCTCATTCCCATAATTTTACTTCTCTTGCTTTCTCCATCTTGCATTTTTTTTTAAATCCCCCTATGCTTTCTCTCCCTTACGATCTCTCTTCGCTTCTTTCTGGCTTCTATTTCCCCGTGTGCCCCCCCCCCCCCACACACACACACACATACACAAATGCCCCTCTTTCTCTACCAGTATATCAAACTGTAGCCAATCAAACCCTTTTACCTGGCTTTCTCACAACGTCATACACCGCTGACAACTTCCGCCGCGGTACATGCTAGGAACGGCAAGAATATTCATGAGACAGTTAAAAAGTAATACGGCAAATAGGGAAACACGAAGAAATGTAAAGACTTGCGTACACCACAGAACAAAAAGGTCACTGTATTTTGAGTAGTCTTTGATGGCAGATGATGAGGTTGTGTCTACTGGGCGCACCTCTCTTTGTTCATGGCAGCTCAGACAATTTATCGTCTTGGGTCGTTTTAAACTTCAGCTGGGAAGATATTAAAAAGAAAAAAAAATGTATATTTCATACACTTGTCACTGCAATTAATTTTATGTGCATTATGTATGAAATATTTGATTTCCTGGATTATGAACAAGAAAATGAAAGGACTTCGGAGGAATACAGTAGTTGAGAATGGAGGGAGAGTATGCGGTGATTATCCTGCTGTTCGTACTACACACATGCGCGCGCGCGACAAGGCGTCATTTCGTGACATGATTTTTACGAATAACTTTAAAAAACAAAATAGTGCCAATCAGAAATTTTCTGTATTTTATTTCTCAACATACTCCCCGTGCCGGACAACACACTTGGTCAAGCTGAACCCTAACTTTTTGATGCCTTCTTTGCGTATGGCCTTAAACTAATTTTGCACTGTCTCCATTACCTTGTCATCTGCAAACCTCTGACCCCGCAAATATTCTTTCAAGGGTCCAAACAAGGGAAAGATCGATGGCGCCAAGTCTGGACCGCCTGCTAAATGTTTCAAGACCTCACATTTCAGAGCACGTCGTGTATCAACTGTATGCGCAGCCGTATGAGGGCGGTCGTTGTCGGGCGGCAACAGTACTCCATTTCAGAGTAGTCTCCGGTGTTTCGATCATATCACGTGCTTCACTTTGTTCACTGGCATGGCACTGATAGTTAGTTAGTCGACAGATCATCCTCATTGCACATCGAACCATTCAGTCCATAAGGGCTGTATTGAGCACTAGTCAAAGTTTCTCCACTTTCTTGGAAATGCACCAAACTAGAGCCCTTGCTCTTCCAAAAGATGGTAATCATGACTTGCCCGGCGTTTTCCTTCGTCTTGAATTTTTATTAACCGGATACAACAGGGTTTTTCCATGATTCAAATAACTGTCTCCACCTTGAAACACCATTCTTCTTTAAATTTCATAAGATTTAACATCTTTTGACCACATAGACAAACACAAACAAATCACGTCTTGTTATTCTTCCACGGTGTTAGTTGATAGTAAGGCAACCATTGTGTAATCACTGTTGAGCTAGCGCAAACTGCTTGACTCTCGAGACCCATTGTCGTGGATTTATTTATAGTGTCGTCCCTGGGGTGAGGGGAATCAACACCCACATTCTTTTTAACCCCATATCATTATTCTGGAGAATCCACTAGATTCCGTCCACAACACCCCGTCAATCCCTGGATACCTCTTTCTCTCTCACCCCTCACCACTGGATCATGCCCCCTCTCCTTCTTCCCCAAAACAACATACTACACAACTCTAGCTTCTAAAAAATTAATAACAATTTAATTTAATGAAGAAAAGTGTATGTATGAGCGTAGTGTACGTGTAGAATGTATGTCGTATACTCTAGTGCAGTGTTTCCCAACGTGGGGCCCACGCCCACAGGGGGGCAATTCGATTGTTAAGGGGGGCAATTCGAAAATGGAAGAAATCGGCTGGATATAATAAAACGGGGAGACTTGAGACTGAAGTTAACTAAATTAGAACCTGACATAAAATCTCTTTGCAGCAAGCATCAAACGCAAGGACCTCACTAAATTTAAATAATTACTAATAATTAAAATAATATAGAAAAATCTTTCATTACTATTATTTTGAACTTGAATTTCAGTTCTCCATTATATGTTTTGAAAATTTACTTACTGTGTTTGCTCAACAATTTCCTAGTGATTTCTTCCTAAAACCTATCGGTCCATTTGGGTAGGATCGGGTGCATTTGCTGCTCTCCCCCCACTAATGCACCTGGTCTGGTCGGGGGCCGGGATGATCAAATAAACACCCATCACATATCTTCACCTTAGATGTGGGTCTGGTGGACCACTGTGGGCAATAGCTCACAGTGAGACTAAGGGTCCACACAAAAAATGGGGAGGCGGGGGAACCAGCATGTCTGGGGTAACCGCCAAACCAAATTTAAAAAAAAAAATTCACCCAACACAACCGACACACAAATACGCCGGACCTGGGGGGGGGGGGGCGCTCTGGCCCCTCTGGGAACCGTGAGCCCTTCTAAAAAAAACATTCAAGTTTCTTTAGTGAACATTTCAATTTTTGAATATTAATAATGATGTATTTGTTGGGGGGGGGGGGGTATACGAATTTTAGAAAGGCTTAGGTGGGGCATAGCACAAAAAAAGGTTGGGAAACACTGCTCTAGTGTGTCTGCAGAATCAGACCGGACAGCTCAGGAGCAAAGTCTGATCATCCCGGTAATGGCCACACAACATCATCATAGCTCAGCACACAATGACCTCATCAAACGATGTGTCCCTCCTGCCAGATGTTGACTTCCTCCAGTAGCTCTTTGATAACCCAAATACCTGGTCACCAATCACGGATATAGTCCAATACTGATCCTGAATCGATCACACACAATGTTACTAAATGTCTCCACTGTTCTGAGATTTAACAATCCCTGTATCGCGAAAACACGGATCACTGTCACTTGAAACAAAATGATTCATTCCTAAATGTTTAAGAGTTTCACGATTACACAGTTAATGATTACAGTTCCACAGGAATCTAATAACTGAGAAGAACGCTATGTTCGTTGTTCCTGTTCCCCTTATAACCCATATTGTTCTTTTTTACATGTGGTATGGAAAATAATTTCACTCAACTTCCGTGAACCCTATCACTAAGGAGTCATTTCCAGATAGTTATATGTTTCTGCTCAACAGAGCCATGTTCCTTCAGACCCTCTTGATTATGGGCCCAGAGCAAATGCCGCTGAATAAAACTTCCTTCACTGAATCATCCAGAATCTTAAACAGTGAATGTTCAGCTTGTTTTCTTCATAGACGGAGTGGAACCTGTGAAAGAGAGAACACACCTGGTGAGAGCAACCCGACACTGACCCCTATTAGATGAGTGCAGGCCGTCGGCCTCACTCAGATATATAACAGTGAACTAAACTCTGTCATGGGGCAGAGGAGCTCATCACATCGGTCTGAATTAGGGTAAGAAAAGGAAAGACCAAACACGACGTGCAGAACCCCAGTAGACACCCCACTGGAAGATCCCACCATTGGACATTTCCCCCATCCCCCCAATCATCCTCAATCTCTCTAGATAACACCCCACTACACTATTCTCAACCAGCTGAGCTAATTGACATCTCACACTAGTTAGTTTAACAACGCGATTGCCTACTGTCGCCGACACTCCTAGAATACCTAACCACAAAGCAACAACACTATGCTCAAGTCCTACACTCTATCTATCACTAGACTATCCTACATTACTTATACCTAAACGCTATCTAGTGAATACCTTATGTACACCAGCTCTATCCTGAATTGAATCTACACATTGCCATGAAATACACATGTTCATCAACTTTAATTGACACAGAACACAATAGATTCTTTCCAAATTAGAACAGAGCTAGCCAAACACTTCAGTCTAGTTTGATTCTATTTTTCACACTGGCGGCAAATAAGTTATGTTTCCTACAGTCTGGATTGTCCGAGTGACGTCATTCGCTGTCAACAACAGGTGGTCTTGACGGCAACCAAATCAAGACGGCGCTTTTCCTTTCATCTTGCGATTCGGGTAAAATAATATGCCGACAATTTTCCTGTGTCCTGGGGAAATCTCAAGGACTTTTGGTTTCGTTTGATCCGATGGAAGTGTTTCCCCCCCCCCCCCCCTATCAAAAAAAAGTTGCAGCTGTCTCTGTAAATCTATCATCTGATCGTTAACTCCAGCGGTCCCGTGACACCCATACAAGAGATATTGCTTAAGAGCCAGTTTTGTCTCCTGAAGTAAGATTTTCCGTTGTTGCCATGATTCTGGTTAAGTAAAGTCTGGTTGAGTAAATTGCTGTAGAACAACGGTAGGATAAATTGTCATGGGTGGATAGCAGGCTGTACTACGAAGAGTGTGTAAACAAATATTGTGTGTGTAGATGTAACATCGAATCTATCAGTGATTGTGTCGCATAGAAACAATACAGGATGCCATTCTATAACTCTGAGGCAATGAGTTGTGTTCACGGTGTGTTAGCGTGCATTCCATAAAGAGTGTCAACGCAGTAGCACCCCAATACCCTAGTTACGTCGGCAAGTGCTCGTTGGCAGTTGTCACTTCTCTTCCATGCACTTTATGAGTAAATTATTTATCTTCAATCACATCACTAAAGAAAGGCAAACAAAGACAAGCAAACAGACACGCAGAGAGACACCACACTGACGAATGAAGGGACGGAGAGAGGAAACCAGGGACGGGCAGACCGGGATACAGACTGACAGGCAGGCAGACACACAAATAGATAGATAGAAACAAGGGCAGACAAATGGATGGACGGGCGCGCGCACACACACACACACACGCGCTCGCGTGCTTGCGCGCGCACCTCTCTCTCTTTCACACACACAAACACACACACACACACACACACACAAACGCAAGCATGCAAACAGACAGTCAACAGTCTGGTAGACGGGGGGAGGAACCAGTGACAGACAGATACGCTTACTGATGGACAGACAGGCATGCAGTTAGACAGAAAAATCGATAGCAAAATTGACTTTAAGAACGACAGATAGATCGCCCGACCCAGCGACGAATTAGGACGGACGGACAGATAGGTAGGTAGGCAATTAGGTAGGTATGAAGATGTGTGGGTTGTTGGGCAGGTAAATAGACGGATGAACAGACGATCAAAAGAACGGGCGGATGGATAGACTAACGGACAGATGGAATCGACGGAAGTGTGGATGGACGAATAGGTAGTCACGCAGGCTAGATCAGGTATAATAACATAGGGAAAGAAGAGGATGCAGTTTTCTGAAGACTTTATCCAAAGGGAAACAAGTTAGATGCTTTATTCATGTAACATGACCTGCAGGTAAACACCTTGGCATATAACAAGGAGTTTGTAATGTCTCAATACACTTTGTATGTAGAACAAATTTGAAAAAAATGAAGTAAATGACGTCATCGAAAACTGCGCTCCACAGTCCATCGTGAAGCAATATGCAGCAAATGCCTGTCGTCTGCTGGAGTAATTCTTTGCACTCCAAACATTTGGACATGTCCAATACTAGTTATAATGAATACTTCATTGGTACTTTCTAGCTTCACCGCCCCCCCCCCCAAAAAAAAAAACAGTGTTAGACCATAGCAGTGATTATTGTAACTAATTTCATGAACTATTTAGCACATTTTTATGACGTCATGTACTTCATTTTTCAAATTTGTTCTACATGCAAAATGTAGTGAGACTTTACAAACGCCCTGTATAAACAGCAGAATGAGAGCAAGAGTCAGACATCAGGGACCAGCTTCTCTGGATCCCTCAAAGCCTTGTGTAGCAGAATGAATATCATATCAGTATTAGCTTAGGGGTGCAAGACTACAGCACGCTTGAGCATCGATATAGAACAGTAAGAAAGATGCTCAAGTCGTGACGTAGCGGGTGGTTGGCTAGTGACCACCAAGAACGAGGGAAGAGAAGTCAACATCGTAATTGATTAGAACTTGGATTTTGTATCGACCATCATGTGTAAATAAAGCCTGTTTTGAAACAACACAGCAGAACTTGTTGATCCTCTGTATACGCATTGTTACAGATGGATAAATGGCGCCGCATACAGGTTTCGATTTTTTACTTGAAGGTCGCGTGAACAACGTGAAGTATGAAAGTCAACATGCCGCATGCTAAAGTGGACTAACCAATTTGTGGAGGTATGAACGATATTTTAGACATTCATTAAATAAAAGGAAAAAAAAAGTTCAAAATCGGACCAACTATAATTGAATCAAGGTCAAAATTTAAGCGTTTTTCAGACTACCTAAATTAAACTTACACACATCAAGATTTTTGAATGGAGCCATCTACATAATATGATTGCCTATGACTGTGGAGTTTTATCAAGCTGTTTTTCGTCAGAAATACTTGAAACAACGTGATGTTTGTCGAATTGCTGTGAAGTTTGACTTGCATTATTTCAGCCGTTAAGTAACCTTGTGTTGAAGGTCACACACTTACATACTAGCAAAGAAATCTCAAGACAGTTATAAACAACTCGAATTGGTTTAAAGGAGAATTGGTTTAAAGGAGCTGTTTCCTTTTGTTATGTTCATTCAATATTGACTTTGAGAACCTGAAGAAAAATGAGAGCTTATTTTGAGTCAACCCTATTGCTCCTTCAATTGGAACTTACGAGAAAATACAGTTGCATTCGCTCATCCTGAACTCCAGCAAATCAAAATGTTTTCAACAAAAGCGAATATTTCAACAGGGTGTCAACCTGCTGAAGAGAAGACCCAAATTAAATCGTTCTATCGAGCTGGACTCGCTTTCAAGCCGACGCCTTGAAGAGCCCTGTTAGGGTGAAAAGAAGGCTCAAATCTGGTAGGGGCTCAACCAGGGGCTGAAAGTGAAAGGAAAAGTAACGAAACCTGAGACGCTGGAAGAAGGATATCACTGAAGTCGCGTTTGGGTGGCTACTAAATAATACGAACTCCAGACGTTTGAGTATACATGAACCGTGACAAGGGATATTTTTAAAGAACGTACGTGAATTCACGCTTCTCTTGAATCAAGGAAAGACATGCTCGACGGTAATTAATTTAAGTATAACTGCTAAGAGAACATTTTTTTAATGTGATTTAAATATTTAAATAAGATCATTTAGATAAATTGTTATAAATGTGAATTTGCTTGTATAAGTGTATAGCGAAATATTTCAGCATGGCAGAAGAAGAAGGTTCACTGACACAAGTTTTGACTGGGGTAGGAACGGTAATAGGTAAACTCAACACAGTCATGAAACAACAAGGAATGGCAGCTGAAATTGTTAAATTTAGCGGACAGGCAAAAGATTTTAAGAAGTGGATAACTTCAATAGAGAAATATGCATATTTGGTGTCAGCATCAGATGAAGAGAAAATGAAACTTGCTTATCATGCAGCAACAGAACCGGTTTCTGATCATATTAGAAGAAAATTAGAGGCTAGGGTAGATGAGACATTGGAGCAGTTCAAGGACGATTTAGCTCATAAATACGCTGAATTAACGGACCCACAACATGCGTTTTCGGTGTTAAGACAGTCCAAACAAAACACTGGAGAAACTGTACAATTATTCAGCGATAGGTTGATTAACGTGGCTGAAGAAGCATTCTTAGGACAGAACGTACGAGGAGAAGAGGTGGAGCGGATGTTGGTCGGGATTTTTGTAGACGGTATAAAGTCAGATGGACTGAAATTTAAGCTGATGAGGGAAAATCCTGAGAGATTATCACAAGCTGTAGATATAGCAGTACAAGAGGAGAACTTGAGACGTAGATTTAGGTTGAGAGTAGGAAGAGAAATAGGTACCAGTCGAGATGATAGGATTGAAGAGCCTATGGAGATAGGACAAACAAGGTTCGGATAGAATAGGAGAGGAGGTATACAGACATTACAAGGTAGTAATAGAAATGCTTATGATGAAAGAAGACAAATGAGAAATCCTACAAGTGAGACGGTAGGTAACACAAATAACACAAATATAGTCTGTTGGTCTTGTGGTCAACGTGGACACATTTTTCGCTTTTGTGGTAACAGGCGTGTCCAGTCGAATACACAAAGTAGAAATGGCAATAGCAGATTAAATAGGAATGTTGAAGATAGACACAGAAGTTTTACAAGTACAAGAAAACCGGCGCCCTACCTATTAAATAGGACCTGTAGTAGGAGGGAAAATAACAAGGTCCCAAGATTTAAAGAATATTTTAATAACAGGTATAGCAGGACGAGTAGGGAATGCTCTCAATTAGATGAAATCAAACAGTTCACAGTGAATAAAACAGATCCCAGTTCATGTATAATAGAAATAGGGAAGTATAGAGTTCGTACATTAATTGATTCGGGAGCTCAGGTTAGTGTGATCAAAGAAAGTTTTTAATACAAAATAATGAGAAATTGCAAAATATTTAGAAGTCATAATAATCTTCACTCTGTTACAGGACAGAATTTACAAGTAATTGGACAAACAATAATGAATTTTAGGTTAGGAGGGATCAACGTAAGACATCTTTTTCATATAGTGAAAGATTTAAATAGAAATATACTTATAGGAAGAGCTTTTCTAATAAAAAATGGTGTAAGACTTATGTTTGATCTACATAAATTAAAATTCAAGGACGTGTACGTAGATTTAGAAGAAGACATGCACATTTCATCACTGGTTAGAGTTAAAATGTCTACGACGTTAAAACCACAGACGGTTAATTTGGTACAGGCAAAGGTAAAAAGAAATCCGTATTATGAAGTAGGACACACAGTTAGAATCACTGAATTGCAAAGGGAGGTAATTGATGAGCCTGGTCTAGAAGTTCCGGATGGAATAATATCATTAGATAAACACTTAACTTTTCCAGTAATGATTATTAACAACACAGGTAGAGAAATTAAATTATACAGAGGATGTGTAATAGCCAAAGTAGATCATAACATTAATGACATATTAGCAACAGATCGAGTAGAAATGCCGAGAATAAATTATTCAGAAACTCCTAGTGAAAGAATTAATAACAGACGCGGACGCGAAAGAAAAGGGAACGTGCAGAAGGATGAATTGATCCATCCATTCAGAAGAAATACAGCCCAAATACATTCACTAGACAAAATAACAAGAGAGCAAGAATTGTTGGCACAGTTAAAACCTCCACCAGAAAATAAGAAAGTATTAGAACAACTTATAAAAGAGAATCAGGATGTATTTGCAATTAATGATTTAGAATTGGGAAGGACAAAAACAGTTACGATGGAAATAGATACTGGAGATCACCCACCAATTAGTTTGAAACCGTATAGAACACCCTTAAGGAATAGAGAAATTGTCGAAAAAGCAATAGAAGACATGCTGAAAGCAGGAATAATAACAAGATCAAAGTCGGAATGGTCATCTCCGATCGTCATCGTGACCAAAGCTGATGGTTCACATCGATTCTGCTGTGACTATCGGGCGTTGAACAAAATCACTAAGAATGTAGCGTACCCTTTGCCGGTGATTGATGATATTTTAGGCTTACTTAATGGGTCTACCTTCTTCACTACGTTAGATGCAAGATCAGGATTTTGGTGTATACCGATGTCCCCAGACGCCCAGAGAAAGAGTGCTTTTTGTACACACGCAGGTTCTTACGAATTCTTACGAATGCCTTTTGGAGTACGTACAGCGCCCTCTTATTATATGCTATTAATTAATCAAGTATTAGAGGGTATTCAAAAGTTTGCATTGGCATACATAGATGACATTTTAATTTATACAGCAGGAGATGTAGATGATCACTTAAAACATGTAAAATTAGTATTCGACAGATTAAGAATACATGATGTCAAACTGAAGCTCAGTAAATGCGAATTTTTAAAAACAGAAACAAAGTATTTGGGGTATATAATTAATAGAGACGGAATTAAACCAGATCACGATAAGGTTAAAATTATTAGAGAATTATCTCCTCCAACTAACGTAAAAGAAGTGCGTGCGTTTATCGGAACCTGTGGGTATTATCGGCGTTTCATTCCAGGGTTCTCAAAAATAGCAGAGCCTATTACTAACTTAACTGGCAAATACGCTAAATTTAAGTGGGATGATGAATGGCAAAAAGCGTTCGAGTTTTTAAAAAAATAGCTTAACAATAGTGCCACTATTGACATATCCAGATTTGAATAAACAGTTAATATTATATACAGATGCTTCAGATAATGCTATAGGAGCGTGTTTGGTTCAACCATATGAAGGAAAAGAATCTGGAATACCAGGGGTTAAAAATGAAAGGCCAATCTATTTCTTGTCTCATAAACTTAGCAGGTCTCAGCGGAAATGGTCTACTATTGAGAAGGAGGCTTATGCTATTCATTATGCTCTTCAGAAACTTAACTACTATCTACATAACGCAAATTTCATCATTAGAACTGACCACATGCCTTTAAAATCTTTGTTGGAAGCTCCAGTGCAGAACAGGAAAATACAGACATGGGCGTTGAATCTACAAGGATACAATACAAGAATAGAATACATACCAGGTAGGAACAACACATGCGCTGATTTATTGTCTAGAATCCCGTATCCACAGTCATCAGGAAACACGGAAGACGAAGGTGAACCGGAGATAGACGAACGAACCTGGCAAGTAAATATATTAGATTCTGCCATAATAAATAGAGAAGATTTTGAGAGTTTACCGTCGGATCAAGAGTCTGAACCTAGAGCAGAAGACCCACATTTAGCACAATTTAATATGAAAGAAGAACAAGAATTAGATCCAAAAGTCTTAGAAATAAAACAGAAATTAAAAGAAACGGATGAGAATAAATATAAGAAGAATTATTTAGTTTTGCAAGAGGATGAACAGTTATATTACATGAGTGAAAGAAACGAACAGCTAAGGAAATATATTCCAAAACATTTGGAAAATGAAGTTTTAAAAGCATATCATGATGAGAATGGTCATCTCGGTCGTGATAAATTAGTGAAAGCACTTACGAATAAATATTATTGGCCGAATTTATTTAAAACTGCTTGTAAATATGTCGATACGTGTGAAAGATGCAGATTAAGGAATATGAAAACAATTAAGTGTCCCTTACAAGATACAGATATTCCTCAGTTTCCAATGCAAAAAGTTAGTTTAGATATATCAGGTCCTCACCCTAGAACATTATCAGGGAACGTATATCTAATTCATATGGTGGACGTCTACAGTCTTTGGCCGGAAGTTTATGCAATCCCAGATAAGTGCGCAGATACTATCATTAATATTTTTTTACAGGAATTCGTACCAAGATTTAGTTGCCCACAGATTGTACTCACGGATAATGGTAAAGAATTTGTGAATAAGAAATTCGAAAAGTTATTAAAAGATTTGAATATAAAACATATAAAGACCTCATACTATAGACCTTCTTCAAATGCTAAGAACGAAAGACAACATAGAACATTGTACGATATTATAGCAAAGATTGTCGATGAACATGAAAAAGATTGGGATCTATTCCTAGGACCTGCGCTTAGCGCTATACGCACAAATCAAAATGAGAGCACAGGGTTTTCACCATTTTATTTATTACACGGGAGAGAGCCAATACTACCCATAGATAATCTGTTAAAACCAAGACATAAATATATGGGGGAAGACTTTCAAGAGGTCATCATACAAGAAATGCATAAAGCACATGTAAGATTAATGAATAATATAATTAAAGCTAGAGAAAGACAGAAAAAGTACAGAAACGTGAATACAAAATTACAGGAATTCAAAGTAGTTGATAGAGTTTATTATAAGAAGCATAGAAGGAACTCTAAGTTTGATGCTCGTTGGGTTCCAGGTTATTACATTTTAGAAAAGCTAGGAAATGTATCGTACAGTATAAAGAACCAGATCACGGGACATATAGCAAGGGCACACGTAGAGCACTTAAGAAGAGATAATGATGATAAGGGAAATAATAATTATAATAATAATTATTATTCAGACACCGGATACTTAGATGAACAAGTCGTCAGAAGAGCTACAATACCCCCAGATTTTAGAAAAGATCCAGCACCAAGTCAATTAATAACAACTCCAGTTTGTGATGATACTCAAGAACAGACAATACCGAAAACGATAGAAAAAAAAATATGAATGCGAGTCATTATGATAGTATAGAATCTATGGAAGAAGAGATAGGTGCTCCATTTAAAAATACTAGATAGAGAGACAGAGAGAAAGAGAAGTGAAAAGACAGAGAAGAATTAGGGAAAATTCGTCAATCGGCGAATTTATACCCCTATTAGAAAGGTCGTTAAGAAACGATGATAAAAAAATTAGATTGGATATAGAAAGAAAAAGATTGGCAGCTGCTAGTAATAGACATACAGATGAAGAAGAAATGTATGAAAATTCAGAATCAAATAGTAGTATGGAAGAAAGTAATACTTTATACGAAGAAGAAGATATTGATGTGGAGATAGCACTTATTCAAAGGAACTTGCAGTTACTGAAGAAATGGAAACGTAGGAAATAAATTGATAGAAAATACTGCAGATAGCAAGATATAAATTTCATGATTTAAAAAGGAAAATGATACTTGAGGATGTATATGACACATGTGTTATAGAAAAGGGTTCTATTGATACTTATAATGAGTTGTCTTGAAGAATAGACATAATTAGGTATTAAGATAACTAATATGGATGTAAATTCGAGTGAGGTATATTTTTTTACTGTAATTTTATTGCCAATTGATTTTATGGTTTGACTTCCTGAGTTTTCTTAAATAGATAAATAAGTTATTGTTAGTCCATAAAAGAGACTAACAATAGATAGGATGTATGTTATATTATTTTAAAATATGTTTTCCTTTGAATGAGTTAATACCTTTAATTGATATGAGGGGAAACATAAATGATGTATAAAAACTTGGGGGGGGGGGGTGTGATGTCCTGTTGTGATTTTATTTCGCTTAATTCATAATTTAAGTGAATTGTCTTGTATGTTGAATGGTAATTACCTTGTTTATATATATGTTAGAAATTAGTTAAGTTAAGTTTAATTTACATGGTTTTGTCTAGAATAAAGGCAATACATGGGGCTTTATTTAGGACCCTTCGTTCAGAAAATAGTAATAAACTACTGAGGACTAGTAGAGAGACACATTATTTTTGTGAATAATATGTTCATGGGTATATTCTGTTGCTGTGATAATCAGCATAAAGAGGTTGATATGGCTATGAAGTATTAGAAACATATGCCGGGGATGGTTATGGGAAAGTTAAAATAGGAGCTGCATTAAAGTCAGCATTAATTGAAGATATATGGATTGGATACCATATTATGAGTAACGATATGATAGTTGGTTAATAGAGAATAGATAAAAAGGGGGTTGTGAATGGCAGCATATAAGGTTGAGTATATGGAATAGATAAACAAGGAGGCGTGTCATTGGATGTAAGGGGGAAAATATAGGAGCTGTAAAAAAACAGCGTTAATTAATTTAAAATGTTCATGGAATATGAACATTGGTTCATAGTTGAAGGTGAGATAAGTGAAATATAGACAATGTTGTGGATGGCAATATATGGCAATATAAATGTTGAGTATATAAAAGAAAACTTAGATCAACTTAATTTATAGTGAACAGAGATGTATTTCATAAGATATATTTAAAAAAAAAAAAACTTTTTACAAAAGTTTTTTTCGTTGGTAAGAGAGGTAAATGTGATTGTGTTGACTACTTCCTTATACTTTTCATAAATTGGGTGCGCACCCCTTCTTTATTTTTTTTTTAACTACATCTTTTCTGTCTATCCTGTGTTGTGTGAATGAGAAATTTCATAATGTCAAGTGTACGATAACGATTGATACGAGCCATTCTTATGATATATATATATATTTTATAAAGAAACGAAGAAGAAATATAATTTCATAGTGGTTTGCTATGTGGTACAATTAGAAGGAAATATTCACCTAAAATAGAGTTAGTTTGGGGCGGCTTAGAGAAATTATGGGAGGTAAGGAGAGAAGGGTAGGATAAAGGGGTTAGGAGTTAAGACTTTTGAAGAAGAAAAGTCTTTTAAAAGACAGGGAGGTGTAGCAGAATGAATATCATATCAATATTAGCTTAGGGGTGCAAGACTACAGCACGCTTGAGCATCGATATAGAACAGTAAGAAAGATGCTCAAGTCGTGACGTAGCTTGTGGTTGGGTAGTCACCACCAAGAACGAGGAAAGAGAAGTCAACATCGTAATTGATTAGAACTTGGATTTTGTATCGACCATCATGTGTAAATAAAGCCTGTTTTGAAACAACACAGCAGAACTTGTTGATCCTCTGTATACGCATTGTTACACTTGTCCAGAAGGCTCTGCATAACCTGGTGAAGAAAGACATAACAAATACAACAGGAAGACAGCTTTAAGGTTGATCTAACCTCATAACATGGGTGAGTTGCTTGTATTAGGCTTGAACGAATCGTCATAATTGTACACATATATTCATATAATCGCTTGCTTCTCCCACAGATTAGAAAGTGAGAATCTTCATACTGTGCACGAACTCCAAGTAGCGCCGTCCAGGATCCACATGTTATTTTACCAGAATCCACACACAGACTACATATTCTTCTTGCGGGTAGGATAAGTCAGCGCAGCTTAATCGGCCCTCTCGTTTTGATTTATGTTCTCCGAGAAACGTCTTAATCCAGGTCTTCTTACTTTTCCTCCCTTATCCAAAAAGGTTAAGCGTCCACTTCAGTATCCTAGGATTTTAACGTCTTTAGCTTCATTATTTTCGGGACATATCCTGACACTGATTTGCTCTTGAATTCTCTTAGAGATGGATTCCTTTCCTGTAGGCCACTCCTCATGCACATCCACATCCTATTACCGTTCCCGCTCTTCCTCCTCCTACACATAATTCTTTGTAGCTACTGCTACTCAAATTCCTTTATAATTGCTCCTACCACTTCTCCTCTTCCTCTTCTTTTTCTCTCCTCGTCCAACTCTGCTCCTACTTCTCCCCCTACGCTTTCTGCTAATATTAATCATTTTTCCTTTCTGCCTCCTCCTCCTCCTCCTCCTCCTCCTCCTCCTCCTCCTCCTTCTTCTTCTTCTTCTTCTTCTTCTTCTTCTTCTTCTTCTTCTTCTTCTTCTTCTTCTTCTTCTTCTTCTTCTTCTCCACCTACCTTTTCTCTTCGTCTATATTACTGTGCCAAATCTTTCTATCACTACGTTCTAATTTTAGCTGACCCCGCGCCTCGCCGTATTCTGTCAAAAACCTGTCATCTGGTGTCCCCAAAAACCCGTCTTGATTTGCCTATATCATTTGGAAACCGTTTTCCTTATTCACCCATCACTCCATCTGTCCAATTATGCAGTAAAACTTGCGGCGTCCCATAGGTCATACGGGCATTGGGGTGGAAGTTTCCGTGCACTTATATAAGGCTAAATGTAAAGTAAGGGAGACCTTCTTGTACCATAAGACGTCATGGTATATGGTGCTAGGCTTATATAGCCTGCTCTGTGGCAAAGGCGCTACGTGCGCAATTCGTAATCCCGCATACTGCGTTCGAGATACAGCTGCGGGCCATTTGGCAGCAGACCGCATTGCGTTGGTTTTCATGCATTGGTATGAGTGCCAATCCTTCAGAAAGCAATGGCAAACTACTGAACGTGAACTTGCCAAGAAATCATAAACAGCTAAATATTGCTGGGGTTAACTGCGACGTCCTGTAAAGGACAGGTAACTAACTTTTAACAATATTTCTGGAACAGTCGAAACTCTGTGAGTGATGTGGTCAGTGTAACAGCGGCGGTCTTTATTTTCCAGGTCATTTTCTGGTAAGCATGTTAAGCTGGGCCACCTGGTCAGTCAAACAAAACAAAAACATTCTACTGCGAGAGGATTCAAACATTTGACCATCGGGCCGTCAGGCAAGCGTTCGAGTCCACTCGAGTAGAATTAGTGTTTGTTTTACAGACCAGGCCGCCCGATTTAACACGCTTACCATATATATATATATATATATATATATATATATATATATATATATATATATATATATATATGGGGGGGGGGTGTCAGGGTCTTGATTAGATTACCAAAGGCTCGTGTTCACTAACAAGCGTGAAACACTCTCACACACACAATGAGTGTACAAGAACACACGGTGATATCACTCAACCACTTTAATCGCACTTCTCAAAACGCAGTCACTTCAGGCAACGCTCAAGCTTAGCGATAATGCCATTGTCAGAAACATATAATGCAAGATATCAATAATATCATAAATACAAATGTATATATCACTCACGCAATCTTCACTCTACTCAAACAAAGCATACAAGCTTTCTTCCATCAGACTCGACTCATACAGCAACACTCTTTCATGTCCGTCCAGTCTCGCTGTCCTCGGCTGTCTGAGCTACCCGCAGTGATTCCTTCGTTGGGCCTGCTTTCCCTCACGTGGTCTGCGTGTATTATGTTATGTGATTCTTTGGTATTTGTTGACTTTTATTGGGTAATTGCATAATATACCTTTTCTTCAATGCGGCCATAAGGCCACCCTCATCAAGTACAGTCCCCTAGTTGGATTTTTACCTAGGTTGATCATGGACTCAGCCAGTCCGGTAGTTATCCGCGACTAACGCTATCTTTCAAGCAACGCAACTACCTCAAGATAAAATTAAAAAATCACAAAAAGAGACATGTCAGGCCTCAAGTCATCTTCATTACAGGATGACTTCAGTATTAAACACCCACCGATATGGTCGGATCGTCCAATGCTGGTCCTCAACTTTAGTAGTTATATTCCACGCATAGTTGATGTCAAATGGTGATGTGTAGTCGTTTTGGCACCTTGAACAAGTTAATATATGCATGCTTACATTTTCCCAATATTTCAGATTGTTTCCCTTAGTTGTAAAGGTGAAACGCTATGGGAGTTAATTTTTCGTTCTTTCAAAAAAATAAAGTACCTTTGTAAGTTGTATTCTAAGCGTCATAGCTTGATATTTATTTTCAATAGTGACCTAGTTGGTACCATGGAGAACAAATTAATCAATCAATGATTCTTAGATCACAAATATATAAATCCTTTCATTCAATTAACTATATATCAAATTTTGGTGTCACACAGTTATTTCAAGTGTCATAGATTTGTGACTATTATGTGTATATTCTGCTAATTTTTACTAAATTTAACTAAATAATTCCAAAAGGAAACGGAAATACACAACTGATGTATTTACGCGCTAGAGTAACACACTGTTCTTTCACATGTTCGGATAACACTGTTCTATATGGAAGTACGGATTAAACTGTGCTGTTGGAGTAACACACTGTTCTGGATGTCGAATTTCTATATCGTCGTCTATCGCACACAATTATACTGTTAAAATGTTTGAACAAACTCGTGTGCTTATATCAATAGTATTCATAAGCGCAAGTACTACGGATATTACCACCAGTTGGGTTAAGGTAAGTTTGTACACATCACACGTAGTCCTGTTCTTGGAGCATTGTTCGTATACATATTACAAAGTGTTTAAAATATTGTCACTCTTCATTCTAATCGTTCATACATTCATCATATTCACTTGTTAAAAATATAATTTAAATAAATTGGAGGACTATGTCCTTATCACAATGCATCACTTGTCACAGCGTTCTTTGGATAAATCAAACAATAATTCGCTGGATAGTGATAGATATCTGAGCGCTATAGGAGACAGGCTATGTTCACTGCCTTAATCTTTGCGCTCAGGCGTAGTCAGCCTGTCTTCGGACATCTCGAGAGGACATCTGGAAAGTAAGTCTGCAATTGTATTTTCGGAGCCACGAATATGTCTGATCTCAAAGCTATAACTTTGGAGTAACAAAGACCATCTTGCAATCCTATGGTTTGTCGGTGTACCTGTAGTAATGATAGTTAAAGGGTTTTTGTCTGTCTCCACGATGAAGTGTTTTCCTAACAAAAATGTAGACAATTTTTTAACAGAATACATCAAAGGTAGGGCTTCCAATTCTGGCGTCAACCATCTCCTTTCTCCTGGTGACAGTTTACGACTTACGTAACAGATTGGATCTAAGATGTCATCATAGGACTGAAACAACACAGCTTCGATGGCTATGGAACTCGCGTCAGTTCTAAATCTGAAAGGAATTTCCAAATTTGGCAATTTAAGGATGAGATTACGAGAGAAGTATGACAATACTTTTGTAAATGCAGGTCTCAGGCCCTCTCTGTTTACAATTTTATTTGGCTTGTCTTTGGTTAGTAAATTTGTAAAACTTTCTGTCAACCTAGCAAAAATGGGTATGAATCGTCTATAATAATTCAGTAACCCTAACATGCTTCTTACTTCCTTCTTGGTTGTCGGAAGTGACAATTTCAGAATTTTCGAAACAATATTGTCATAAGTGGTAACAAAGCCATTACATATTTTATATCCTAAAAAAAGTAATTGCATGATAGGCAATTTCTACCTTTGATGGTTTCACTGTTAGGCCGTGGTGTCTGATGCGTTCGAATGTTTGTCGTAGTGTCGTTAGGTGTTCTGTCATTGTTCTAGTATGTCTGTAGATGTCGTCCATGTATGAAAGTATGTTTGGTATGTCTGCCCGTAGCAGTCTTGTCATCCTTACACATGTTGCACTAAGTCTGTCTGTCCTGGATGGTTGGAGAAAATGGTCCTGTAGTCCTGTAACAGTTGCCTGCAATTGTCGGTCTCAGTCTGAGAAAGATCAGGACATATTTTGATGCCTTGTAACGTGTCAGTCGTATCAAGTGATGGAACTGGTATTTCGTCTGTATCTTCTGAGTCTGTGTGGTCCACTACAGTTGTGCTTGCTTCTGTCTCGTCTTGGTCTCCGTCTCTATTGTAGTAGGGTTTCAACATGTTAATGTGAAATATTTTGTTTCTGTTGTTTATTCCAACTTCGTAGTCTACAGTCGAGATTTGTCGTAAGATCTTGAACGGTCCTTGCCATGAGTCTGTTAAGAGGTGTTTGTCACTAGGCAATAGCAGTAGTACGTCCTGTCCTGGTGTCAGTGTTATTGTTCTATTTCCTCTGTTGGCATATTCTCTGTAGATGGCACCAGATTGTCTTAATGATTCTTTAGCCAATAGGCATGATTTCATAATCCTGTCACGTAATGTTGTTACATGTTCTTAAGATGACACAGTTTTATGTTCATTATCAAATTCAGTTAACAAAGTATGGTAAATTGATAATGGACCGCGTGGTTTGGCACCATATACTAGCTCTAGAGGTGAAAACTCAGTAGTCGAGTGAGGTATTTCTTGATAAGTGGGTGTACAATTACAATACAACAATGAATATGCAGTAAGATATGATAACAATATTGCAGTCAAAGAGTACATAATTATCAGGACAAACATTATAGTCTTTTGATTTACTTTGTTTGTTGTTGTTTGCTGTTTGCGTTGTGGTGATGGTATGGTGCTGTTTATTTTCACTGTTTCTTTTCTCTGTATTGGCTTTTGTTCTGTAGGCTTCAAATGTTCTTGTGCTTTTATGAGGTTTTCTCCCATATTTCGGTGAAGTGTTTCAACAGAATTTTGTAGCTATTTTGTCTTATTTTGGTGAGACTGAGCTTGTAATTGTTCAGCTGATCTATATACTGTATTATTTACTAAAGTATTTTCATAACAAGATGTTGCAAGGTTATGTGGCATATCAGTAACTCCAGACAAGTTTCCAACAATTATGTCACAACAAGGATTGGACAACGCTGCGCATTTTACTTTGCCTGTGTAAAATGGTGTCTGAATATCTGCCCATGCAAGTGGGTATTTCTCAATATTCCCTGAGAAAGTTCTGCATGTTACCTGTTTGCCTGTATAATCTGCAGGTAAGATAAAGTCTTTCTTCAAACCAATGAGGGTACTTCCGATATCACGTAAAACACTGGCTAATTTGCCGTTTACATACCCTTGATGGATATCCAGCTTGCCTTTAGAATCTATAACAAGGTTTGCTTCTTCGTTTGCTATAGGTATGGAGTGGCCGCATGTTAAGACGCCATCTTCATGGAAGCGGTTACAGGTTGAGCACTTTCCC
The DNA here is from genome assembly GCA_963921405.1 of Cepaea hortensis. Taxonomy (NCBI): domain Eukaryota; kingdom Metazoa; phylum Mollusca; class Gastropoda; order Stylommatophora; family Helicidae; genus Cepaea; species Cepaea hortensis. Next base: position 44,804,305 of record OY992897.1, on the reverse strand, counting down.
AGATGAAAAACATCAATGGTTTCAGTTGCATTAGCTGGATATTGACTCTCTACTAGTTCTTCATCAGAGGAAGAGCTATCAAACATTGCCGCGTTGGCTTTTCTCGTCATCTGCTTTCCTTTACATGCATGACGCCAGTGGCCGTACGCTTTGCAAATGTAGCATTTGGTTAAACGTTTGAAGTTTTTTGTCTCTCTGTCTTGCTTGTCTATATAATTCTGTAGGTATGTCAGATACCCAGGGTGTTTGTCACACATCTCACTTTCATTGTGTTGGAAATTACAATATTTGCAGCGATAATTGTTACCAACAGTTTGCCTAAAAGGTTTTTGTCTGTTGTAACTATTTGGTTTTGATCTTTCATAGGTAGCAGCAGCTACGAATTCAGTGTCTTTCAGCACATGTGTAAAACAATCTTTATTTGCTGTAAAGTATGCTGAACCGCGTTTTTCAATCTGCTGTACACTCTCACATTCGCACTCTTGCAAAAATTTTGAAAAGGGTGGTGGTAAAGAAGAGATAATTTTGTCTCTTAATATCAGATCTTTCAACTTATCAAAATTGTTATCAATTTTAGCTGATGACAACCACTTACTAAATACATCCTGTACTACTGAAGTGTAGTCAGAGAACGTTTGTGTTGCTTTTGGAGATAACTTAGAAAACTGTTCTCTGTACCCTGCTTCATCTAATAGGAAATGAGCCATAATTTTAGCTTTCATGTAATGATAGTCCTTTCTTAACTCTTTGGGGATAGTCTCTATAACTTTTAGTGGTTCCCCAGACAGACTCCTCATATAGATGATGTTCCAATCTGTAACTGGGACCTGATAATGTTACATTATCGTTTCAAAGTTCTGGGTAAATGCTGAAATACAATCCCCAGTAGCAAAAGTTTTGACGATCCCTTGATATTTTTTGTATTGGCTTTCTTTTTCCTTCATTTCTAGCTTTCTGGTATGCCACATAGTGGTCACGCTCACGCGCACCACCTAATAGGAATTAGGAGATTCCCAGTCTAACAATAGAATGACTTGACCACTAGAAACTAAGGACGACGTAAGCATCGTCAGAAGAGCAACAGGGGTCACTTCGAGAAAGGACATCAAGTCAGCTGTGTGTTTTCCTTTGAGCTCCGTGATAAAAGGATTTGATCGTCTAGGCGAGGCATATTTACCGATAGAAGGGATCGCCTGTTTATATAGCATTCAGACCATGTTAGGACCGGGACAGCAATAAATTATGGACGACGAGTTTGCAATAGTTTGCGATAGTCCTTGAGAGACTGAGCAATTACATAAAGACATGAACAGCTGGGTTTGTATTGACATGTAACGTCCCGTCCCCGTGTCAGGGGCCCGTTATATTTTTACAACAGTGTTTTGTCTATTTCTGAAAAGGAGATCAAATCTGAATAAAAGGATTGTCTCAAATTGCACCAGTCTTTAAGGTGAGCGACTTTGTTACATTTTACTCCAGTTGAGTTTTAACGCTTTGGCGGTTGAATGACATTGAGACATGGTATCTCTATTGACTGATGTTTCGAGCTCTAGCTGTTTAATTTTTAACTGTATTTCAAGTTCTTCCCTTTTGCTCTGTGCAGTAATCTCAGCCTTTCTTAGCTCAGCACCTGTTTCTGCTTTTCTAGCTTCTAACTCTGCCTATTTAAGTTCTCTTTCGACAGCTCTGCCCTCCCTGTCTTTGGCTTTTTCCTGTAATTGGACATACTCTGCGTATTTTGCCTCACTCCACTTTGTTAATTCATCTCCGGATAACTTTAACTTTAATCCAGATTCAATAAAGTCGTTTAACGAAGACATGGTGATGTTACAAAATAGTTACACAGGTTATTATGCAAAATAGTTATAATATGATACTAAATAAAGTAATTATATCATATACAATGACAAAATAACTACACAGTCAAGGCCTGGTCCCGCACAAAAGTATGTAAGAAAAAAAATACTTAAGTGACACTGGAATTTTGAAACTCTGGAAGTCGGTTCGCAATTTCACCAGAGAAGGGATGGTTGGTCATCTACAGCCCGGAAAATTACTTTGATACTTTACAATTTCAGATGAAAAACCTGTTTACTTTTGGAGAGAGAATATATTAGTATGTGTATGTTTTTGTGGTGTATGTATTGTCAGCTAAGTGTTATAGGTTTGTATGCACGTTAAGTATGTTTGTATAGTCGTCTCGTCGTACGTTCAGATTTCAAATCAATATAACTTCTTTCCTGATGCTTTCGTTCACTTTACCGAACTATTTCACTCCTATTTTCCATCTATCGTTCAAGAGTCGTTCAATTCTAACATCAACACTGGTCCAAACACGGACAATCTTCTCACGTTCACTCCTCCAAACACTCGATTATCTTATGGTTCAAACACCACGTTCACTCGTCGTTTACTCTTGGTTCAAATACGAACGATACACCCACGTTCACTCCTCTACAAATACACTATCTTTCATATGGTTCATAAGCCGGACGATGCACCCACGTTCACTCCTGTCAGGGTCTTGATTAGATGACAAAAGGCTCGTGTTCACTAACAGGCGTGAAACACTCTCACACACATAATGAGTGTACAAGAACACACGGCGATATCACTAAACCACTTTAATCGCACTTCTCAAAACGCAGTCGCATCAGGCATCGCTCAGACTTAGCGATAATGCTATTGTCAGAAACATATAATGCAAGATATCAATAATATCATAAATACAAATGTATATATCACTCACGCAATCTTCACTCTACTCAAACAAAGCATACAGGCTTTCTTCCATCAGACTCGACTCATACAGCAACACTCTTTCATGTCCGTCCAGTCTCGCTGTCCTCGGTTGTCTGAGCTACCCGCAGTGATTCCCTCGTTGGCCCTGCTTTCCCTCACGTGGTCTGCGTGCACCACGCTGACCCTTTCCAACCACTGCGTAGTAACTGTTAAGCAAGTTCACCGTCGTCCTTGGTCGTCTAGTTCCAGGCGCTGGAGATGAAGCCTCGGAGATTCTGACAGGGGGGGGGGGGGAGGGGAGTGTCGCCTGGCCTAGTGGTTAGAAAACCCAACTATTATTTGGGAGTTCCACCCTTTTTTCCACAGGGAAGGAATGGTCCTAATGCTATTTGAATAGGCTAAGGAAGCACCAGTATGGTGGGAAACAATGGGTTAGAAAATAATAACAGCAAATCCCCCCCCCTCCAAAAATAATTAAAACATTATATATATATATATATATATATATATATATATATATATATATATATATATATATATATATATATATATATATATATATATATATATATATATATATATATATATATATATATATATATATATATATATATATATATATATATGATAAATTTCAGAGTGTTATAGGTAATCAGAAGAATAGACTTTTCATCATTTTGTCTGGTGACTTGATTGCCAAGAAAGGATCGGATAACACGGGCTTTGAAGCTATAATATAAAACTCGACATAAGGTAATGAATGAAAATGGAGAGATAGGCAACCTGCGCGGTGAATCTGTATGTCATAGGCTGGAGTATTTTTCCACATAAAATAATACATACAACACGTGGGTTTCACCAGAGCTCAAAATAGAAAATTAAATTGACCACGTCTGTATTAGGCAGAAATGTAGATAATCTCTAAATGACGTAATGGATGTTTTAGAGCCGCTGTTGTAGATTCAGATCATTGTCTGCCGGAGCAATGGAATGAAGCTGAAATTCAAGAGATGAATACTGTCTTAGACTTTATTTTCATTGCCAATCTTCAATGGTTTCTGTATTGGACTGATGTTGTCTGAGTGAAATGCGACCTATTCTTCTGTATATCCACATCTCCAGGACCTGAATTTGACTTTCTAATTGCTTGTCCATTGACGGGGCATCCGCGCCATATATATAAATGCTGACGTTTAACAAGTTTCGTGTTTAATATGCTGTCGCAGCTCTACAAATCTGCACAACTTTATGATGTCGGATCTGCTAGCCTACGCTCGTAACTTCATCATGGGGCTGGGCTAGGACAGACAATGACGATCATGGAAAGTAATGTATGCAAATTATGACCACGACTGACGATAAAAGAAACAAGACACACAAGGAATGAGTCGACAGTTTCGACGAACTAATATATATATATATATATATATATATATATATATATATATATATATATATATATATATATATATATATATATATATATATATATATATACTTAACTGAAAACCAAAAATAGCTGAGTGTACAATTAAGTTGGGGAGCCGTGGTAGGGCCATGGTTAGACAATTAAGTTGGGGAGCCTTGGTAGTGTAGTGGTTAGACAATTATGTTGGGGAGCCGTGGTAGTGTAGTGACTAGACAATTATGTTGGGGCGGTGTGGTAGCGTAGTGGCTAGACAATTATGTTGGGGCGATGTGGTAGCGTAGTGGCTAGACAATTATGTTGGGGCGGTGTGGTAGCGTAGTGGCTAGACAATCATGTTGGGGCGGTGTGGTAGCGTAGTGGCTAGACAATTATGTTGGGGCGGTGTGGTAGCGTAGTGGCTAGACAATTATGTTGGGGCGGAGTGGTAGCGTAGTGGCTAGACAATTATGTTGGGGCGATGTGGTAGCGTAGTGGCTAGACAATTATGTTGGGGCGGTGTGGTAGCGTAGTGGCTAGACAATTATGTTGGGGCGGTGTGGTAGCGTAGTGGCTAGACAATTATGTTGGGGCGGTGTGGTAGCGTAGTGGCTAGACAATTATGTTGGGGCGGTGTGGTAGCGTAGTGGCTAGACAATTATGTTGGGGTGGTGTGGTAGCGTAGTGGCTAGAGAATGAAGTTGGGGAGCCGCGGTAACGTAGTGGCTAGACAATTAAGTTGGGGAGCCGTGGTAGCGTAGTGGCTGGACAATTAAGTTGGGGAGCCGTGGTAGCGTAGTGACTAGACATTTATGTTGGGGAGCCTTGGTAGTGTAGTGGTTAGACAATTATGTTGGGGAGCCGTGGTAGTGTAGTGACTAGACAATTATGTTGGGGCGGTGTGGTAGCGTTGTGGCTAGACAATTATGTTGGGGCGATGTGGTAGCGTAGTGGCTAGACAATTATGTTGGGGCGGTGTGGTAGCGTAGTGGCTAGACAATTATGTTGGGGCGGTGTGGTAGCGTAGTGGCTAGACAATTATGTTGGGGCGGTGTGGTAGCGTAGTGGCTAGACAATTATGTTGGGGCGGAGTGGTAGCGTAGTGGCTAGACAATTATGTTGGGGCGATGTGGTAGCGTAGTGGCTAGACAATTATGTTGGGGCGGTGTGGTAGCGTAGTGGCTAGACAATTATGTTGGGGCGGTGTGGTAGCGTAGTGGCTAGACAATTATGTTGGGGCGGTGTGGTAGCGTAGTGGCTAGACAATTATGTTGGGGTGGTGTGGTAGCGTAGTGGCTAGACAATTATGTTGGGGTGGTGTGGTAGCGTAGTGGCTAGAGAATGAAGTTGGGGAGCCGCGGTAACGTAGTGGCTAGACAATTAAGTTGGGGAGCCGTGGTAGCGTAGTGGCTGGACAATTAAGTTGGGGAGCCGTGGTAGCGTAGTGACTAGACAATTATGTTGGGGAGCCTTGGTAGTGTAGTGGTTAGACAATTATGTTGGGGAGCCGTGGTAGTGTAGTGACTAGACAATTATGTTGGGGCGGTGTGGTAGCGTAGTGGCTAGACAATTATGTTGGGGCGATGTGGTAGCGTAGTGGCTAGACAATTATTTTGGGGCGGTGTGGTAGCGTAGTGGCTAGACAATTATGTTGGGGCGGTGTTGTAGCGTAGTGGCTAGACAATTATGTTGGGGCGGTGTGGTAGCGTAGTGGCTAGACAATTATGTTGGGGCGGAGTGGTAGCGTAGTGGCTAGAAAATTATGTTGGGGCGATGTGGTAGCGTAGTGGCTAGACAATTATGTTGGGGCGGTGTGGTAGCGTAGTGGCTAGACAATTATGTTGGGGCGGTGTGGTAGCGTAGTGGCTAGACAATTATGATGGGGCGGAGTGGTAGCGTAGTGGCTAGAAAATTATGTTGGGGCGATGTGGTAGCGTAGTGGCTAGACAATTATGTTGGGGCGGTGTGGTAGCGTAGTGGCTAGACAATTATGTTGGGGCGGTGTGGTAGCGTAGTGGCTAGACAATTATGTTGGGGCGGTGTGGTAGCGTAGTGGCTAGACAATTGTGTTGGGGCGGTGTGGTAGCGTAGTGGCTAGACAATTATATTGGTGTGGTGTGGTAGCGTAGTGGCTAGAGAATGAAGTTGGGGAGTCGCGGTAACGTAGTGGCTAGACAATTAAGTTGGGGAGCCGTGGTAGCGTAGTGGCTGGACAATTAAGTTGGGGAGCCGTGGTAGCGTAGTGGCTAGACAATTATGTTGGGGTGGTGTGGTAGCGTAGTGGCTAGACAATTAAGTTGGGGCGGTGTGGTAGCGTAGTGGCTAGACAATTATGTTGGGGCGGTGTGGTAGCGTAGTGGCTAGACAATTATGTTGGGGTGGTGTGGTAGCGTAGTGGCTAGACAATTATGTTGGGGTGGTGTGGTAGCGTAGTGGCTAGAGAATGAAGTTGGGGAGCCGCGGTAACGTAGTGGCTAGACAATTAAGTTGGGGAGCCGTGGTAGCGTAGTGGCTGGACAATTAAGTTGGGGAGCCGTGGTAGCGTAGTGACTAGACAATTATGTTGGGGAGCCTTGGTAGTGTAGTGGTTAGACAATTATGTTGGGGAGCCGTGGTAGTGTAGTGACTAGACAATTATGTTGGGGCGGTGTGGTAGCGTAGTGGCTAGACAATTATGTTGGGGCGATGTGGTAGCGTAGTGGCTAGACAATTATGTTGGGGCGGTGTGGTAGCGTAGTGGCTAGACAATTATGTTGGGGCGGTGTTGTAGCGTAGTGGCTAGACAATTATGTTGGGGCGGTGTGGTAGCGTAGTGGCTAGACAATTATGTTGGGGCGGTGTGGTAGCGTAGTGGCTAGACAATTATGTTGGGGCGGTGTGGTAGCGTAGTGGCTAGACAATTGTGTTGGGGCGGTGTGGTAGCGTAGTGGCTAGACAATTATATTGGGGTGGTGTGGTAGCGTAGTGGCTAGAGAATGAAGTTGGGGAGCCGCGGTAACGTAGTGGCTAGACAATTAAGTTGGGGAGCCGTGGTAGCGTAGTGGCTGGACAATTAAGTTGGGGAGCCGTGGTAGCGTAGTGGCTAGACAATTATGTTGGGGTGGTGTGGTAGCGTAGTGGCTAGACAATTAAGTTGGGGCGGTGTGGTAGCGTAGTGGCTAGACAATTAAGTTTGGGCAGTATGGTAACTTATTGGCTAGACAATTATGTTGGGGAAGTGTGGTAGAGTAGTTGCTAGACAATTATGTTGGGGCGGTGTGGGAGCGTAGTGGCTAGACAATTATGTTGGGGCGATGTGGTAGCGTAGTGGCTAGACAATTATTTTGGGGCGATGTTGTAGCGTAGTGGCTAGACAATTAAGTTGGGGCGGTGTGGTAGCGTAGTGGCTAAACAATTATGTTGGGGCGGTGTGGTAGCTTAGTGGCTAGACAATGAAGTTGGGGAGCTTTGGTAGCGTAGTGGCTAGACAATGAAGTTGGGGAGCTTTGGTAGCGTATTGGCTAGACAATGAAGTTGGGGAGCCGCGGTAATGTAGTGGCTAGACAATTATGTTGGGGCGATGTGGTAGCGTAGTGGCTAGACAATTATGTTGGGGCGGTTTGGTAGCGTAGTGGCTAGACAATTATGTTGGGGCGATGTGGTAGCGTAGTGGCTAGACAATTAAGTTGGGGCGGTGTGGTAGCGTAGTGGCTAGACAATTATGTTGGGTGGTGTGGTAGCGTTGTGGCTAGACAATTATGTTGGGGCGGTGTGGTAGCGTAGTGGCTAGACAATGAAGTTGGGGAGCCGCGGTAACGTAGTGGCTAGACAATTAAGTTGGGGAGCCGTGGTAGCGTAGTGGCTGGACAATTAAGTTGGGGAGCCGTGGTAGCGTAGTGGCTAGACAATTATGTTGGGGTGGTGTGGTAGCGTTGTGGCTAGACAATTAAGTTGGGGCGGTGTGGTAGCGTAGTGGCTAGACAATGAAGTTGGGGCGATGTGATAGCGTAGTAGCTAGACAATTATGTTGGGGCGATTTTGTAGCGTAGTGGCTAGACAATTATGTTGGGGCGATGTGATAGCGTAGTGGCTAGACAATTATGTTGGGGCGATGTGGTAGCGTAGTGGCTAGACAATTAAATTGGGGCGGTGTGGTAGCGTAGTGGCTAGACAATTATGTTGGGGTGGTGTGGTAGCATAGTGGCTAGGCAATTATGTTGGGGCGGTAAGGTAGCGTAGTGGCTAGACAATTATGTTGGGGCGGTGTGGTAGCGTAGTGGCTAGACAATGAAATTGGGGAGCTTTGGTAGCTTAGTGGCTAGACAATGAAGTTGGGGAGCCGCGGTAGCGTAGTGGCTAGACAATTAAGTTGGAGCGGTGTGGTAGCATAGTGGCTAGGCAATTAAGTTGGGGCGGTGAGGTAGCGTAGTGGCTAGACAATGAAGTTGGGGAGCCGCGGTAACGTAGTGGCTAGACAATTAAGTTGCTGAGCCGTGGTAGCGTAGTGGCTGGACAATTAAGTTGGGGAGCCGTGGTAGCGTAGTGGCTAGACAATTATGTTGGGGTGGTGTGGTAGCGTAGTGGCTAGACAATTAAGTTGGGGCGGTGTGGTAGCGTAGTGGCTAGACAATTATGTTGGGGAAGTGTGGTAGAGTAGTTGCTAGACAATTATGTTGGGGAAGTGTGGTAGAGTAGCTGCTAGACAATTATGTTGGGGAATTGTGGTAGAGTAGTTGCTAGACAATTATGTTGGGGCGGTGTGGGAGCGTAGTGGCTAGACAATTATGTTGGGGCGATGTGGTAGCGTAGTGGCTAGACAATTATTTTGGGGCGATGTTGTAGCATAGTAGCTAGACAATTAAGTTGGGGCGGTGTGGTAGCGTAGTGGCTAGACAATTATGTTGGGGCGGTGTGGTAGCGTTGTGGCTAGACAATTATGTTGGGGCGGTGTGGTAGCGTAGTGGTTAGACAATTAAGCTGGGGAGACGTGGTAGTGTAGTGGCTAGACAATTAAGTTGGAGAGCTTTGGTAGTGTAGTGGTTAGACAATTAAGTTGGGGAAGTGTGGTAGAGTAGTTGCTAGACAATTATGTTGGGGCGGTGTGGGAGCGTAGTGGCTAGACAATTATGTTGGGGCGATGTGGTAGCGTAGTGGCTAGACAATTATTTTGGGGCGATGTTGTAGCGTAGTGGCTAGACAATTAAGTTGGGGCGGTGTGGTAGCGTAGTGGCTAAACAATTATGTTGGGGCGGTGTGGTAGCTTAGTGGCTAGACAATGAAGTTGGGGAGCTTTGGTAGCGTAGTGGCTAGACAATGAAGTTGGGGAGCTTTGGTAGCGTATTGGCTAGACAATGAAGTTGGGGAGCCGCGGTAATGTAGTGGCTAGACAATTATGTTGGGGCGATGTGGTAGCGTAGTGGCTAGACAATTATGTTGGGGCGGTTTGGTAGCGTAGTGGCTAGACAATTATGTTGGGGCGATGTGGTAGCGTAGTGGCTAGACAATTAAGTTGGGGCGGTGTGGTAGCGTAGTGGCTAGACAATTATGTTGGGTGGTGTGGTAGCGTTGTGGCTAGACAATTATGTTGGGGCGGTGTGGTAGCGTAGTGGCTAGACAATGAAGTTGGGGAGCCGCGGTAACGTAGTGGCTAGACAATTAAGTTGGGGAGCCGTGGTAGCGTAGTGGCTGGACAATTAAGTTGGGGTGGTGTGGTAGCGTTGTGGCTAGACAATTAAGTTGGGACGGTGTGGTAGCGTAGTGGCTAGACAATGAAGTTGGGGCGATGTGATAGCGTAGTAGCTAGACAATTATGTTGGGGCGATTTTGTAGCGTAGTGGCTAGACAATTATGTTGGGGCGATGTGATAGCGTAGTGGCTAGACAATTATGTTGGGGCGATGTGGTAGCGTAGTGGCTAGACAATTATGTTGGGGCGGTGTGGTAGCGTAGTGGCTAGACAATCATGTTGGGGCGGTGTGGTAGCGTAGTGGCTAGACAATTATGTTGGGGCGGTGTGGTAGCGTAGTGGCTAGACAATTATGTTGGGGCGGAGTGGTAGCGTAGTGGCTAGACAATTATGTTGGGGCGATGTGGTAGCGTAGTGGCTAGACAATTATGTTGGGGCGGTGTGGTAGCGTAGTGGCTAGACAATTATGTTGGGGCGGTGTGGTAGCGTAGTGGCTAGACAATTATGTTGGGGTGGTGTGGTAGCGTAGTGGCTAGAGAATGAAGTTGGGGAGCCGCGGTAACGTAGTGGCTAGACAATTAAGTTGGGGAGCCGTGGTAGCGTAGTGGCTGGACAATTAAGTTGGGGAGCCGTGGTAGTGTAGTGACTAGACAATTATGTTGGGGCGGTGTGGTAGCGTAGTGGCTAGACAATTATGTTGGGGCGATGTGGTAGCGTAGTGGCTAGACAATTATGTTGGGGCGGTGTGGTAGCGTAGTGGCTAGACAATTATGTTGGGGCGGTGTGGTAGCGTAGTGGCTAGACAATTATGTTGGGGCGGTGTGGTAGCGTAGTGGCTAGACAATTATGTTGGGGCGGAGTGGTAGCGTAGTGGCTAGACAATTATGTTGGGGCGATGTGGTAGCGTAGTGGCTAGACAATTATGTTGGGGCGGTGTGGTAGCGTAGTGGCTAGACAATTATGTTGGGGCGGTGTGGTAGCGTAGTGGCTAGACAATTATGTTGGGGCGGTGTGGTAGCGTAGTGGCTAGACAATTATGTTGGGGTGGTGTGGTAGCGTAGTGGCTAGACAATTATGTTGGGGTGGTGTGGTAGCGTAGTGGCTAGAGAATGAAGTTGGGGAGCCGCGGTAACGTAGTGGCTAGACAATTAAGTTGGGGAGCCGTGGTAGCGTAGTGGCTGGACAATTAAGTTGGGGAGCCGTGGTAGCGTAGTGACTAGACAATTATGTTGGGGAGCCTTGGTAGTGTAGTGGTTAGACAATTATGTTGGGGAGCCGTGGTAGTGTAGTGACTAGACAATTATGTTGGGGCGGTGTGGTAGCGTAGTGGCTAGACAATTATGTTGGGGCGATGTGGTAGCGTAGTGGCTAGACAATTATGTTGGGGCGGTGTGGTAGCGTAGTGGCTAGACAATTATGTTGGGGCGGTGTTGTAGCGTAGTGGCTAGATAATTATGTTGGGGCGGTGTGGTAGCGTAGTGGCTAGACAATTATGTTGGGGCGGAGTGGTAGCGTAGTGGCTAGAAAATTATGTTGGGGCGATGTGGTAGCGTAGTGGCTAGACAATTATGTTGGGGCGGTGTGGTAGCGTAGTGGCTAGACAATTATGTTGGGGCGGTGTGGTAGCGTAGTGGCTAGACAATTATGTTGGGGCGGAGTGGTAGCGTAGTGGCTAGAAAATTATGTTGGGGCGATGTGGTAGCGTAGTGGCTAGACAATTATGTTGGGGCGGTGTGGTAGCGTAGTGGCTAGACAATTATGTTGGGGCGGTGTGGTAGCGTAGTGGCTAGACAATTATGTTGGGGCGGTGTGGTAGCGTAGTGGCTAGACAATTGTGTTGGGGCGGTGTGGTAGCGTAGTGGCTAGACAATTATATTGGTGTGGTGTGGTAGCGTAGTGGCTAGAGAATGAAGTTGGGGAGTCGCGGTAACGTAGTGGCTAGACAATTAAGTTGGGGAGCCGTGGTAGCGTAGTGGCTGGACAATTAAGTTGGGGAGCCGTGGTAGCGTAGTGGCTAGACAATTATGTTGGGGTGGTGTGGTAGCGTAGTGGCTAGACAATTAAGTTGGGGCGGTGTGGTAGCGTAGTGGCTAGACAATTATGTTGGGGCGGTGTGGTAGCGTAGTGGCTAGACAATTATGTTGGGGTGGTGTGGTAGCGTAGTGGCTAGACAATTATGTTGGGGTGGTGTGGTAGCGTAGTGGCTAGAGAATGAAGTTGGGGAGCCGCGGTAACGTAGTGGCTAGACAATTAAGTTGGGGAGCCGTGGTAGCGTAGTGGCTGGACAATTAAGTTGGGGAGCCGTGGTAGCGTAGTGACTAGACAATTATGTTGGGGAGCCTTGGTAGTGTAGTGGTTAGACAATTATGTTGGGGAGCCGTGGTAGTGTAGTGACTAGACAATTATGTTGGGGCGGTGTGGTAGCGTAGTGGCTAGAACATTATGTTGGGGCGATGTGGTAGCGTAGTGGCTAGACAATTATGTTGGGGCGGTGTGGTAGCGTAGTGGCTAGACAATTATGTTGGGGCGGTGTTGTAGCGTAGTGGCTAGACAATTATGTTGGGGCGGTGTGGTAGCGTAGTGGCTAGACAATTATGTTGGGGCGGTGTGGTAGCGTAGTGGCTAGACAATTATGTTGGGGCGGTGTGGTAGCGTAGTGGCTAGACAATTGTGTTGGGGCGGTGTGGTAGCGTAGTGGCTAGACAATTATATTGGGGTGGTGTGGTAGCGTAGTGGCTAGAGAATGAAGTTGGGGAGCCGCGGTAACGTAGTGGCTAGACAATTAAGTTGGGGAGCCGTGGTAGCGTAGTGGCTGGACAATTAAGTTGGGGAGCCGTGGTAGCGTAGTGGCTAGACAATTATGTTGGGGTGGTGTGGTAGCGTAGTGGCTAGACAATTAAGTTGGTGCGGTGTGGTAGCGTAGTGGCTAGACAATTAAGTTGGGGCAGTATGGTAACTTATTGGCTAGACAATTATGTTGGGGAAGTGTGGTAGAGTAGTTGCTAGACAATTATGTTGGGGCGGTGTGGGAGCGTAGTGGCTAGACAATTATGTTGGGGCGATGTGGTAGCGTAGTGGCTAGACAATTATTTTGGGGCGATGTTGTAGCGTAGTGGCTAGACAATTAAGTTGGGGCGGTGTGGTAGCGTAGTGGCTAAACAATTATGTTGGGGCGGTGTGGTAGCTTAGTGGCTAGACAATGAAGTTGGGGAGCTTTGGTAGCGTAGTGGCTAGACAATGAAGTTGGGGAGCTTTGGTAGCGTATTGGCTAGACAATGAAGTTGGGGAGCCGCGGTAATGTAGTGGCTAGACAATTATGTTGGGGCGATGTGGTAGCGTAGTGGCTAGACAATTATGTTGGGGCGGTTTGGTAGCGTAGTGGCTAGACAATTATGTTGGGGCGATGTGGTAGCGTAGTGGCTAGACAATTAAGTTGGGGCGGTGTGGTAGCGTAGTGGCTAGACAATTATGTTGGGTGGTGTGGTAGCGTTGTGGCTAGACAATTATGTTGGGGCGGTGTGGTAGCGTAGTGGCTAGACAATGAAGTTGGGGAGCCGCGGTAACGTAGTGGCTAGACAATTAAGTTGGGGAGCCGTGGTAGCGTAGTGGCTGGACAATTAAGTTGGGGAGCCGTGGTAGCGTAGTGGCTAGACAATTATGTTGGGGTGGTGTGGTAGCGTTGTGGCTAGACAATTAAGTTGGGGCGGTGTGGTAGCGTAGTGGCTAGACAATGAAGTTGGGGCGATGTGATAGCGTAGTAGCTAGACAATTATGTTGGGGCGATTTTGTAGCGTAGTGGCTAGACAATTATGTTGGGGCGATGTGATAGCGTAGTGGCTAGACAATTATGTTGGGGCGATGTGGTAGCGTAGTGGCTAGACAATTAAATTGGGGCGGTGTGGTAGCGTAGTGGCTAGACAATTATGTTGGGGTGGTGTGGTAGCATAGTGGCTAGGCAATTATGTTGGGGCGGTAAGGTAGCGTAGTGGCTAGACAATTATGTTGGGGCGGTGTGGTAGCGTAGTGGCTAGACAATGAAATTGGGGAGCTTTGGTAGCTTAGTGGCTAGACAATGAAGTTGGGGAGCCGCGGTAGCGTAGTGGCTAGACAATTAAGTTGGAGCGGTGTGGTAGCATAGTGGCTAGGCAATTAAGTTGGGGCGGTGAGGTAGCGTAGTGGCTAGACAATGAAGTTGGGGAGCCGCGGTAACGTAGTGGCTAGACAATTAAGTTGCTGAGCCGTGGTAGCGTAGTGGCTGGACAATTAAGTTGGGGAGCCGTGGTAGCGTAGTGGCTAGACAATTATGTTGGGGTGGTGTGGTAGCGTAGTGGCTAGACAATTAAGTTGGGGCGGTGTGGTAGCGTAGTGGCTAGACAATTATGTTGGGGAAGTGTGGTAGAGTAGTTGCTAGACAATTATGTTGGGGAAGTGTGGTAGAGTAGCTGCTAGACAATTATGTTGGGGAATTGTGGTAGAGTAGTTGCTAGACAATTATGTTGGGGCGGTGTGGGAGCGTAGTGGCTAGACAATTATGTTGGGGCGATGTGGTAGCGTAGTGGCTAGACAATTATTTTGGGGCGATGTTGTAGCATAGTAGCTAGACAATTAAGTTGGGGCGGTGTGGTAGCGTAGTGGCTAGACAATTATGTTGGGGCGGTGTGGTAGCGTTGTGGCTAGACAATTATGTTGGGGCGGTGTGGTAGCGTAGTGGTTAGACAATTAAGCTGGGGAGACGTGGTAGTGTAGTGGCTAGACAATTAAGTTGGAGAGCTTTGGTAGTGTAGTGGTTAGACAATTAAGTTGGGGAAGTGTGGTAGAGTAGTTGCTAGACAATTATGTTGGGGCGGTGTGGGAGCGTAGTGGCTAGACAATTATGTTGGGGCGATGTGGTAGCGTAGTGGCTAGACAATTATTTTGGGGCGATGTTGTAGCGTAGTGGCTAGACAATTAAGTTGGGGCGGTGTGGTAGCGTAGTGGCTAAACAATTATGTTGGGGCGGTGTGGTAGCTTAGTGGCTAGACAATGAAGTTGGGGAGCTTTGGTAGCGTAGTGGCTAGACAATGAAGTTGGGGAGCTTTGGTAGCGTATTGGCTAGACAATGAAGTTGGGGAGCCGCGGTAATGTAGTGGCTAGACAATTATGTTGGGGCGATGTGGTAGCGTAGTGGCTAGACAATTATGTTGGGGCGGTTTGGTAGCGTAGTGGCTAGACAATTATGTTGGGGCGATGTGGTAGCGTAGTGGCTAGACAATTAAGTTGGGGCGGTGTGGTAGCGTAGTGGCTAGACAATTATGTTGGGTGGTGTGGTAGCGTTGTGGCTAGACAATTATGTTGGGGCGGTGTGGTAGCGTAGTGGCTAGACAATGAAGTTGGGGAGCCGCGGTAACGTAGTGGCTAGACAATTAAGTTGGGGAGCCGTGGTAGCGTAGTGGCTGGACAATTAAGTTGGGGTGGTGTGGTAGCGTTGTGGCTAGACAATTAAGTTGGGACGGTGTGGTAGCGTAGTGGCTAGACAATGAAGTTGGGGCGATGTGATAGCGTAGTAGCTAGACAATTATGTTGGGGCGATTTTGTAGCGTAGTGGCTAGACAATTATGTTGGGGCGATGTGATAGCGTAGTGGCTAGACAATTATGTTGGGGCGATGTGGTAGCGTAGTGGCTAGACAATTATGTTGGGGCGGTGTGGTAGCGTAGTGGCTAGACAATCATGTTGGGGCGGTGTGGTAGCGTAGTGGCTAGACAATTATGTTGGGGCGGTGTGGTAGCGTAGTGGCTAGACAATTATGTTGGGGCGGAGTGGTAGCGTAGTGGCTAGACAATTATGTTGGGGCGATGTGGTAGCGTAGTGGCTAGACAATTATGTTGGGGCGGTGTGGTAGCGTAGTGGCTAGACAATTATGTTGGGGCGGTGTGGTAGCGTAGTGGCTAGACAATTATGTTGGGGTGGTGTGGTAGCGTAGTGGCTAGAGAATGAAGTTGGGGAGCCGCGGTAACGTAGTGGCTAGACAATTAAGTTGGGGAGCCGTGGTAGCGTAGTGGCTGGACAATTAAGTTGGGGAGCCGTGGTAGCGTAGTGACTAGACAATTATGTTGGGGAGCCGTGGTAGTGTAGTGACTAGACAATTATGTTGGGGCGGTGTGGTAGCGTAGTGGCTAGACAATTATGTTGGGGCTATGTGGTAGCGTAGTGGCTAGACAATTATGTTGGGGCGGTGTGGTAGCGTAGTGGCTAGACAATCATGTTGGGGCGGTGTGGTAGCGTAGTGGCTAGACAATTATGTTGGGGCGGTGTGGTAGCGTAGTGGCTAGATAATTATGTTGGGGCGGAGTGGTAGCGTAGTGGCTAGACAATTATGTTGGGGCGATGTGGTAGCGTAGTGGCTAGACAATTATGTTGGGGCGGTGTGGTAGCGTAGTGGCTAGACAATTATGTTGGGGTGGTGTGGTAGCGTAGTGGCTAAACAATTATGTTGGGGCGGTGTGGTAGCGTAGTGGCTAGACAATTATGTTGGGGCGGTGTGGTAGCGTAGTGGCTAGACAATTATGTTGGGGCGGTGTGGTAGCGTAGTGGCTAGACAATTATGTTGGGGTGGTGTGGTAGCGTAGTGGCTAGACAATTATGTTGGGGTGGTGTGGTAGCGTAGTGGCTAGAGAATGAAGTTGGGGAGCCGCGGTAACGTAGTGGCTAGACAATTAAGTTGGGGAGCCGTGGTAGCGTAGTGGCTGGACAATTAAGTTGGGGAGCCGTGGTAGCGTAGTGACTAGACAATTATGTTGGGGAGCCTTGGTAGTGTAGTGGTTAGACAATTATGTTGGGGAGCCGTGGTAGTGTAGTGACTAGACAATTATGTTGGGGCGGTGTGGTAGCGTAGTGGCTAGACAATTATGTTGGGGCGATGTGGTAGCGTAGTGGCTAGAGAATTATGTTGGGGCGGTGTGGTAGCGTAGTGGCTAGACAATTATGTTGGGGCGGTGTTGTAGCGTAGTGGCTAGACAATTATGTTGGGGCGGTGTGGTAGCGTAGTGGCTAGACAATTATGTTGGGGCGGAGTGGTAGCGTAGTGGCTAGAAAATTATGTTGGGGCGATGTGGTAGCGTAGTGGCTAGACAATTATGTTGGGGCGGTGTGGTAGCGTAGTGGCTAGACAATTATGTTGGGGCGGTGTGGTAGCGTAGTGGCTAGACAATTATGTTGGGGCGGTGTGGTAGCGTAGTGGCTAGACAATTGTGTTGGGGCGGTGTGGTAGCGTAGTGGCTAGACAATTATGTTGGGGCGGTGTGGTAGCGTAGTGGCTAGACAATTATATTGGGGTGGTGTGGTAGCGTAGTGGCTAGAGAATGAAGTTGGGGAGCCGCGGTAACGTAGTGGCTAGACAATTAAGTTGGGGAGCCGTGGTAGCGTAGTGGCTGGACAATTAAGTTGGGGAGCCGTGGTAGCGTAGTGGCTAGACAATTATGTTGGGGTGGTGTGGTAGCGTAGTGGCTAGACAATTAAGTTGGGGCGGTGTGGTAGCGTAGTGGCTAGACAATTAAGTTGGGGCAGTATGGTAACTTATTGGCTAGACAATTATGTTGGGGAAGTGTGGTAGAGTAGTTGCTAGACAATTATGTTGGGGCGGTGTGGGAGCGTAGTGGCTAGACAATTATGTTGGGGCGATGTGGTAGCGTAGTGGCTAGACAATTACTTTGGGGCGATGTTGTAGCATAGTGGCTAGACAATTAAGTTGGGGCGGTGTGGTAGCGTAGTGGCTAAACAATTATGTTGGGGCGGTGTGGTAGCTTAGTGGCTAGACAATGAAGTTGGGGAGCTTTGGTAGCGTAGTGGCTAGACAATGAAGTTGGGGAGCTTTGGTAGCGTATTGGCTAGACAATGAAGTTGGGGAGCCGCGGTAATGTAGTGGCTAGACAATTATGTTGGGGCGATGTGGTAGCGTAGTGGCTAGACAATTATGTTGGGGTGGTTTGGTAGCGTAGTGGCTAGACAATTATGTTGGGGCGATGTGGTAGCGTAGTGGCTAGACAATTAAGTTGGGGCGGTGTGGTAGCGTAGTGGCTAGACAATTATGTTGGGTGGTGTGGTAGCGTTGTGGCTAGACAATTATGTTGGGGCGGTGTGGTAGCGTAGTGGCTAGACAATGAAGTTGGGGAGCCGCGGTAACGTAGTGGCTAGACAATTAAGTTGGGGAGCCGTGGTAGCGTAGTGGCTGGACAATTAAGTTGGGGAGCCGTGGTAGCGTAGTGGCTAGACAATTATGTTGGGGTGGTGTGGTAGCGTTGTGGCTAGACAATTAAGTTGGGGCGGTGTGGTAGCGTAGTGGCTAGACAATGAAGTTGGGGCGATGTGATAGCGTAGTAGCTAGACAATTATGTTGGGGCGATTTTGTAGCGTAGTGGCTAGACAATTATGTTGGGGCTATGTGATAGCGTAGTGGCTAGACAATTATGTTGGGGCGATGTGGTAGCGTAGTGGCTAGACAATTAAATTGGGGCGGTGTGGTAGCGTAGTGGCTAGACAATTATGTTGGGGTGGTGTGGTAGCATAGTGGCTAGGCAATTATGTTGGGGCGGTAAGGTAGCGTAGTGGCTAGACAATTATGTTGGGGCGGTGTGGTAGCGTAGTGGCTAGACAATGAAATTGGGGAGCTTTGGTAGCTTAGTGGCTAGACAATGAAGTTGGGGAGCCGCGGTAGCGTAGTGGCTAGACAATTAAGTTGGGGTGGTGTGGTAGCGTAGTGGCTAGACAATTAAGTTGGGGCGGTGTGGTAGCGTAGTGGCTAGACAATTATGTTGGGGAAGTGTGGTAGAGTAGTTGCTAGACAATTATGTTGGGAAAGTGTGGCAGAGTAGCTGCTAGACAATTATGTTGGGGAATTGTGGTAGAGTAGTTGCTAGACAATTATGTTGGGGCGGTGTGGGAGCGTAGTGGCTAGACAATTATGTTGGGGCGATGTGGTAGCGTAGTGGCTAGACAATTATTTTGGAGCGATGTTGTAGCATAGTGGCTAGACAATTAAGTTGGGGCGGTGTGGTAGCGTAGTGGCTAGACAATTATGTTGGGGCGGTGTGGTAGCGTTGTGGCTAGACAATTATGTTGGGGCGGTGTGGTAGCGTAGTGGTTAGACAATTAAGCTGGGGAGACGTGGTAGTGTAGTGGCTAGACAATTAAGTTGGAGAGCTTTGGTAGTGTAGTGGTTAGACAATTAAGTTGGGGAAGTGTGGTAGAGTAGTTGCTAGACAATTATGTTGGGGCGGTGTGGGAGCGTAGTGGCTAGACAATTATGTTGGGGCGATGTGGTAGCGTAGTGGCTAGACAATTATTTTGGGGCGATGTTGTAGCGTAGTGGCTAGACAATTAAGTTGGGGCGGTGTGGTAGCGTAGTGGCTAAACAATTATGTTGGGGCGGTGTGGTAGCTTAGTGGCTAGACAATGAAGTTGGGGAGCTTTGGTAGCGTAGTGGCTAGACAATGAAGTTGGGGAGCTTTGGTAGCGTATTGGCTAGACAATGAAGTTAGGGAGCCGCGGTAATGTAGTGGCTAGACAATTATGTTGGGGCGATGTGGTAGCGTAGTGGCTAGACAATTATGTTGGGGCGGTTTGGTAGCGTAGTGGCTAGACAATTATGTTGGGGCGATGTGGTAGCGTAGTGGCTAGACAATTAAGTTGGGGCGGTGTGGTAGCGTAGTGGCTAGACAATTATGTTGGGTGGTGTGGTAGCGTTGTGGCTAGACAATTATGTTGGGGCGGTGTGGTAGTGTAGTGGCTAGACAATGAAGTTGGGGAGCCGCGGTAACGTAGTGGCTAGACAATTAAGTTGGGGAGCCGTGGTAGCGTAGTGGCTGGACAATTAAGTTGGGGTGGTGTGGTAGCGTTGTGGCTAGACAATTAAGTTGGGACGGTGTGGTAGCGTAGTGGCTAGACAATGAAGTTGGGGCGATGTGATAGCGTAGTAGCTAGACAATTATGTTGGGGCGATTTTGTAGCGTAGTGGCTAGACAATTATGTTGGGGCGATGTGATAGCGTAGTGGCTAGACAATTATGTTGGGGCGATGTGGTAGCGTAGTGGCTAGACAATTAAATTGGGGCGGTGTGGTAGCGTAGTGGCTAGACAATTATGTTGGGGTGGTGTGGTAGCATAGTGGCTAGGCAATTATGTTGGGGCGGTAAGGTAGCGTAGTGGCTAGACAATTATGTTTGGGCGGTGTGGTAGCGTAGTGGCTAGACAATGAAGTTGGGGAGCTTTGGTAGCTTAGTGGCTAGACAATGAAGCTGGGGAGCCGCGGTAGCGTAGTGGCTAGACAATTAAGTTGGAGCGGTGTGGTAGCATAGTGGCTAGGCAATTAAGTTGGGGCGGTGAGGTAGCGTAGTGGCTAGACAATGAAGTTGGGGAGCCGCGGTAACGTAGTGGCTAGACAATTAAGTTGCTGAGCCGTGGTAGCGTAGTGGCTGGACAATTAAGTTGGGGAGCCGTGGTAGCGTAGTGGCTAGACAATTATGTTGGGGTGGTGTGGTAGCGTAGTGGCTAGATAATTAAGTTGGGGCGGTGTGGTAGCGTAGTGGCTAGACAATTATGTTGGGGAAGTGTGGTAGAGTAGTTGCTAGACAATTATGTTGGGGAAGTGTGGTAGAGTAGCTGCTAGACAATTATGTTGGGGAAGTGTGGTAGAGTAGTTGCTAGACAATTATGTTGGGGCGGTGTGGGAGCGTAGTGGCTAGACAATTATGTTGGGGCGATGTGGTAGCGTAGTGGCTAGACAATTATTTTGGGGCGATGTTGTAGCATAGTGGCTAGACAATTAAGTTGGGGCGGTGTGGTAGCGTAGTGGCTAGACAATTATGTTGGGGCGGTGTGGTAGCGTTGTGGCTAGACAATTATGTTGGGGCGGTGTGGTAGCGTAGTGGTTAGACAATTAAGCTGGGGAGACGTGGTAGTGTAGTGGCTAGACAATTAAGTTGGAGAGCTTTGGTAGTGTATTGGTTAGACAATTAAGTTGGGGAGACGTGGTAGCGTAGTGGCTAGACAATTAAGCTGGGGAGCCGTGGTAGTGTAGTGGCTAGACAATTAAGTTGGGGAGCCACGGTAATGTAGTGGTTAGACAATTAAGTTGGGGAGTCGTGGTAGCGTAGTGGCTAGACAATTAAGCTGGGGAGCCGTGGTAGTGTAGTGGCTAGACAATTAAGTTGGGGAGCTTTGGTAGTGTAGTTTTTAGACAATTAAGTTGGAGAGACGTGGTAGCGTAGTGGCTAGACAATTAAGTTGGGGAGCCGCGGTAACGTAGTGGTTAGACAATTAAGTTGGGGCGGTGTGGTAGCGTTGTGGCTAGACAATTATGTTGGGGCGTTGTGGTAGCGTAGTGGCTAGACAATTAAGTTGGAGAGCTTTGGTAGTGTAGTGGTTAGACAATTAAGTTGGGGAGACGTGGTAGCGTAGTGGCTAGACAATTAAGCTGGGGAGCCGTGGTAGTGTAGTGGCTAGACAATTAAGTTGGGGAGCCGCGGTAACGTAGTTGCTAGACAATGAAGTTGGGGAGCCATGGTAGCGTAGTGGCTAGACAATTAAGTTGGGGAGCCGCGGTAACGTAGTGGTTAGACAATTAAGTTGGAGAGACGTGGTAGCGTAGTGGCTAGACAATTATGTTGGAGAGGTTTGGTAGTGTAGTGGCTGGACAATTAATTTGGGGAGACGCGGTAGCGTAGTGGCTAGACAATTAAGTTGGAGAGACGTGGTAGCGTAGTGGCTAGACAATTAAGTTGGAGAGACGTGGTAGCGTAGTGGTTAGACAATTAAGTTGGGGAGACGTGGTAGCGTAGTGGCTAGACAATTAAGCTGGGGAGCCGTGGTAGTGTAGTGGCTAGACAATTAAGTTGGGGCGGTGTGGTAGCGTTGTGGCTAGACAATTATGGTGGGGCGGTGTGGTAGCGTAGTGGTTAGACAATTAAGATGGGGAGACGTGGTAGTGTAGTGGCTAGACAATTAAGTTGGAGAGCTTTGGTAGTGTAGTGGTTAGACAATTAAGTTGGGGAGACGTGGTAGCGTAGTGGCTAGACAATTAAGCTGGGGAGCCGTGGTAGTGTAGTGGCTAGACAATTAAGTTGGGGAGCCACGGTAATGTAGTGGGTAGACAATTAAGTTGGGGAGACGTGGTAGCGTAGTGGCTAGACAATTAAGCTGGGGAGCCGTGGTAGTGTAGTGGCTAGACAATTAAGTTGGGGAGCTTTGGTAGTGTAGTTGTTAGACAATTAAGTTGGAGAGACGTGGTAGCGTAGTGGCTAGACAATTAAGTTGGGGGGCCGCGGTAACGTAGTGGTTAGACAATTAAGTTGGGGCGGTGTGGTAGCGTTGTGGCTAGAAAATTATGTTGGGGCGTTGTGGTAGCGTAGTGGCTAGACAATTAAGTTGGAGAGCTTTGGTAGTGTAGTGGTTAGACAATTAAGTTGGGGAGACGTGGTAGCGTAGTGGCTAGACAATTAAGCTGGGGAGCCGTGGTAGTGTAGTGGCTAGACAATTAAGTTGGGGAGCCGCGGTAACGTAGTTGCTAGACAATGAAGTTGGGGAGCCATGGTAGCGTAGTGGCTAGACAATTAAGTTGGGGAGCCGCGGTAACGTATTGGTTAGACAATTAAGTTGGATAGACATGGTAGCGTAGTGGCTAGACAATTATGTTGGAGAGGTTTGGTAGTGTAGTGGCTGGACAATTAATTTGGGGAGACGCGGTAGCGTAGTGGCTAGACAATTAAGTTGGAGAGACGTGGTAGCGTAGTGGCTAGACAATTAAGTTGGAGAGACGTGGTAGCGTAGTGGTTAGACAATTAAGTTGGGGAGACGTGGTAGCGTAGTGGCTAGACAATTAAGTTGGGGCGGTGTGGTAGCGTTGTGGCTAGACAATTATGGTGGGGCGGTGTGGTAGCGTAGTGGTTAGACAATTATGTTGGGGCGGTGTGGTAGCGTAGTGGCTAGACGATTAAGTTGGAGAGCTTTGGTAGTGTAGTGGTTAGACAATTAAGTTGGGGAGACGTGGTAGCGTAGTGGCTAGACAATTAAGCTGGGGAGCCGTGGTAGTGTAGTGGCTAGACAATTAAGTTGGGGAGCCGCGGTAACGTAGTTGCTAGACAATGAAGTTGGGGAGCCGTGGTAGCGTAGTGGCTAGACAATGAAGTACGGGAGCCGCGGTAACGTAGTGGCTAGACAATTAAGTTGGAGAGACGTGGTAGCGTAGTGGTTAGACAATTATGTTGGAGAGCTTTGGTAGCGTAGTGGTTAGACAATTAAGTTGGAGAGACGTGGTAGCGTAGTGGTTAGACAATTAAGCTGGGGAGCCGTGGTAGTGTAGTGGCTAGACACTGACCTGGTAGTCATGGGCTCGATTAGATGCTGGGCGGATGTGCATGTCTAAAAATTGACCTAGGCTCCCAGGGCCACCCAACCTCAAACAGGTAC